>CM051235.1:454422780-454957780 GCA_027917425.1 Gastrophryne carolinensis
ATCATTTTTACACTGTAGTAAAAAGTGCCATTGATTGTCTTCTAGCTGGTGACTCGGCTACAGTGAAATTATAATGTGTTTTCTCCTGAAGTGATTTTTTTCTACCATGAGAATTACTTTCAACTGAATCGCGGCAACTGTCTGACAACTATCCAGTTTTTGAAGCAGGCCGACACTGGGCATAGAGTTTAGTCTGTTAGGTGTGCACCTTATCCTGGCTTCCTTGCTCTGCTCGTTCACCCCACCTGGCAGGAGGGTGGAGGGTCCATTGCTGATCAGAGGAAATGCGGATGACATGAGAGCACTCTGCAGAATGTGCATTTGACTGTCACAGTAAAGGTTCTGCGTATGTGTGCTTTCAGCAGGTCCCTAGAGGGCAGACTGACCCACCACAGCATCCTCCAGTGGGTCCCAAGCACTGACCCAGGGCTACCAGCAGGGCAGAATAGGAGGTCCAAAGCTAACACCGTGTTCCTGGGTAGCTAGTTTCTTTTTTTTATAATTACAAAGATACAAATGGAACATTAATAGTATTCTTTTTAATTTATTCACTTACTTATTCACTAGTTATTTAATTAAAGTAGACCAAAACCCAGGATTTTGACTATCCTGGGTTTTGCTCCACTACCCCGGGGGACCCCGATTAACTCACCTCACTCCTATGGTGCATGTGCGGCCGCTCGTCCAATCAGCGTGCTCGGAGCTGCTGAGCTATGTGCGTCAAAGCGACGTCTTAGCTCATGGGCTCCGAGCGCGCTGGTGGCCGCATCTCGCGCTTCCCTCTAATAGGGAGCACGCCCGTGCCAGCCATTTGTGAATGTGCACACACCCTGCTAGAGAGAAGTGCGAGATGAGGCTGTGGCCCGCGCATGCGCCGTTGGACCAGGAGTCAGGTAAGGTTTGCGGGCAAATCCCAGGATTGTCCATAATCGTACATTGTTCCTAGATCTCAAAGTGCATGGGGGGTCATTCATTAATATGCACAGCAATCAATGCTGATTGGAGGAGAGCCTGTGAATGTAGCATAGCAAATTTTGGATGGTCTTTGGGGTTCTCACAACGAGGCATTCCAAATCAGGCTTGTGATCTGACAGATGTTCTAGGCCAGGTGGAACCTGAGTCGTCAGCAGCAGGGATGCAGTGTTGGTGTGCTGTCTGCATGGAGCACCAGAGGCTAGAACTGTAGGTTCCACAGGGTGAAGCTAAGATGTCAGCACCTTGTTTGCCCCCCCAAGTGCTCTAGGCACGGAGCGCCAGGGGTAAACAAGGTGCTGGAACCTTCACTCCATCCAGCAGATCTGGCCCTTGGCCTTCCTAGCAAACAGTGCACCAATAATGCATATTGGGGCAGCACCAGATGCTGCAGGGTGGTGGGGGAACAGATTGCATGGGGCCCCCTTCTCCCAAAGGCGCAGTAGCAGCTGCCGCCCCTGCCTCTATGGTATATACACCACTGCACGCACGGAAAACACTGCTGGAAACAATATCACACCAAAGTGTTTACCAAAGTGCTAAAACAAGGAAGGGGCAATTATAATGGCTCTCTCTTTACTAACACTGCAAGGCATCCCAAATCGGAATGCCCCCTAGAAAGAATGGTCTTTAGGTCCAATTTTTCATACACTCTGTTGACAACCCCCTCAGAAATTGTCTGCAGATGACTGAAGGTCCACTACCACCCCCCATCCTGGGGGCATATCAATATCCCACTGAAGCCCCATAATCCTTTAATGCTCCGCTTTCTACATTTATGGGCTATAGCAGTCCCACCCCACACAATCCCTTTCTCTGCTGGCAACCAGTTGGGGCAGAACCTGCCCCCCCCCCCCTAGATTCCTCTTCCTTCCATTAAAACAAGCCTGGCTGGATATTTCTTGATGCCGGGTGTATAAATGAGATTTGTATCAGTGGTACATTTTTTCGAGATAGTCCTCCTTTAACTACCAGGGCATCCCCAAACAGAATGTCCTAGGAGGTAGTGGTGATAACTGACTTTTTTAACCTGGTGGGGTTCATTTTAACATCCAACACAAAAAATAAGGGCTCAGCTCACCTGACTGCCTGTTGCCTGATCCTTTGCAACCACATAGCGTCTGTAGTGCTGTCAGCTCTGTTGCTGAGAGCTTCTGTGCACACCCCTACCAGTCATAAGGGAGGTTTCCTCAGTGTTTGGCAGCAGGGGTGCACCATATGATTGTCCACTGCTAATGTGATTAGCGGAAAGAACAGACTTAAATTGGGACAAAACCTAGGATTTTGATTATCCCGGGTTTGTTCCTTGCTTCCAGGAAACTCCAATTTGGGATGCCCCACTGAGTGAAACCCCCTCAGATCGCCCATACAAACTCAGCTTTCCCTGGTTCTATGGTGCATATGCGTGCTCTCCCCCAATCAGAGCTTTTTTCGGTCCATATGTAATGTTCTGCAAATGAGTCTGTTTGTGGCAATCGGGAGCAAAATCGACCACAGCAACAGGAGCATTCCCGTCCATCTAAAGGTTAGGGACAGGAGCGCTCACACATCCCAAGGATGCAGCCGTCCGATGTTTACATTGCCGAAGGAGCCAAGAAGCAAGTGAGCTTACTGGTGCCCCAGGGTTGGTTTCACACAGCGGGGCCGGCCCATGGGGTATTGTTCTGCATTAAGTACACCAGGGGGTGCACCATATGATTGGCCTCTGTTTAGGTGATTTTATCAGCAAAGGACCAACTAAAGTACACCAGACACCCTCAGGAGAACAGAAGAGGAGTGAAGCTGCTGTGGTGGGAGGCATCATGGCAGCAGTGGTCAGGCAAGTATAGGTTTTTTGCCAATATACAGGCTATAGGGGAAATCTACCTCTGTGTGATAAACTTACCTTCTCCTATCTATTTACCCCCTGCCCTTTACTCACCTATTCAATCAGACCTGGGCAATAAGTGACCATAGCTGCAGCACATATGCCAGCCATAGATGCTTCAATAGGTCGCACCAGCAGCTGCAATGTGTGCTGCAACTTCCGGTCCCTCATTTATTAACAGATATGGATAGGCCTCGCTGAGGTGAAGAGAAAGGCTTTCCATAGGTTTTATACACAGTGAGTGTCTGCTTGAACACATCTTTATTCCTCAAAATAATTTAGCTGGGGAGCCCATTTCTGGCTACACTGACACTTCCTCCCACTAGCCTCTGGTTGCGGTTGTCATGGATACCCCAACAGAGCATTAGGAGAAAACCAATATTGACCTCAGCAGAGAGCTCAGGGGGAAGGAAAGTTTCAACCTAAAATAGGCTCCCGTCCCTAGAGAATATTTGTGTAGGTGTTATAAATCACAGGCTCCTAATGAAACTCATGCTGCAGCCAGTGTCGCCTTTCCTAAATCTTATACTGACCCTGGAGGGTGACTGAGTCTCCATTTTGGATGCAGTCATCTTTTTGTAGCATAGAACATCTTCCCCGTGTTACATCAGCTGCAGCAATAAATAACTAAATCGAGCAGCATCCAGAAATGTGTTGATGTGTGTTTCAAGGCAACATTTATATTTTAGTTTCTGCTACAGAGGAGGAGGTTTATAAACACTTTAAATGTAAATTTTTGTGACCCCCTTTGAGGGGATCTAGTCAGCTCCATCAGAATTCTAAACCAAATAAATTACACCAGTTTTCTTACTATTGTGTTTATATAAAGCACTATTGTATTCAGTGGCGCTGTACAAAGAGTAGGAAAAGTAAAATACCGTACTTATAATAGACAGGGCATAACGAGTCATATATAACAGATATATGACAATGGATTCATATATTACACACAGTATTAGAGTCCGATGCGACACATTGGCTCAGGAGCACATTAGCAGAGAGGGCCCTGGCCTTGCGAGCTTACACCATGTGATCAAAATATAAGGAAAATATCAATGCTAATATGGCACCTATTACCCTGCAATACCTAGACCAGCTTAGAAGATTTGATTGCCATTAAAGTGGACCTAAACCCTCCCTGGCACTCCATACCATTAGCCAGTTCAGATGAACACGTTTTCCTTGCAGTGTTCCATGCAATGGAGGGCCAGGGAATGGATGTACACAACAGCACTACATGTCCCCTATTAATGGAGGTGTATCGGCTACACGTGGGTGCAGCTGAGCTCTGCTAGCACTGATCTAAAACCTTGGCCCAATTCGATCCATCCAACTGAAACAGACTAAAACATATCACTGCCCCCTGCAAACCAAATACTCAACACTGAACACTTTTACTGGGGTCAACGTCAGGATGTTCTAGGCCACATAGCCTAAAAGTCACCTTCCATAACACCTATATTTCTTGAATAAGGCTGCACCCTGAAGTGCATCCATTATATGGGATACCCCCTTCCAACGGTTTAAACATGCCATCTATAGTTGGGGTGGGCTAGCAATATGGTTCAGTGGCTCGTGTCTGGTTTAGATAGAGATGCCAACCAGTAACTAGCTGAGCCACAGGACCACCCCCCCTTCCTCCCGGAAGTTCAGTGCCTTGACGGTCTTCTTCAGAGAGGCAATGAAACAGAATTATCTAGCGCTACAAATGGGTGTTCAAAGCAGTAGCCCAATATAGCTGCAGATGGTCTAACACTTTTACATTTGTACTTGCATTTGCGCTTGTGTGCACCTCCATTATTCTACAGTGCCTGGCAGAAGGAACTAAGGAAGTTTTTAGTAAATCTAATTGAGAAAAGGACTTTCATATCTTGTCATTAGGAAGAAGTTTCATTGAAGGCACAGGTGGGGTTAATTTCAAGGCAGCAGTGTGATATCACTTACCAGTCGCGGGCAGCGTATTCCAGTCTCCGTGTAACTCTCCTCTGTCTCCATGTGTTGTCGTGGCTTCTCCAGCGCCTGGGGCCCCAATTCACACACCTGCCAGGGGGTATCGGTGCCCTGGGTTGGCGATTCTATGGTGGGCGCATGCCAGGCGGGGAGGTGGGCATGAAGAGGGGGCTTGTTCTGAATCTCTTGCTGAAAGTTTTGGTAACGTCAGCTGCTTCTTCCCATCCCAGCTCCAGGAATGCTCCCAGCCTGCCAGATGCTGCAGGAAGTTCTCTGGATGATCCCCTCTCTATATCCAGCTACACTACTTCACAGTCCCTCTGCCTTTCTCCTTCACTGGCCTTCCTCCCCCCCCCTCACTTCATTGTGTGACCTCCTCTGCCTCACTCCTCCTCTGCCTGAAACTCTCAGCCCCCCTCCACCATTTGTCTGCCTTCCCAGTCAATATCTAACCAGCTGCACCATTTGCTGAGAGAGGACAGCTGCCTGCAAACTGCTGCTGGGGGTGGGCAGGCCAGCAGCCATCCTGCTACCCCGGGGCTCTTTCTATGACAAGCAGGGGGCTACAGTGTATCTGCGCATCACGCAGGCGATGAGGGAGGAGCCAGTGTGTAGCTACTAAACTGCTCTCACTGTCTGCAAGAGAAAAGACACAGATAACAATAAAGAGTGACTATGTTCTATCCAAAAAAAAAAATCTACCAGGGGAAAATAAAAATAACTAAATATTTGTTATCTTTTCTTACTTGGTTTTCAACAAGTTCAGACCTGAGTTTTCATTCCACGTCAGCCAGACTGCTGCCTCAACTTTGTACCATTTTGAGATAGAGCCAAAACATATTTTGATGTGCCTGATTACCAAAATTTACAACCACCATTTAGTAGGAGAAATGTAGGGTATTTTCACATCTTCCTGCTCTGGAGTCTAAAAGACTGGCCTTTTACTGGAGCATCCCAAATCAGGATGCCCTGCTGTGTGAATCACTCCCCTGCTGCTCTCGCGTCCTATTGATGAGCTCTTTGCTGATTAGATTAGAGCCCGCGTATGTGCTGGACTGGCATTTTTTTTAAGCATCCCAAATCGGGTTACCCCCCAGGCAAGATCAAACCTAGGATTGTGAAAATCCCAGGTTTTGTACTGCTTTAAAGCAAAAAACAACATGCAGTATTTTGCCTGCAGCCCAGCTCGTAGAAGTCTATGGGAAGTGCAGTATATATTGTGTGTAGTTAAGAGCCAGATACTCACCCGATGCCTGCTGTAGCCACTTTATTCCAGGTCCTGACGACAGCATCCTTCAGAAGGAAAAGGAAATCAGGGGTGACAGACAGACTAAACCCATCACCCCTGGATTTTGGATGGGTGTATGAGTGACCCCTCCTCTCATTAGCCAATTTGTATTACACAATTTTGCGATCGTGCTCCTTTAAAGAGTTTGTCAGCCATAAATAGAAGAAAGTGCTACTCACCTTTTGTCTAACACAGCTCCACTGCCTGGCGACGCTGGTGTACAACTCACTAAGATCGGTGACTGAGCGCCCTGATGGTCCTCTCCAGTCCAAGATGGCTATGATGAACATATCAGGTTTAAGCCCCTTCATCCATTGCAAAGAAGCGAGTGGTGCTGAAACGGGGTTATGCTTCCTCCATTGCAATGAATAGAGTGGGTGTGCTGTGGGGGCCATCTTGGACCAGAGAGGACTGCCAGAGCGTTCAATCTCCAATCACAGATGAGTTGTACACCTGTGGGTTTGGACGGCGAGTAGCGCAGTTTTAAAGTGGACCAACAAACACCCAGGATTTTGACTATCCTGGGTATTGGTCCACTTCCCCGGTGCACCCCGATCGGGGGTGCCCTGCTGTGTGAAACCCCCCAGAAAGCCCCCAAAACTCACCTCTCCCCGCTCCCACGTGGCCGCGCCGTCTAATCGGCGCCGACAGACAAGCTGATTGACAGCAACGTACAAGCAGCTTGCCCGTCGGCGCCTCCCGCGCGTCACTCTTGACGTGTGCTCCGTCTCTGAATGGCCGGCGCGGGCGCGCGCACGCCTAGAGGGGCGCGAGGGAGGCGGGTAGGTGGATTTGGGGTGTTCAGAGGGGGTTCACCCCGCGGGACATCCCGATCTCGGATGTCCCGCGGTGTGTGAGGTGATCGGCCCGGGAATCTTATAGATTCCCGGGCCGATCACCTCAGGGTGTTGGTCCACTTTAACTATACAGTGCCAAACTGTTTAGTTAATAAGGTTGAAAAAAACACAAGTACATCAAGTTTAACCAAGGGACGGGGTTGAGGAAAGTTTTATTTAATATATTTACGGATAACAGCCAATAATATTTTCTTCTATAAGAAAAGCATATACCGTAATATGTTTCTGAAGCTGTCAACAGTTGATGCTGTAGCAAGCTTCTATGTGAGGCTTTTGCACAGATTAATAGTTCTTATGATAAAGGATTATCGCCTCTTGACATTGAAATGGTCTCTTTTGTCTTTAGAGAGGATTTTACATGAAATAGGTTTTCTCCATATTTTTGGTATTGCCCATTTATATATTTTTACAAGTTAATCATGTTCCCCCTCAGCCGTCTCCTCTCAAGACTGAACAGATTTAATTCTCGTAATCTTTCCTCATAACTAAGATCCTTTATTCCTCTTATTAGTTTGGTGGCTCTCCTCTACACCCTTTATATAACTAAGGCATCCTTTCTGTTTACTGGTGCCCGGAAATGGACGGCATATTCCAGATGAAAACCTGGAGACGAGTGGGAGAAGATAATTAGGGATAAGGACAGGAGGAGGTCCTGGCCAGTCCAGAGGAATGGCTATTTGTAGATTAAAGTGGACCATCACCCTCGGGTGATCGCCTCCCTCCCCGCGGGACATCCGAGATCGGGATGTCCCGCGGGGTGAAACCCCCCCAAAACCCCCAAACCCCCTTACCTTAGGCCGCCGCCGCCTCCCTCGCGCCCCTCTAGGCGTGCGCGCCCCTCTAGGCGTGCGCGCCCCCGCGCCGGCCGTCTGTGAATGGCCGGCGCGGGCGCGCGCGCGTCAAGAGGGACGCGCGGGAGGCGGCGGCGGAGGAGCCACGGACAAGCGGCTGTCAAATCCCTTGTCCGTCGGCGCTGGGAGCGGGGAGAGGTGAGTTTTTAGGGTGATCGGGGGGGTTTCACACAGCGGGGCACCCCGATCGGGCCCCACCGAAGTGGACCAAGACCCAGGATAGTCAAAATCCTGGGTGTTGGTCCACTTTAAAGGGGTTTTTCAGGCTAAATGTATAAAATGTCAGAGGCAGCCTTACCTTCTGCCGCAGTCTCTGAAACATGCCCTAAGCTCCCTGCACCCTGGGAGGAGCTTAGGGCTACGCAAACACATCATTCGTTGGCAGCCTCTGTGACTCGACGTGTAGATGACCCCTCCCCTCTGTGTAGCCCGTCCTTCTTCGCCTTCATTCACCTTCCTGTGTACGCACCCCGCCACCCATTGTGAGTGCCGAGTGTGAGGCAGCGGGTGGCAGTGGCCCCAGTGAAAGTCCTTTAAATCCGCCCTGGCTGTTGCTGTTTGCCCCGTTTCTCTCATGTGCGCTGAGAAACCTGGAACAACCGAAAGCAGCACCTGGCGCCACCCGCCCTATGCCCCATCACCGGGCTGCACAGGCACCGCCCGGCACCCAATACGCTGCGGCCACACCATGGTTTTATTCTTGTACACAGCCCTGTCCACCTGGGAACTTTGTACTGTATTATCTACCCTGTCTGTAATCACTACTTTATACAGCACCACAGAAAATGATGATGCTATTTATTATTAATGATAATTAAATATATCTTGTGCATGCCTGATGAAGAAACCCACGACCTCTTGGAAATGTTAGCAATGCTGCACACTGCTATAGAGCGCTGTCGCCACCTAGTGTTAGAGCAATGTCACAAAGGAAAGAAACCTTTGGCCCAGTCTTTCAGCTACTTTCACATCAAGACAAATTAGCACATTGCAAATCCCTTGCAACTGGTAACTGAGGCAAATGCATTGCATCAAGCAGGTATACCAGGAAGTATTGTGCTAGGACTTCTACAAGTCCCACTGAGTACTTGATCTCCCCTCAGAGAGTTGGCTTTAAAGTAGACCAAATCCAGGGATTTTTTGGGGCCCGTACCCTTGGGGCATCCCGATTTGTGACGCTCCACTGTGTGAAATCTCACCGTTGTTCCAACACATTAGATGCGGTTTGCTCCAATCAGCTTCCTTTGCTGCACAAATAAATGTGTAGCTAAAGAAACTGAATGGGAGCTTAGCCGCACTAGCAAGCCATACGACCTGTATCCCTCTATGGCCATTCAGTTACGAGAGGGCAGTTGCACACAGACCTAGAAGGATTTTAGAGATGCTGCTGCCAATCACGCATGTATTATTGTCACCTGGCCGGTATTCTTTTTTTCCTTTTTGCTGGTCTGGAGGTGCTGGTATTTGTTTTTTTTTACTGGTAATTGAAGATTGGAAAAAGTATACACACAATTACAATTACCAGTGGCCAGTAAAGCGGGGCTTCCCATATCGGGATGCCCGGGGGGGAGGGAGTAAATAACTAGACTCAAGATAGGGTGAGAGTGGTTTGCCAAAAGACGTAAACATAGCACAACTCTCATTGGTGCCCGCACATGCACGCTGGATCGAGAAGAGGTGAACTGGGGGGGGGGGGCACACAGCAAGGAAACCCAAATCGGGATGAATCTTTGCTTTACACAATGCATTAACTTTAGACCAGACATCAGATCTAGGGCAAATCCAGGCCCTGTCACAGAAACCACAGAGACAAATTGTGACCCTTTTCTGTGTAATCTGATAATGTAGAGGGGCAGCAATGATGGGGCCATTTGAATTCATAGGCGCCGATGCAGTCGCTACCTGCACGTGACACCCAGAACTTTTCAGATTGATGGTTTCCAGTTTTGGTTAGGTCACTGCAATCAAGGAATGGGAGGTCACAGGCATCAGAAAAAGGATACATTTTAGTCTTATATTGTGGATTTTACTCAAACACTGAGATACAGAGAGATACATATTTGCTGACAGATATGTCAGCAAATATGTGTTATATGGAAGCAGTTATCACTGCCACTGCTGAGATGATGGAGCTCACTCGTACTTACACATGCCCAGCAGCAGTGTTCTGTGTGTACAGGACTCTCTCTTTTTGTAGATCTCGACGTACAGACTTGGTGTACAGTTGCCAATAGCAACAGATTCCAGATAGTAAAGTCTGCTTCCATAAAACAAACCTTTGCAAAGGAAACAATTTAAAAAATACTAGTTATGCTTGGCACCATAAAAACATCATTTTGGCACAAAAAAATACTTTCAAAAAATGCCATCAAAATTGTTTTTTCCCTTTAAGTAGGGTCAACTGTTTACAATACTACAGTACTGTCCACTACTTTAGCATTAGGCTAGAAAAACAGGTCTTCTGTGTGCTATATTTGAGAGCACGGCACGGCATGTTATGTTATAGTTAGCGCCTTTCCCCCAGGAACAAAGGCCAGTCTGTCCATTTCCCAGCTCCGGTCACACACCACTAGCTGACTGTGAAATTCCCAATTAGCTCAACCCTACTGAAAGAAAATATCTGTGAATGAAGGGCCCATATTATAACATTGCTCTCTGTGTTTTGCTCTTATATGGAAGGCAGTACTGCCCGTTACATTTAGGAGGGGTTGTCCCCAATGTCACTTTGCTCTCTAGATTGCCAAGGAATTCTTACTAACATATAAACGTTGCATTCTACGGAGGGTGAGTAATTTAATGTCCAATGGCAATTAGTTTAGTTACACATAGATTAACGTAATTAGTGGGGTTATGCTGTTTATTTTGTGAAGTAGGCATGGGCGTACATACCATAGTGGCAGGGGAGGCAACCGCTACCGGGCCCAATGCAGGTTACCTCCCCACCAACTAGCATCACTTGTCGCAACAGCATCAGATTGGGGGCCACAGCAATATGCAGTGTCAGTGCACTATATAGGGCACTTGGGTAAATAAGCCCCCCAGGAAGAACTGACCTCACTGGGCCCCACAAGGCACCAACCCTACCTTGAATATCAGTCAGACCACAGTCTTTAACCTTGTTGGACTGGGGAGTCTGGGCCTTCTAGGAGAATGGTCTCTGGGGCTCACTTTACAGTTACACGCAAATAATACTGGTTTATCTTAGAGGGCCCATGCACACAGGCATTAAACCTAACTATTGTGTGAGTATTGTTGCAACAGAACAGTGCACTCTAGCATTACCTACTGCTTCTGACAAAAAATGTAGAGTACCGTATGTGCCTGCCTCACACCCTTTTACATTTCGCTTGATGAAGCTCCAAAGGTTGTCAATAGGGAAGGGGAGGATGGTGGCCACACCACGAGTTTCCCTCCTTTTATGCCTATAGCAGCCAATGACTCAGAGGTATTCTTTGCAGGATGAGATGGTGCATTGTTATGCATGAAGACAATTTTGGTTCTTTTTAGAAGAAGGTGATGATCACTTAGGAACTCTATATACCTTGCCGAGGTCACACCTTCAGGGACCCTGAAGGGGCTTACCAGTTCTCTCCTGGAACAAGACATGACTCTGCCACCTCCTTGCTGATGTTGCTGCCTTGTTGGGACATGATGGCAATCAACCAACTATCAACTTTTTCAACTATCTGAATCATCCAGGGTTCACTCATCAGTAAACAAGACTGTTGGAAAATTAGTCCTATATGCCTGGGCCCACTGCAACCAGAGGTGGCCTAGCCACTGGGAGAATTCCCAGTGGGCCACACTGCTTTGGGTCAAGTGTTGCAGAGTGTGGGTGCAGTGGAGTAAAAGCAGATAGACATCCTGTTCTGGTAACAGGAACTGGCTTTACTGGAACATATATGCAGTAAGAGAAGGTCACAACAGAGACTACATATTTATGCAACAGTCTCATCTATGGTCTAACCATTCAATATGGATGCAGATCACAAACAGACAAGCTGTTTCACAGCATCTCAAACAACAAGTTGGGCTGCTGCTTGTCTAGTAGTAACCAGTAATATAAAAGAATCCCAAGCAAATAGATAAGGGAGGTTTATTGGACACAGGGGGAGGAAAGGGGTTTGTGTGGTCCAGATGGGTGTCTTCCTCTGGATCTGGGGGGGGGGAAGGGTTGAATATGCATGTTAGTGGGAAAAAAGGATTCAGTTACTGAAGGGAATTGGATCCCATTCCCCTCTAAGGAGAATCCTGAAAAACTAATTGAGGTCCACTTACGAGGTAGGTGAATGTAGGATCCCACACGGGTTGCGATTCGCCTAGGAAGAAATCAGAGTGGGTCAAGTCAGACTTTAAGCTAGAGGGAAGAGCCACCCTAAAGTCTAAAATGACCCACTCTCTTCTTAGGTGAGACCCAAGACCTGACAATATAGTGGGTGGACTTTAAATAAAAAAATAAAACTCATCTGATCCTTCGATCGATTCAACCATTTTTTATCATCACCCAGGGAGCATCTGTTCCCCCCCCCCCCCAGGCTTTCCAGTTTCAGGGTAGGGCCCCCAGCGCTGACATCTCTGCAAAGAAAAGAAGAACTGACATTTACCCACCTGCACCCATGATCCCTTCTTCAGGGTCTCCTCTTCACCCGGTGGGCCTCAGATCCCCCCCCACGCAATGAGCCGGCAGGCAGGGACTCTGATACCCTCCACCGATCACCAGCATCTGTCATCGGATCAGTGAGGGACAGCGGAGGATTGGAGGTGAGTGAAGAAAAAAAAACATTTTAATAATACCATTTTGTGAGTACTCACCTGTAAAATGGATATTGTCAGTGTGTCACACACCCCGCTTCCCCTTTAATTCTGATGATAGGGTTATCCTCCAGCAGGAGGCGACGTTGCAGAGAGAAGTCTTGAAAAACGAGCCCCTTCCGGCCTACATATACCTGGGACCTCCCACTTAACACCCAGTGAATTCAAACAACAGTAAGACAAGGTACCAGGAAAACCAACGGTAACCCTCAAAATAAAAATAAAGGAAAGCTTCACCATATAGAGGATCCAGGATACCAAAAAGGGCGGGTGAAGCGGGGTGTGTGACACATTGACAATATCCATTTTACAGGTGAGTACTCACAAAATGGTATTATTCTCAGTGTGTCGCACACCACACTTCCCCTTTAATTCTGACGATAGGGACATCCAAAAGCAGTGTCCACAAGGGGTGGGTATCCGACAGCAAAATGAAGCATAACTCAAACGATTGCAGTCTGCAGAACCTTGCGGCAAAACACAGCATCCGCTGAAGCCCGCACATCAACCTTGTAAAACTTAGAAAAAAGTATGAACGGAAGACCAAGAGGCAGCCTTACAAACTTGTTCAACAGAAGCCTGGTGCTGAAAAGCCCAAGACGCTCCAACAGCACGAGTAGAATGAGCAGTGATACGAAAAGGGGGAACCTTCCCCTTGGCCGAATAGGCCCCAACAACCGCCTGACGAATCAATTTGCTAATGGAAGACTTAGCCGGAGCCAAACCCTTCCTAGGCCCACAGGGCACAACAAAAAAGGCATCAGTCTTACGAAAAGGAGAAGTAGTAAGCAAATAGTACTTAACACAGCGTACCACATCCAAACAATGCAAAACCCTCTCCTTGTCATTCTTAGGCTTAGGACACAAGGAGGGAAGGACAATATCCTGATTCAAATGAAAGGCAGAAACAACCTTAGGAAGGAAGTCCGGTTTGAAACGAAAAACCACCTTGTCCTGATGCCTCTCAAAGTAGGGCGCCTGAATCGACAAGGCCGCCAACTCCGAAACACGCCGAACCGAAGTGATCGCCACCAAGAAGGCAATCTTCTGAGTCAAGGTAGAAAGAGCAATATCCTGCAAGGGCTCAAAGGGAGGAACCTGAAGAGCAGAAAGAACCAAGTTCAAGTCCCAGCAGGGAGCAATGACTTCCTGGGAGGCCGCACATGCGTAACCCCCTGGAAGAAAGTTTTGACTAAAGGATGAAGCGCAAAAGGCTTCTGAAAAAAGATAGACAAGGCAGAAACCTGCCCTTTCAAAGTACTCAGCTGGAGACCAGAGTCCAGCCCTGATTGCAAGAAATCCAAAATCCTGGAAACTGAAAAGACCCTACAAGGCAAAGATCTAACCTCACACCAAGCGATATAAGCTCTCCAAGTCCTATAGTAGATGGTAGAAGAAGACCTCTTCCGGGCATAGATCAGAGTCTTAACAACCGAGTCAGAAAGACCCTCCTCCTTCAAGATGAAGGTTTCAGCAGCCAAGCCGTCAAACCCAGCGTTGGTAAATTGGGGTAACACAGCCGACCCTGAGTGAGCAGATCGGGCCGAAGAGGCAGAACGACCTGATCCACCACCAGCCGAACGATGTCTGCAAACTATACTCGCCTTGGCCACCTTGGAGCCACGAGAATGTCGGACACCGTTTCCAGAGCCAGCTTCCGTACCACCTTGCCTAGCATGGGTATCGGAGGAAAAAGGTACAGAAACCCCAGTTCCCCCCATCTCAGAGACATGGCGTCCACCGCCAGAACCAGAGGGTCCTGAGAGAGCGACACGAAGGTCGGAAGCCTGCAGTTGTGACGAGAGGCAAACAGGTCCACCTCCGGTGTCCCCCACCGGAGACACAGAGACCAAAAAACTTGAGGATGGAGAGACCATTCCCCCAGACGGGAAGAGCACCTGCTCAACAGATCCGCTTCCCTGTTTTCCACACCCGGAATGTAAACTGCCGAGAGACAAGGAACATGGGCCTCCGCCCAGGTCAGGATCAGGGACACCTCTCTGAGGGCACCCAGACTGCGAGTCCCTCCCTGATGATGATGTAAGCAACCGCTGTCCGATTGTCCAAGCGAACCTGAACCGGAAGGCCCAGAACATGCTGAGTCAAATGAAAAAAAACCAGACGGATGGCTCTCAGTTCCAGAACATTGATGGGCAAGTGGGCCTCTCGAGGCCCCCACTGCCCCCGAAACTGAAGATCCTTCCAGAATTCCCCCCATCCCGAAAGACTGGCGTCCATGGTGACGATTTCCCAAAGAGGAGTCAGAAAAGACCTGCCCCTCAAGAGATTGGTTGAGACCAACCACCATTGAAGGGACCGCCGGACCCGGGAGGACAACTGGAAGGGCCGATCCAACGACCGTGGTCGCCGGTCCCAAGACGCCAACAGATGAAGCTGAAGCGTCCTTGTGTGAAATTGAGCAAAAGGAACTGAAGGATGGACGGTCGAGGATTGGAAAGAAGGAACCGAGCCAATTCCGAGCCACAGAAGAGGCAGAAACACCCTGTGTTGACAAGAATCCAACCGCATTCCCAGAAAGGACACCACCCTGGCCGGGGCGAGGGAGGACTTGGGATAGTTGATCACCCAACCGAAGCTTTCCAGCGTGGAGACCACCATCCTGGTGTCCGTCTCCGTTTGATTGAGAGAAGGAGCCATGATGAGAAGGTCGTCCAGATAAGGTACGATGCAAATGCCTTGAGTTCTGAGAATGGCCATCACCCCGGCCAGTACCTTGGTGAACACTCTTGGAGCTGAGGTAAGGCCAAACGGAAGTGCCACGAATTGAAAATGCCGATCCTCCATCACGAACCGAAGAAAACGTTGATGAGCCTGGCAGATGGGAACATGAAGGTAAGCATCCTTGATGTCTATGGACATCATGAAGTCCCCCTGCCGAAGAGAACTGATGGCCGATCGCAGAGTTTCCATGCGAACTTCAGATCCAGAACGGGGCGAACCGACCCGTCCTTCTTGGGCACTGTGAAGAGATTGGAGTAATACCCGAGGCCCACTTCCAAGTGCGGCATCGGCCGGATGACCGCCATTTCCAGAAGATTCTTCACCGACGCCAGGAGCCCCTGCGCGGCCAAAGGGTCGGTGGGCACCCGAGACCGGAAAAACCTTGAAGGAGGGCGAGACTCGAACTCCAGCTTGTAACCGGACGACACCACCTCCCGGATCCATCTGTCCGCAACCGCCTGGTCCCAAACCTGGGAGAAGTGTCGCAATCGTCCCCCCACCCGCACGGGTGAGAGCACCTCCTCATTGCTGAGCGGGCTTGCCAGCAGGCTTGGGCTTGGCGCCCCAGGGCTGACCGGGACGGCCACAGCCCCTCGCCTGGGTCCAACCTGCACCCCTGGTAGCGGGAAAGGAGGCCCCTCTGCACGCTCTGGCTCCCCAAAAGGAGGGACTAAAAGAAGCCGCTCCCCGAAAGGAAGGCCGCGGCCTCTTGCGTTGAGGCAACTTACCACCCTTGGTAACTGAATCCAATTTGTCGTCAGACGCAAACCCACAAAAGGAAGAGCTGTAAGCGGCTTCTTAGAGCTAAAGTCCGCCGTCCACTGACGCAGCCACACCGACCGACGAATAGCAACCAACAGGGCCGCGGTCCTGCTACACACGCAAGCGCATCATCCTTGGCGGTCATGACAAAGGAAATAAACGACTCACACTGCTTGAGAGAAAAGAACTCATCACAAGTGGGATCAAGGTCTGCGTACAAATCTCTAACAATGGACCTGACGGCCATTAAAAGAAGCGCCGAAGCACAAGCCGGCCGCAGTGCCGATCCAGCACTGATAAAACCATGGCGAGCCAATTGATCAATCCGACGATCCTCACCATCCTTAATGGTAGTAGTGTCAGGGGAGTGCAGCACAGCCGTGTTAGACAGCCCCAACACGGGGGCATCGACGTCAGGGGGAACAGACCAAAGCTTCACCAAATCCTCCGGAAAGGGATAACGCTTATCCCAACTAGGAGGAACTCCAACAAGGCGCGTAGGTTGTTCCCATTCCTTAAGGACAACCCTCACAAAGTGTTGTTGTCTGGGAAACACCAAATGCGGCTTGGGCACATCAAACAACTCTTTTGGCGGGGGGGCTGCCTCAGGTGGATCCAAAGCCAAAATCTCAAACATCTGAGCCAAAATGGAAGGAGTGTCAAGGAACACCCCCGCAGCCTGATCGCCAGTGGCACCAAACAATTGCTGGTCTGCAGGCTCGTCCAACTCCTCTAGGAGCTCCCCCTCCTCAGCCGGGGGACAATCGGACCAATCCAACACTTCCAACACCTCATCCTCCGGAACAGGCGATGCCGGAGAAAGGTGCTTTCGCTTAGCCGTAGCCTTCTGAGCCACCGCGGCGGCGAACATTTTCTTGAGGCTGGCCAACCGTGCACACACCTCGGATTGCGAATCCCCACCTTTGACAACGTCACACGGGGTCCGGAATAGGTGGGGGGGTGTAGGAGATGACGGAGGTTGCGAGGCGCCAGAAGCCGGAGTGCCGGACTGGCGCGCAATATTCCGCTGTGCACATGGAATACATATTATGACATCATCGCCTGGGAGCGGAGCCCCACAACCCCCACACAGCCTGGATATCCCCGAAGAGCCGTTTCTGGTAATGTCGGAAGCCTCCATATGGTGAAATTATGGCATTCGCAATAACCCAGGGATTTACGCATTAAGCAACCCGGGATGCCCCTTTTATAATTAAAGTCCCGGGAGTGGGAGGATTTTAAACAATAAGACTAGCCAGGTATATCAGACCGGGAGACCCACCGCAGCACGGGAATCCCCGGACCTGTAAGAAAGAGACCACAATCAGCCTCCAGAAAATACAAAAGGTATGCAGCAAGCGTACACAGGTACACACACACACACAAACAGTCACAAAACAATAAATACACAAGGTATACTGGCAATCACATACATATATGTGTATATATATATATATATATATCTAAATATATAGAAATCAATATGCAGCCCTCTATACTCCCAACGGGCATTATCAAAAGTGCACCAGCACAGTAATGAATCAGTGCAACCAATCATAGAGGAAATACTTCCAAATTGGCCACATCACCATAGGGATAATATACTTAATATGCATAAAAACATGTCCTAGAACTGTCTGATAACGGACATAATAGCACCGCGCAGCACAGAAAATAAAAGTAAAAAGCAAACTTGCCAGACAGAGCTCAGCAGACCCCAGACCGCAGGCGGACAACTCCGGAGCGAGGAAGACGAAGGGCAAGCCGGCAAAGCGCGCGAAGCTCTCCGGCCCCGCCCCCCGCTCGCGGGCCTATAGCCACCAAGGATGGCCTCTAAGCCCCCCAATAGTTGGTGCTTTTTTTTTACTCTTTTTAGTTTGGGCAGGAGCAGGGGGCTACCGATACATATGTGGTAACTTTGAAATTGGGAGAAATGGGGCTTTCACATGCAATATGTTTTTCTTGAATTAAAATTTAATTCAATAAATTTGTCTGGCAGAAACCCTGTCCATTATGCTTTTTTTTCTGCACAATCCTGTCTATGCTCTGGATCAGTCACAAATCTCTTCAACGTGCAATGATCATGAAATGTTTTTATACCTTGGCTAAGGCATTGAACCATTTAATGCTTATAGGGAGCAGAGGGATTAGTTTTCTTTCCCATATTGCTTGAAACCTGCTGTCTGCCTAATAAGGAGGAACATCCTTCTTATGTACTCTCGGCAAAGTGCGCGAAGCGCTCCGGCGCCGCCCCCCGCTCACGCCAGCACAGCGCGGGCCGCGAAAAAACACGGCCCCGCCCCCAATCTTAGTTTGCCAGGTGAGCCCAATCTTAACTAAGTAAACAAAACAAGTAGCTGGGCAGAAATAGACCATGGGGGGGGGGGGGGGTGCCGGGGTTTGACCCCGGCTACCTGCAAGCAGGAGACTTCTTTCTTCTGTCTTGTCGCATCTTGCAGAGAGAAAACACTGGGTGTTAAGTGGTGCGGAGGCAGGTGATGGAGGGCTGAGGGTTTGTGAAAAAATGTCCTTTATTCTCAGTGTGTCACACACCCCGCTTCCCCTTTAATTCTGACGATAGGGTTATCCTCCAGCAGGAGGCGACGTTGCAGAGAGAAGTCTTGAAAAACGAGCCCCTTCCGGCCTACATATACCTGGGACCTCACCTGGCAAACTAATTATCACAAGTTTTAAAGTCTGATATGATGAGACATGATACCATGCATGAGTTTAATTGAAAAACAAAGAATTACATCTTCATGACACTTAAAAAGGAATATACTCTCCGAGGTTTGTACCCCTCTAGCGGAGAATCCCAAATTGGCATTTCCAGCTGTGTGACACCCCCGCAATTGCCATTAAAAGCCTACCTTACTGTGGTCCCATGATGCATGCACAAGATGATGGGCAATCCGAGCTTGCGCTCTATTTATACAATTCTTAGCAAACCTTGCATCCAATCTGGTGTTAGGTCAGATAAGATTTGTGAATGGATTATACGCTGCTGGCCGCACCCCACATGTGTCGTTAACAAATGCCTGGCATGGGTATGCACTTCAGCTGGAGGGATAATGGGGCTGTGGCTGTGGGATAGCAAGTATAATGGGCATGTACATAGTCAAATCACATTATGACCAATACCTATGTTGGTAGTGCATTGCTCATTAAGGAAGTCACATGCTGGCTTGCAGTCGCAAAAAAGGATGATTATTGGCTTTCAGGCCAAGGGTGGCAGTTATTTCTGAAACCATGCAGTTTGTGAACTATTCGAAAGCTGTGGTATTGTGTCGTTGCCCCACTGCAAATACACAACATGTAGCATCAATTGCCACAGATGAATGGTAACTGCACCCCTGCTAACAAAGTCGCATTGGCTTCAATTTTCACAACAGTATCAGAATTCGAGTTGAGAAACAAGGGGGAACACAGTCTAAAATAGGACCCCACTAGCCCTTCTACTCTGCTGTTAGCCTACCTGGCAACAGGTGGTGGCCTCCTCCAGCCCACAGTGTAGGCCATGGTGAGTGGAGGTCTGAGATGCACCCCGTCCCCCCGGAAACAGTGCAAAGCCCCCCAGGGAAAGTCAGGGATAGCCAAACAGTAGGTAAAAACACCTCACCCACTCTCCTGCGGGCACCTGGAGAACTTAAACGTCTGAAATTGAGAACCATGGCAGTAGGTGTAGATTAAAACATGAGCCTACACCGAGTGTCACTAAGGATCGGCGTTCTTTTGCTAAAATGCTTCTATATCAGTCATGTGATAAACAGTTACATGCTCCCATCATTTAACATCAGTTAAGATAATAAAGCAAAATATGTAACTGCAATAGGAAAGGACCAGTGGTGTAACTGAATGTGACAGGACCCTGGTGCGAACATTTAATGAGGCCCTTTCACAGCTCATACAGTAACGTTTTTTTTGTACTTTTAACTCAATTGGATACAGACAACTAGAGACTGAAACAGCAGAGGCTCATGGTGATTCCTTTCTCTAAATGGTGCCAAGTGAGCACAAATATGATAAATAAGATGAGGAGCAACAATGATGGGGCCCCCTGACCTCCTGGGCTCCAGTGCAGTCTCACCCCCTGAAAGGACAATAGCCATGTGGAAACATCTGTATCCTAACATGATCTGCTGCTATCTATATTTTGCCCAAGTTTATTTTTTCCATAACTAAAATGCCAAAAGGTGATGCAAAATGTAAATGTCTGTTTTGTGTATATTTAACACAGTTTGGGGTTATTGATGAGCAATGTATACTGCCCATGTGGTACTTGACTAAATTTATAAAAATGAGGTGTTCCTAGAAAACAAGAACAAAAAATGAGGTCAACGACTCCTGAGCTGGAGTGCAGGCATGTTAACAGGTTGGCCCTCATCCAATACAACTGGAAAAGCTTGTGGATTTTGTACATGCTCTGAAGAACATGTACATAATTATATGTGCAAAACGGACTGTCCATGCAAAAAAAAAAACAACTCCTGTGTAGCAAAACTTACCAACTGGGGAGATCGAGCACTGGTCTCTATTCTTATCCGTTTTTGAACTAAGGGCAACATTGTCTTCAAAGGGCTACAATAAAATATTAACAGCAAAACATTGATTACAAAGAGGTGGGCAGAGGTAAGGTAGTTCATATAGCAAATATCAGACCTGGGCATTGTAAGGCCCCAGGGCCACATACGGCCCTTTGATTGGCTCTGACTGGCCAGCGACCAGTGTTCCCTGTAAGGTGCGCGGCCGCACACTGCCGACACACAGCCTTTTATCCAAGGCCGGTCACTGGGCTCCCTCCCCCCCGGGCATCCTAAATCGGGATGCTCCACTTTTTGAAACCCTTTTTGCTCAGTAGCAACGTGAAAAAAGGCGACTCCTTCTCTGAAAGCAGAACAAAACCCAGAGCGGCCACCGGTCTCCCCCCCCCTGGGTTCCCAGATCAGGATGCCGCACTCTGTGAAACCCTTGTTACTTAGTAGCAACTTGACAAATGGTGGACTCCCCCTTAAAGTGGAAATGAACCCAGAGCGGCCACTGGTCTTCCCCCTGGGCATCCCAGATCGGGGCTTTGTTCCGCTTTATGGGAGGGAGTCTGCCATTTTTCATGTTGCTACTGAGTAAGAAGGGTTTCACACAGTGGGGCATCCCGATCTGGGATTTCCAGGGGGGAAGACCAGTGGCTGCTCTAGGTTTTGTTCTGCGTTATGTGAGGGAATCCGCAATTTTTCACATTGCTACTGAGTAAAAAGTGTGAGCAGTGCTGTGTTACTTTAATAATAATGTAAAGGAGGGGGGTTATTCCATCCTAACCTGATTTGGTCATGATGTTTTAAAGCAGACCAAAACCCATGTAACCCAGCCCTTTGGAGTGTGAAGGAATCCAGGGCTGGGTTACAGGCATCATGCCTCTGGGGCATACCAATTTGGGATGCCCTGCTAAATAAAATAATTTATTTAATAAATTACATTCTTTTTGTAAGGCAACCTCACAATTAATAATATGCAGAATTGAGTTCAGCCTTTTGGCCTGGCCCTTCACAATATTTTTAGATTCTCATGTGGCCCCATGGAAAAAATAATTGCCCACCCCTGGCATATACAGTAGTTCATATAGCACTGCCCTGTAGTGGGCAGCGGTGTGCACGGCAGAAAAGCTCAACTCTACAACTCCCTAACAATTCAAATTAGGGGTGTGGGGGTTCACAAGAGAACAGGACACAGGTTGTGCATCTCTGCTATAGAGGGTACTTTATCTAAACATGTGTTGTGATCCAAACATATTACATTTAACTTGACAATAATGGAAAAACACAGAGACCATGAAAGAATGAAAAAAAAAAACATGTGTCAGTAAGCAACCTGCATTTAAGGGTTAATACATAAAGATAAGGAGAATAAATGGTGTGTGTGAGATTTACAGTATTTAGTATTCTACCTGTAGGTTGCGATAAAAATAAAGATGCTACAAAAAAAAAAAAAAAAAAATGTCAAAAGAGGTCAATAAAAAAACTGCCCCCGATTGTGATTTGTGCTATAACTTGCTATAACTGTGCTACAGGAGATGCAGATTTTTTTCAGTGAGGTAGAATTCTTTTTAGGTTACAAAATGTTTAAATAAGCCTATGGGGTACACAGTCCCAATATTGATACAAAAGCTGACCACCGATATGTAATCACCGGGCAATCAAGGCAAAACAAAACTAGTCAACTGGAGACCTAGCCAGATCCCAGATCACTTCCAATCAGTTGAAGTGTTATTTATTTTGCCTAGATTGTCCTAGAATTGCCAAAAATGATTGCCTAGCATATGGACGGGATTAGATTGCTGCAACTCAAATAGTTTCTTACCTGATGACTGGTATAACCTTTGTTTCATGGTATCTGCAGCCATTAGATACAGGATAGTTCCCACTATTCTTCATAGAAACAGCAATGTGCTGGCATCTGTGCCACGCCACCTCTGGCTTAATGCCGCTTTTAATATTACAGATTGATTTTATAATCCCAATAAAAAGAAAAAGCTGGATTACAACAGTGTACAGAGCATCACTGGCAGGAAATGAAATGAGAGAGAAATCCCACATGATTCTAACTGTTGAAGTGTAATAATAACGGCAAACTTCCTTGTTTTAATGTGAAATTAGAAATTAGTAGGCAAAAATAATATTCCTTACTTCTTCCAACTTTCCACTCTTTACAAGTAGGCAAAATGTAATTTCCTTTTTTTTTTCCAAATGATCTCACCTAATCTAGGCTAATATTGCAACTGGTGGCCAAAATCAGGACACATCTTAGGAGCTCCCTCATGCAGACTGACCTAGTTCTTCTAAATGATTTAGAAAGATCTACATTTGCTCCACATCACAGAAATAGATTTGATTAGTGACCTAGAATTGGAGGGAGGTTCTACATCCTTGAGGGAAAGTTTGTCCCAATGGCACAGGCTTACCTTCAGCTTCCCCAGATCAGCCTACTCCCCTAATCAAACACTGGGTCTCCATGTGCTGGGGGATCAGAAACTACAGCATACACAATGAGAGGTGTAAGCCAGAGGGTTGCTTTGTGGTGCCAAGGGAAAACCAATCCCATAACTACCTTCATTGAATACAAGTGCGTGGATCCATGTTAAGATTTATTTTAAAGCAGTTTTAAAGTCACTTTAAAAAGGAGTTACCCCTTTTGTCACAGAACATTGAATCACTGTTAATTTAATGTAAACATTCTGAGGAAACTCCAGGTAAGCATGATTACCTGAAAAAAAATCTATTATAACGTTTCAAGTTTAGGATATGTCTGCAAATCCCTGGAAAAGGGGTTATTGTTGCAGATTCTGGTTTCAAATTCAATTTGAAAAAATAGATACATTAATCCACGACCTGAAAAAAAAAAAAAACGTAACAAGGGTGTAATATTTGATAAGCACCTGACATGACTCCTTGGAGCCACCAGAATTGCTGGCGCCCCTTCCAGAGCTAGCTTGCTCACCACCTTGCTTATCATGGAGAATGGGGGAAACAGATACAGGAACCCCAGATCCTTCCAGGCCAGAGACATGGCATCCGCTGCCACTGCCAGAGGATCCTGGGATAGAGACACAAAAACTGGAAGTCTGTGGTTGTGACGAGAAGCAAACAGGTCCAACCGTGGAGTCCACTTGTGACAAAGAAACTGAAAGACCCTGGGATTGAGAGACCACTCTCCCTGGCGAGCGCATGCTCTGCTCAGGGAATCTGCCTCCACATTCTCTATCCCCGGAATGTAAACTGCCGATATGCAGGGAACATTCATCTCTGCCCAGTGGAGGATCAGAGACACTTCCCGGAGGGCACCCCAACTGCGATTCCCTCCCTGGTGATTGATGTATGCAACCGCTGTTCGGTTGTCTAACCGAATCTGAACCGGCAGACCCTGTAAGAAATGAGTCAATCGAAGAAGTACTAAACGAATGGCCCGAAGCTCCAATAAATTGATTGGAGAGTGAGCCTCCTGCGGCCCCCACAAACCCTGGAACCGATGTTCCCTCCAGATGCCCCCCCAGCCCATGAGGCTGGCATCTGTGGTGACCAATTCCCAACAGGGGGTCAGAAATGACTTGCCGCTTCTGAGATTGCTCGAATCAGCCACCACTGAAGGGACCGCAGAACGTGGGGAGACAACAGACAAACCCGATTCAAAGACAGCGGGCTCTTGTCCCACTTTGCCAAGAGAAAGAGCTGAAGCGTCCTCATGTGAAACTGAGCAAACGGGACCGCTTCGAATGTGGCCACCATCAGCCTCACTAGCCTCATCCCCAGGCGGATAGGCTGACGAGGATTGGATAAGAACAGACAAATTAAATCCTGAATCAGAACAACTTTGGACTGAGGAAGAAATACCCTGGCCTGAAGGGTATCCAGTATCAGGCCCAGAAAGGGAATCTCCCTGACAGGGCAAAGAGAGGATTTGACATGGTTTATCACCCAACCAAATCTCTCTAGCGTCGCCACCACTATCCTGGTGTCCAATTCCACCTGATTGAAAGACGATGCCATGATGAGAAGGTCGTCCAAGAATGGCACAATGCGAATGCCCTGGAGCCTGAGAATGGGCATTACTCCTGCCAAAACCTTGGTAAAAACTCTTGGGTATGAGGTAAGACCGAATGGAGGGGCCGCAAACTGAAAATGCTGGTCTTCCACTGTGAATCTGAGGAATCTCTGGTGAGCGGAACAAATAGGGATGTGCAGATAAGCATCCTTGATGTTGATGGACGTCATAAAGTCCCCTTGACGGAGGGCGTCGACCGTTGATCTTAGCGACTCCATGCGGAACTTTCTGAAGCGAATAAATTGATTGAGTCGCCTCAGATCTAGAATAGGCCGAACAGAGCCGTCCTTTTTGGGAACCGTAAATAGGTTGGAGAAAAACCCCAGACCCCTTTCCGCTGGAGGAACCAGACGGATAACATCCATGTTTAAGAGGTTCGCTACTGCCTCCCGGAGCCCTTGCGCGATCACCGGATCCGCGGGCATCCGAGACCTGAAAAATCTGGGCGGAGGCCGGAACTCGAATTCGAGCTTGTATCCGGAGGACACAACCTCCAGAATCTATCTGTCTGATACCTCTTTGAACCAAGCCTGGAAAAAGAACCGCAGCCGTCCCCCCACCCGTACGGGTGAGGGCGCCTCCTCATTGCTGGACAGGTTTAGAAGTGGACTTAGGCTTGGACCCCCAACTCTGACCTGGACAGCCACGTCCTCTTCACGCAGTCCCCCTTGGGGCTCAAAAGGCTGATACTCTGGCCGCTCTGGAACCACGAAAGGAAGGGTTAAAGGAGGCCGATGCCCGAAAGGAACGACGTTGCTTCTTACGCTGAGGCAATTTGCCTCCCTTAATGACAGAATCCAATTTCTCACCAAAGAGGCGCAATCCCCCAAAGGGGAGAGCTGTAAGTGACTTCTTAGCCACCGTGTCAGCCGGCCACTGGCGTAGCCATAAAGACCGCCGAATAGCAACTAGCAAGGCGGAAGTTCTGCTACACATGGCCATGGTATCATCCAAGGCAGAAAGTATAAAAGACACAAATAATTCACATCGCTTAAGAGCGGCAAACTCATCAGAGGCTGGATCAAGCCCTGAGGTATTCAATAGGTCTCTAACAACGGACCTAATAGCGTCTGCCATAGGTGCCGAGGCACCCACAGGCCGCAAGGCCGAGCCAACGCTAGCAAACACATGGCAAGCCATTTGATCAATACGTTTTTCTTCCCCATCCTTAAGGGTAGTAGACTCCGGAGAATGCAAAACAGAAGAATTGGACAAACTAAGCACATGTGTATCCACCACAGGGGGGGATGACTAACGCTTAACAGTGTCTGCCGGAAAAGGATATTTTTTATCCCAGCCTAAAGGAACGCCAGGAAGCTGCGCAGGCTTCTCCCATTCCTTAAGAATGATCTCTTCAAAATGTTTTTGACTAGGAAATTCTAAACGAGGCTTGGAGACACCAAAGAACTCCCCTTTCTGAGGAGGGACAGCTTCTGGGAAATCGATTGCCAAAACCTCATACAATTGAGCAAGAGCTTTAGGGGTGTCAAAAACCTCCCCTTTATCCTGTTCAGCGTCAACACCCACAAATTGCTGAACATCAGAAATATAAGATTCCTCAAAGAATCTCGCTACAATCAAGCTCACTTGCCGCAACGGCAGGAGCTAAATGTTTTCTTTTAGCTGAGGCCTTCTTAGCCACAGAGCTAGACATTAATTTTTCAATGTGCGCCAGTCTGGCACATACATCAGAAAGCGACTCTCCACCCATGACAATATCACTGGGGGTATGGACAAGACAAGGTGGAGTGGGAGAAGAAGCAGGAGCCCCAGACCCTGAGGCTTGGGCCTCTGACTGCTGTATTGTAGTCAATTGAGCACAAGATACACAAAGAAATGCATTATCCCCAGCAAGGGATGCCCCACAACGTAAACACTGCCGAGTCTGCCCTGAGGGAACTGAAAGCCCAGTATCCTGAGATGCCTCCATATGGTGTCTGTTAAAATATACTTAATTATTTTATAGTCGCCAAATATGTGGGATTTATGCAATAGCTACCCGGGATGCCCCTTAATAATCCCAAGTGGGAGGATTTCATGAAACCCCTAATGAAGAGTTTCCACCTGGAAAGAGAGAAATACAATAAGCCTTATGCACATAAAAGTAAAGAGACCAGCAATAAAACATCCCTTTATCAGAAATAAAGGGTACTGACAGCACCACAAACGGGATCAGTGACCAGACCATCGATCGGACAGCAACCAGACCATCGATCGGACAGCAACCAGACCAGCGATCGGACCAGCGACCGGACCAGAAACCGGGCCAACGCGCCAGCACAACCGCATGTGGACAGAAAGGAAGCGCCATAATATGCGGCGCAGTCGAGAAGCCCCGCCCACCAAACATAGCAGCAGAGAACGGAGGGGGGCCAGGGAGAGCCAATAGACTGAAGCCACGCCTACCCCTTATTTGAGGTCTCACGGGGGGAGAAGGCTCCCATATACACCCCAAGGGTGTATCTACCCTTGCCTGAGCCCTTCAGCCAGGGCTGGGAGGCATATCACAAGTATAATAAAAACGAGGTTCAGGCAGAAATAGAAAAGTCCGGGAGTTATCCCGGCTACCTGCAGAAAAGAGAGTCATCTTCTGAATGCTTCGCCGACTGCAGAGACGAAAAGACTGGGGAATAGTGGGAGGTCCCAGGTACTTATGGACCAGGAGGGGCTCCTTTTTTCCATGTCATCTCTGCAAGATCGTCCTCTACAGGCCGGTTTCCCAAGTGTCATGGATGTTGGAAGCGGGGTGTGTGACATACTAGGAATAGTAGAATTTGGGCGAGTAATTCACTGTAAGAATAAAATATATAACCAATGTACAGTACATAGAAAATTGGTTCGTGTGCATAACAAAATCAGATTGTTCATGTTGTGTGTCAGGGCAGTTCAAACTCAGAGGAACAGGTATCTAATTCGTAGTAACTGGATAAGAGGCTTTAATCAATAATGAACAGTAACCGAGTGGCGGGATAGACTAACCTTTGCATGGTGCAAAGTATGTTACCTCAGAAAGCCTAGAATAGATACAGGAAGGAGTTTATGGTTTGGCTAAAAATAGCTTAGCCGAACCTGCTATGGCAGATAAAAGGAAAAGGTGAATTAAATTGTACCTAAATACATATGGCACTGAATCGTAAGAGATGCAGTAGCCGATGGCAACTTATGCTGCAAAAACAGAAATAGAGGGGAGGGTAAATCTGGAAAGCGGGTGCGTGGGGTCAGAGAGTGGCCCAAGGGGTCCACGGTTTGTCAGCCATACCATGTAGAAAGGCATACCACCTAGTTATATGGAATACCCACTCACACTCAGCAAAGATAGGAATAGCCACAAAGTTTGCCAGAGGGAGGCATGGGTGGGGAATAAAAGGTGATTTGCAAGGCAAGCCGTCATTGTGGTTCTCAGTGAGCTTAGGGTCACCACACTACCCAACTCCAGGAGAGGTCATCTACCTGCAACACATGCAGGTTTGCAACAAATGTTGCCACATGGACCAATCCACAATCCATAAGCTAATCCCGCTAGGGACAGTGGGCCACCATCGGAGCTCACACGGCCCCCTCTCACTTCCATTTGAGACAAGAAAGCCAGAACAAGGGCCAAGACTTCTTGTAGGGTAATACAATTCTGTGATTACTCACCTGTAGATTTGATTTTGTTGGTGTCCTGCTCAGGTCGCTTCATTCTTGACAATTGGGTTATCCGCCACAAGGTGGCGCAGTTGACTGCAAGACAAAACTTGTGGCACCTCTCGGCTCATATAAAGGCATCTGCTTCCCTAATAATTCCCAGTGGTTGAAAAGCAGTAAATACAGAGACAAGCCGGGAGGCCAGAGACCATGTTAATTTACACAGCCCCAAAATAAGCTCTCTCAAACAGTAATCACCATAACAAAGTAAAAAAGAGGATAACAAGACAAGAGGGTGGGATCCCCAGTGAGCAACAGCACGTAGTTCATGACACTACCGCCTGAAGCACCTTACAGCCAAAAACAGCATCAGCTGAGGCCCTAACATCAACCTTGTAAAACTTAGAAAAAGTATGAACTGAAGACCAAGTAGCGGCCTTACAAACCTGTTCAACAGAAGCCTGGTGCTGAAAAGCCCAAGAGGCACCAAAAGCTCTGGTAGAGTGAGCTGTGATCCAAAAAGGGGGTTCCTTCCCCTTGGCATAATTCGCTTGCTCCACCACCTCTCTGATCCACTTGCTGATAGCGGATTTGGCTAGAGGCAAGCCCTTCCTAGGCCCGTCAGTAAGGACAAAAAGAGAATCCGACTTCCTAAAGGATTCTGTAGCAACCAGGTAGTACCTAAGGGCTCGGACCACATCCAGAGAATTGAGGGTCCTCTCCTTAGAATTAGAAGGCACGGGACAAATAGAAGGCAAGACAATGTCCTCATTGAGATGAAAGGCAGAAACAACCTTGGGTAAAAAGTCAGGCTTAAGACGAAAAACCACCTTATCCTGATGCTGCTCAAAGTAAGGAGGCTTCATACAAAGCGCCGCCAGCTCCGAGACACAACACACCGAAGTGATAGCTACCAAAGAGACCACCTTCATAGTCAGAATGGAGAGCGGAAAGCACCAAATTCAAATCCCATACCGGTAGCATAGGCTTACGCGGTGGACGTACATGAGTAACTCCTTGGAAAAAGGTCTTAACAAGTCTATCATTGGCAAATGATCTTTGGAAGAAAATAGCCAAGGCCAAAACCTGCCCCTTGAGGGTACTCAAGGGGACCCGAATCCAAACCATGTTGAAGGAACTCCAAAATACTAGAAAAAGAAAAAGTGCGACAGGGGAAACCCCTAGACTCACACCAGGCAATGTAAGCGTGCCAGACCCTGTAACAAATCATGGAGGAGGATTTCTTCCGAGCCTGAATCATGGTACGCACTACCAGGGCAGAAAGCTCTTTCTCCGTCAAGATAGAGGTTTCAGCAGCCAAACCGTCAAAGCCAGCATTTGTAAATTGGGGTAGCGTAACAGACCCTGAGTGAGAAGCCCTGGATCGTCGGGCATGACGTAGCGATCACCTCGGCCAGCAAGGGGCCACCAAAATGATCGGTACAACTTCCTGGGTTATCTTGCGCAGCATGCGACCCAGGAGAAGGAAAGGAGGAAAGGCATAAAGGAGACGGAAATCCGTCCAAGGAATTGCCAGCGCGTCCGTGGTGAAGGCCAGAGGATCTCTTGACAGTGAAACGAACCTTGGAAGCTTGTGATTGTGTCAGGACGCAAACAGGTTCACGTCCGGCTGACCCCAGCGGCGACACAGATCATGAAAGATCTCGTTGCTGAGAGACCATTCCCCAGACGAGAAGTCCCCCTGCTCAGGGAGTCTGCCTCCTGGTTCTCCACTCCGGGGATGTAAACCGCCGAGATGCAGGGAACATTCTCCTCCGTCAAAGACAGGATCTGGGTCACCTCCTGGAGGGCTCGCTTGCTCCGTGTCCCGCCCTGATGATTGATGTAGGCGACTGCCGTCTGATTGTCCGAGCGGACCTGGACTGAAAGACCCCATAGCTGGGGAGTCAAATGAAAAAGGACCAACCGGATCGTTCTCAGCTCCAGGAGATTGATAGGCAAGAGAGCCTCCTGAGGGCCCGACTGGCCCTGGAACTTCAGCGATTGCCAAAAACCTCCCCAATTTTTTTAATGCATAGATGGCCATTGTATGCTTGCGCACACATAGGAATTCGTCCTCCACATTTAACCCATCCGTGCAGTGATTGTACACGTGCCCGGAGCGGTGGGCTGCCCTAATTACGGCGCCCGGGGAGCAGTTGGGGGGTTAGGTGCCTTGCTCAAGAGCACTTCAGTCATGTCCCAGGACCGGGATTCGAACCTGCCACCCTCCAGCCACAAGTCCGCTCCCCTTACCTCTAGGCCACAACTGCCCCTTGCGGACGCCAGTCTGACCAACCGGTCAGACTGGCGTCTGTGGTGACAATCTCCCAACGTGGAGTCAGAAAAGACCTGCCCACTAGAAGATTTCTTGAGTCCAACCACCACGAGAGGGACTGCCTGGCCAAAGGGGACAGAGAGAACTCCTGCTCCAGGGACTCCTGAGTCCGATCTCAAACGGTCAAGAGATTCAACTGAAGAGGTCTCGTGTGGAACTGGGTGAAAGGTACAGCCTCGAAGCAAGACACCATGAGACCCACCAGCTTCATCCCCAGACGGATGGATGGGCGTGGACACGACAGCAAGGCCCGCCTGAAGACCCTTCACCTTCTGCTGGGGAAGGAACACCTTGACTTGAGAGGTGTCCAACGTCATGCCCAGGAAGGTCCTCACCAATGACGGAGTGATCGAAGACTTGGGATCATTGATCAACCAGCCGAACTCCTTGAGAGTGGACAACACCGTCCGAGTGTTGCTCTCTGGGACTGCTGAAAAGATTGAGCAGCAATCAGCAAGTCGTCCAGATAAGGAAGAATACGAATACCCTGGCTCCTCAGCAGGTCCATGACACCCGCCAGCACCTTGGTGAACACCCGGGGGGCTGAGGAAATTCCAAACGGCAGTGCCACAAATTGCTAGAGCTGATCCTCCAGCGCGAACCTCAGAAACTTCTGATGTCCCTGGAAAATAGGGACGTACAGGTAAGCATCACTGATGTCCACCGTGGTCATGAAGTCGCCTGGCCGAAGTGAACTCACCGCTGACCGTAAGGTCTCCATGCGGATGTGCTTGAATCTGACAAATCTGTTGAGACCCTTGAGGTCCAGAATAGGTCTTAGAGTACCGTCCTTCTTGGGCACCGTGAAAAGATTGGAATAGAACCCTCGACCCCGTTCCTGGAGAGGCACAGGACAAATCACTCCGGACAACAGAAGTTGTTGGACAGCCAATCGTAGGCCCTGCATCGTCAACGGGTTCTGGGAAATCCACGACCAAAGAAATATTGGGGGCGGCCAAGCTGCCAGCTCTATTTGGTACCCGGAGGACACCACCTCCTGAATCCTCCAGTCCGAGACGTGCTGTCTCCAGACGTGAGCAAATAGCAGAAACTGTACCCCCACCCGAATGGGTGAGGGTGCCTCCTCATGCCTGAGGGGCCTTGGGAGTGGGCTTGGACTTGGACCCCCAGGAGGGACTGGGACGACCGCGGGATCTACCTCGCCCCCAGAAGTCCCTGCGGCCACCTGAGAAGGAAGAACCTCGTCCTCCTCGAAAGGGGGCGAAAGGAAGAAGAGCCCCAAAAGGGCTGCACAGGCTTCCGACGCTGAGGGAGCCTCCCATCCTTGGCCAGGAGATCCAGACGCTCCCCGAACAGCCGGAGTCCCGAGAAGGGAATAACAGTTAGAGCTTTCTCGGCGTTGGTGTCCACTGCCCACTGTTGCAGCCAGACAGAACGACGAAGAGCGACCAGCAGGGCCGAGGCGCTGCCGCCAAGCCGGACGGTATCCTCCATGGCCGAAATCACAAAGGCAATGAAATCTGCGCAAGCTAAGAGATCCTTATACTCCTCCGCTCGCTTGTGAGCTCTGGTGATATCCACAAGGCGTCTCACCTTTTTCTTGATGGCTATGGAGACAATGGCCACGGCACAGACAGGGCGAAGACCAGCGCCCACAAAAGTGAAAGCGTGACATGCCAGCTGATCCATGCGCCTGTTAGCATGATCGCGCAAGGAAGAATTATCAGGAGACGGCATAACCGAGGAATTGGAGAGCCCCAAAACAGGAGCATCCACCGCGGGGGGACAGGACCAGAGGCAAATCAAGTCCTCCAAAAAGGGGTACCGTCTGTCCAGGCCCTTAGGCACCAACGGCAGCTTATTAGGCTTCTCCCATTCCTTAAAAAACATTTTAGAGAAGTGGCCCTGTTCAGGAAAGACAAGACGCTGTCTCTCAGGCCGAAACAGGTCCCCCTGCTTCCTTTTGGCAAGGTTTCAAAAATCGCAGATAACAGCTTCTCAGTGTCATCGGGAAGCCAATCGTCCTCATCCGAGGAGGACCCAGGGCCACTGTCAAGGCCCCCTGGCCGATCCCCTGAGGAGTCAGAATCATAAAATAACTCACCCTCCTCCAAGGAGCCTCGGCCACCAAAGGCCTCATAATCATCATCAGCAGCAAAAAATGAATAAACCTGCTCCAAGTGCCGCTTCTTACGCGTGCCCTTGCCAGCGGCCGAACACGATAACTGACACTGTATACTGGCCACCCTGATTGCCAAGTCCGTTTGAGACCCCCCTGCTAGCTTTCCCCTCACTGGGAGCTAAATGCAGACGCGGGGGTGTCGGCGAGGCCGTAGGTAAAATGGGGCTGGGGCCGGCAACGCTCGCCCCATCCTGTTCTGAAATTACGCTTTGGGCACAATGTACACAAATAGCGCTGCGACCGCTCAGAGGGCATGTACCACACATGAGACATAGCTTAACAAGTCCCGAGGGGGCCCCAAGCTCGCTATCCTGAGAAGCCTCCATTATGGTGATTACAGCAGCAGAAATCGGGTCACAAGGCACTAACGTCCCAGAACCGGACAATCCCCAATTTGGTCCCTCTGAACCCTTTAACACAGGGCAGGAAGGTGGGGGGGGGGAGCAGAGCAGGGAGCACCTATGTTAAACTGGGACCCGTATGGATAAAATAAAGTGACAAAAATATAAGCATCCCACAGCACATGCACACGTAAAAACTGTTAAAAAAAGAAACACGGACCGCAGCTGATGACAGAGGGCTAGGAGCAGACAGATAGGAGAAAATGAGCCCGCAGTATGATGTCCTCCAAGAGTGGAAGAGGGGACCAGCACAAGCAGCAGCACCATGCGCCCACAAAATGGCGCCGACGGTGAGCTCCTCAAGGGGCAGGCCGTGTGACGATGACGCGGCCACGCCCCCCCTCCCATACACAGTAGAAGGGCAGGACAAGAGCGGACTCCGGGCACCCAGCCAAAATGCCGCCCAGCACAGCAGAGGAGGCAGGGAAGGCCTAGCCCTCCCTGTCAGGGAGAGAAAACGCGCCGGTGTGCGCGTGGCGGCGCTGACAACAAGTGCGCTCCCCACACCAGAGCTCGCTCTGATGCCCCTGTCGGGGCCCACGCTCCCCTCGCAGACTGGATGCCAGGAGAAGAGGAGGAAGGTGAGTAGAGGAAAAAATAACAGTAAAGTGCACCAAAACACACAAACATCAATAAAGATTGTGGGAGAATATAAGGGGTCCCAGGTGGTTCCTCCCCCCCCCCCAGATGGGCTCACCATAGCCCATGGCCGGCTACCCTTTGGTACAGGGTCTGCGGCCCAGAACATAGCTCTGCCAAACGCCAGACCCTCGGCATTCACCTACCATCACCTGTATCCGTAGCCAGAGGCTGGGAGGCAGAAAGGGTCCATTGAAACAGGTGGGAATAGAGCTGCAGCGGCTGACGGGCTTGGGATGCCCCGCTTATCCATGGAGAGAGAAACAGATCCATCTTCGCAGTCAGACTGCAAGAGAACTCTGGGGATTATTAGGGAAGCAGATGCCTTTATATGAGCCGGGAGGAGCCACAAGTTTGGTCTTGAAGTCAACTGCGCCACCTTGTGGCAGATAACCCAATTGTCAAGAATGAAGCGACCCGAGCAGGACACCAAGAAAAACATGCTTTAGTATGGACCTTTGAAGACCCGACAGATGGTTTGATAGATATGAACCCATGTCACCCAGTCTGATATTTTCCCAGCTTCACAACTGTAACACAATTGCAGTAAAAGTGGTAGCTATTTCACGCAGGTTCTGCGGATCAGCTTCGGTTACCCAATAAAAAAAGGTTATATTGGCAGTCCCTATGTGGTCATTGGTCAAGGGCAATCCGTTGCACAATCTGGCACAGACTTTGTCTGGCTGTAGCCAATCCGGGAATAGGACTCAATGCAAGATGGGACGTGGATCTGTTTCTGAAACATAATTAGATGGGTGGGGACCCATATTCTGTAAAATAAGCAGTTTGACTTATGTGCCTTCACCTCCCAACTATCCCCTGTATATATAGAGATTTTTCAGATGACTTAAATTCACCAGTGTTAAATATCATTATGGATTAACTAAATGTATATGTGTGAATTTTTCATTCTAATAGGTTTTGCTTTGTGTATTAGTAACCACGTTATCTTGTAATTGTATCTATATTGAGACACATTAATTACAGTTTATACTTATGAGATATGTAGCAGCCCCTTTGCTATTCCGACCGGTGCACAGTTTTTGCCATTAATGACGCCCACCATGGATGGTAATGTCTTGCCAGGCTTCTGACGTCCTGACAGACTCCACCCACGGGATGACGCCTGACTCAGTAGCGACCGGGAAGTTAATATGCTCGTTCGAAGCTGACCCGGAAGCACTGACCTTAGATGGTGTTTTGGCTTTGCACGTGCAGCGGCGGAGTAACATCACAGCCTGAAGGTATTTGAAACGCTATAATTAATTGATGATCAAAAGGTTTCTCTTTAGGTTACGGGTGTCGTTAATCAGTATCTATAAGGTGTCTCATTAGGATAATTAGGCATATGTGTATTTATTGTGATCCAGGCAGTTACCTCGCTGTCATGATTAAGAGCGCAGGCTCGAAACGCGTCGACGCGATATCTGCTTGAACATGCTCCTATTGCTGTTTTAAATTGCTACAATATTTTATGCGAGAAAATAAAGAGTGGACAATTCTTATAACATCTTGGCTGCGGGCTGGCTCGTTTTGACCTTGGATCGTTTACAGTGCTTGGGTGAGCTCCTTGTGCCGTGCCGACAGCAGGTGTGCGTTTATGTCCAGGGAGTGAAGGCTGGCAATATTGGATGTTTATAATCCGGGAATAGGTGCAGTCGGTAAAACTGTGCTTATGCTGGTTTAATTCGCGTCAAATTCCAGATGTGGGCATGCCTTGCCTACATGTAACCACCATTCCCGCCAATATTTCAGACACTTTATGGTCACTTGCTACTTCTGCCATGGCTCAGCAGTTAAAAATGCGGCCAATGCATTAGCCCACTCTGTTTCAGACCGCTTCTGTCTCGCTGATGCCAGTTCAAATATGTTCTCAACCTTTGAGCTCAATAGCAGAGAAGTTTTTTTGTTTGGGCCCAATTAAACATACTCTCCCAATCAGGCAGTACATCTGCAAGGGAAGGAGAATATTCTGGCAGATTACTTAAACCGGACCTTCACCATAATTTATTGAAAAGCCCAAACCCTTAAAAAACTATTCCCCAGCATCTAAAGATAATATATTTTAATTTTTTAGTCACTTACTTATTATTCTTTCCCCAACTGGGCAGCAACTCTGTTCAGGACTTTAGGATATGGTCGCTGCCATCTTGACTCAGAAGCATCACACTTACTGAGGAGAGTGGGATAAAGTACAGGGGGGCGGGTTATAACTGTGCTTTGCTCAGACAGAGCAGGGCTGGGGTCAGGAGAAGTTCAGCACTCCCAGAATGCAGAGAAGCACAGTCAGCAGTCACTTCCTGTTTGCAGGCTGCCTGTTGTTCCATGAGCCGCCATCTTGGATGTTTAAAGGCTCATAACATGCAGTAGATGCAGGTAGGATGATTTTTAATGTGAGCAATCTGTATGTACAGGGTGTGGGAAACATATAAGATAGACTCTTATTCAGAGTGAAGGACCGCTTTAAGCGGGATGTTGATTCAGGAATTAGAATGATAACTGAACAAGGATTTGTCTACATTTAAAGTGGACCAAAACCCAGGATTTTGACTATCCTGGGTTTTGGTCCCTGATCGGGGGTGCCCCGCTGTGTGAAACCCCCCAGGTCGCCCGAGCAAACTAGCCTCTTCCCTGTCAATGCGTGGCCGCTTGTCCAGTCAGTGTGCTTGGATCCACTCAAGCCCCTTCTTCCAGGAGCTTGTCTAATGAAAGTGTATCTGAGCACGCTGGCAGCTGCATCCCCCAATACCTTTTAACAGGGAGCGTGCCCGTGCCGGCCATTCACAAATGCTTGGCCCAGGCACACACACTAAGGGAATAGTGGAGATGTGGCTGCTGCTGGCACATGCGCCATTAAACCGTTTTTGGTCGACCTGGGGGGGTTTCACAGAGCAGGGCACTCCCGATCGGGGTGCCCCGGGGGGAGTGAATATGTCTGTTCTGGAGTTGTGGGTTTTGGTCCTCTTTAAACCCCCTCGAGATCTGTATGTGGACACAGACACCAAGACATTTTATTCCCTAAAGAAACATTAGGGAGAATCGAGACCCAATGCCTTCTCACACCCCTGGGTGGGAAATCATCTGTGTTTCCTCCATTTTGCCTCATCCCCTTAGTCTTTAAAGTGGACCAAAACCCACATTTTTAACTAGCATCCCCTGAATTGCTCCCCCATGAAGAACACCTTGTGCCAATTTTTAGTGCTCCTGCTTCACTCTAATTCCAGATAACGCCCCTTGCTTTAGCTGTAAAGCTCTGCATCCTCCATTCATTGCCATTGTTGTGTCTGGCAATTATGTAATTGCCACACCAATGAAATGACTGACCCCATGCCATCTTACAGAGAGGGACAGCAAAATAAAGTGTTCCAGGATGATTTGAAAAACGAAATTATCCATTTCTAGTTCTACACCCTAAGAAGAAAATATCGGCAGGGGCTATGGCCAAATGTATTTCACAAGTTTTTGGGGGTTTTGGTCCACTTTAACCCTTTCGCTGCCAGCCTACCTGCAGCTTTTGTCACCCTCTGTTGCCAAACCATGTTTCACTATTTTGCGCTTATTATTTATGTTCAACTGTGATTTTTGCAAGGATTTCCAGGGATTTCCCAGGAAAATTATATATTGTTTTTTTCAACAGAGTCTGAGCTTCAACATGATATGTCTTGTTTGGCCTTTTTTAGTGTATTCTCAATACTTTTTTGGTGAAATATGTGCAAAAAAAAATAAAAATATTTTTTGCAATTTGTAGTGTTTTTTTGTAATAAAAAATGTAAGTTTGTCAATAAAATTTTATTGCGTGCGTAACCCCAATTTCTCCCGGTCACAGAGGTACCACATATGTATTGGTAGACACCCTTTCTTGCCCAGGAGATTCCCCCAAACTGAAACAGAGCTTTAGGAGATTTTCAGATAAAATACAACTGCGCTATGTGCTATGCACACCTTGCAGTTTTTCCAGAAAAACAACCCTTTACATTTGAAATACACCCCACAAACTATATATTCTCTGGAAGTACACTCCTTAAGCTTTCTAGGCATACCAAGCTTGTTTATGTGGGCTTAGTTTTCTGGAAGTAATCCCTCAATGTATTCTTTGGTTGCACAAAGTTTCCCTAAAAAAGAATAAAACAGAAGAATCAAGCCACATTTTCCTAAAAAAAACTATATGCAAACAAGAAATAACAAGTAAAATCTCAAAAAGCAACATGCCCTGAACAGAACGATACCCAACATGCATCGGTACTGTCAAGCGAAGAGTTGGCAAACACCACAAAGTAAAGCGTGCGCGTAACAGTAATTTTACTTGAAAATTTCAGCTCTGCAGACAAAATGCGCACCTTGCAATTTTTCAACCAAAACAACCCTTTACATTTGGAATATCCCTGATAAATCATATATTCCCTGAAAGTACATGTTAAGCTTTCTAAGAGTGGGGGGTGTGGCCAAGATGGCGACTTGATCGGACGTGCCTATACTGGGCTCCGCTTAACATCCTGACTTACCCCATTATCTTTGTGGCTGAGTGGCTTTCTTGTGGTCCCGGGGGGCCCCTCCAGTTCAAGGAATTGAGCCCTGGTGCAGCGGAGGCGGCGGCGCCCTCCCCGAGGGCGGCAGCAGCAGCGAGTGGAGGAGCGGGCGGCTGTCCGGCCACGTGCGTCCCCGGTGTGAGGAGAGAATCCGACGGCTGCTGTCATCTGACGCGAGACCGCTTCGGGCGGCGGCGGTATACTGAGGTGGAGGAGCGGGGAGAGGGCGGCTGTCACAAGGACGAGGCGGCAGACGAGATCAGACTGCTCCGGGCGGCGGCGGTGAGTGCCGGTGAGGGAGTGGGGAGGAGGCGGTTGTCCCTGCAAACACGTGCGCCTGTGGTGTGCGGGGGAAATAAGCGGGGCATCGGCAGCAGCACAGTCCTACCCCGGGCTGCGGCGGTGACAGAGGGGAGGACGCCTGGGAGTGATAACCCATAGTTGGAGAGAGCCTAGCTGACGGGGCGCCATCTTGCCCTGCTGCGGGTGGCGTGGGGGAGGCGAGGAGCCCCGGGAGATACTTCACACTCTGCAGAGGAGCACATGTGGGGGGTCGCTCTGGACTGAGCTAGCTGACAGGCCTGTTCTCATATCCTGACACACCAGACCCCTGGAATTATATGGACTGAAATATATGAACCACATGCTCTAATTGTGAAGCGTGCTTCCCCTGTGGACACTCGGCCCTGGTGATTGAGCTGGCGGTGGAGGAAGCTCTGGGCAGGTCTCCCCTCACGCTATAAAATACAACCCTGTCCTGGATGCTGAGACCAGCTGTTCTGGTTGCACAACCATACGGGATGCCCCTCTGACCCCTGTCTGGAACCCGCGGTCTCCTCTCCTGATATTTGACACTTGGACTCGGGCATACCTATTTATATCCACTGGTGGTCGCGGGCAGGGGTCCTCCCCCCCCCCCGGTGCAAACCAAGAAGATCCGTCTGGGGTCCCCTCCACATGAGAGGAAATAAAAAACGCAAATCAGTGGTGGTCGCCTGTGGTACGCAAACGATGGAGCCTCAGGGGGGGGCTGGGCAGGAGCCCACTAACCCTGATACTGCAGCTATTGCCTCCTGTCAGAGTGCCCTCACAGCCAAATTTGATACCCTCCAAGAGCAATTTAATTATGTCCGCCATGACCTGGATAAAATTCGGGACTGTACCGGCGAGGCGGAGAGAAGGATTGGAGAGACGGAGGACCGGCTCACCACTCAGGAGGGGGAACTCGCAGCGCTGAGGAGACAGGTAACCACCTTGATGGGGCGGGCAGAGGACGCAGAGAACAGAAACCGGAGAAATAATGTCAGAATTCTGGGTCTACCCGAAAAAGCTGAGGGCTCCTCCCCGGAGCAATTTGCTGAAAACCTGATCAGAGAGACCTTGGCACCAGCTAACCTAACCAAATTCTTCACCGTGGAAAGAGCCCACAGAATTCCAATGAGTCCCCTCCCCCCCGGAGCCCCGCCGAGACCCTTTATACTTAAAGTCCTCCACTACAGAGACAGAGACGCCATCCTGGCCACCGCCAGATTGAAGGGAGCGGTGAATTTTGATAATGTGCGGCTGTCCTTCTTCCCGGATTTTACTTCGGAGGTTCAAAAGATGAGACGCTCCTTTAATGCAGTAAGGGAGAGGCTCAGGAAACGGAGGATCAAATACTCCATGATGTTTCCAGCACGGCTTCGCGTTCAAGATGGGGAGTCCACTAGATTTTTTGTTTCTGCAGAAGAGGCCAACACATGGCTGGACTCCTTGCCCGGGGCCTGATGGACTGGGTCTCCGGGTAGGTGAGGATTTGATCTTTGCCAACTTCCGGCTGTATTTGATCTGTTGGCTGCTTCCTGACGGGGGCGCCTGCCTCCGTCGGGCCTTTTGTTTGTTCGCCGGAATGAGCCCCCCCGGCGCAGCTGGATGCACGGCTGCACCCGTGTCACCAAGCCTGAAAGTTTAGAAGCTGTTATCATTGTTAAGCCTTGATTTGCCGCTCTAGTCACCAAAACATCCTGCTCTGAATATTACGGGAGAGTCGGTGGCTCTGGATTCCCAGGGTGTGATGGCACTTCCCCCTCTCCCCCCCCACCCCCTTCTCTCCTTCTTATCCTTGGCCCCTGGTCCTCCCTGTCCTGGCTCCCGTTCCCGGCTCCCCATCCCCGCCCCTATTGATTGTACCCGTCCCCACTGCCCAATTTGCTTCCATGCGACCCTGGGAACCCAAGGCAGTTGTCTGCCGACCTGTATAGTGCTATTGGTTATTCTGAGTTGCAGGCCCATTAGGCGTTGGGTCCCTGCACCCCAGTTGCAACAAGTTACACCTGTGTTGTTGTTTTCGGTTGGGAGGGTTTCGATGCTCGCCAGGGTTTGGGGGTGGTGGAGCTGGGTGGGGGGAGGGGTCGGGAATTGTTGGTTTGATTCTAAATGCTGTTTTTTGAACTGTTGTCTATGTGTGGGTATGACTGGGAAGTATGATTGCTGGACCCAAGAAACGGGAGGCTCTCTGGGAGGGGCGGTGAACCGCAGGGATGCAGCCCCTGATAGAAATATTTTAAGTGGTAATGATGGGTGAGTGTAAATTCCTCTCTTGGAATGTCCGGGGGCTTAACGATAAGATTAAGAGGGCTACTGTCCTCCAGTTTGTAAAGAAACACAAGCCGAACGTAGTTATTCTCCAAGAGACCCATCTGGTGGGTCAGAGGGTGCTGGCCTTGAGGAGGCCATGGATCCAGAGCTCCTTTCATGCCCCATTCTCGGCCTACTCTAGAGGTGTATCGGTGCTGGTCTCTAAGGGTACCCCGTTCGTGGTGTTCTCAGTACACACTGACCGAGAGGGTTGTTTTGTTATCCTTCATGCCAAACTAATGGATACTGTTATGATAATAGTCGGAGTGTACGTTCCCCCACCGTTCTCTGCCCGGACACTGGACAGAATAATGGAGAAAGTACTCTCCTGCCCCCCAGCCCCGATACTGCTATTAGGGGACTTTAATATGGTCTTGGACTCGGCGCTGGACAAGATGGGTAAGAATTCGGGCCCCAGGACTCAATTGGCCAATTGGGCAGAGGCTCTGGGGCTACAGGAGCTTTGGAGGTGGAAGCACCCCGCTGACAGGGCATACTCCTGTCATTCGGTTACACACAAGTCCCTGTCCAGAATTGACCTGGCGTTCTCCTCGCCCGATTTTCTGGCCAAGGTGGCGGCCTGCAACTACCTCCCGAGAGGGGTCTAGGACCACTCACCCATGTTGATAACAGCTGAGCTGTCACTGCAGCAGGAGAACTGGGTGGGTTGGACCCTGAGCCCTCTTTGGTTGGAATCCCCTGACATTAAGAGCAGTCTACGGTCCTCTACTGAGGCATTCTGGGAATGTAATACGATGGAGACCTCGGTGGAAGTAAGATGGGATGCCTTCAAGGCTGTCACCAGAGGGGCGGCCATCAGTGCCATTGTGGCAGCTAGGAGGAGGAAGGGGAGGGAAGTGGCAGATCTTGAAAGCAAACTTGCACTGGTGGAGGAGAAGTTTAGTACAACGTTAGACAGCCGGGACCACTCAACATTGTTGGCACTAAAGAGGGAATACAATCTGCTTCTGACTGACTCAGCTAGGAAACTACTGCTATACAAGCAGGCAACAATCTTCGATAAAGGGGACAAGAACGGTAAGACCCTGGCCTACCTAGCGAGAGCTGAAAGCCAATCCAACCATATTGCTGAAATCCTGGATAGCGGGATGAGGGTGACGGGGGGGAAGGAGATAGCCCAGAGGTTCCTGGAGTAATACTCGGCCTTGTATTCCTCTAGGGCGAGCTATGGAGCGTCTGACCTGGGTAATTATCTGGATCAGATTGCCTTCCCGAGACTGACTGAGGAAGATCAGGAGGCTTTGAACTCCCCTATCACCATGGATGAGGTCTCTGGCGCAATTAAAATGCTCTCTAGCAGGAAGGCGCCGGGACCAGATGGGATGCCGGCTGAGTGGTATAAACAGGACCTCGAACAAGTGACTCCCAAGCTGTGGGAGGTGCTGAAACAAGCCCTCGAGAGTAGGTGCCTACCAGCCTCTTTTCGTGAGGCACATGTGGTCCTCATTTACAAAGAAGGGAGACCCCCTGACTCCTGCGCGTCTTATCGTCCCATATCCCTGCTGAACCAAGATGCCAAAATACTAGCCAAAATACTGGCCACCAGGCTGAACAAGGTTATTCTACATTTGATCGGGCCAGATCAGTCAGGGTTTATGCCAGGACGTACCACGGGGGTGAATCTCCGCAGACTGATGTCAAATCTCCAAATTGTACATGATAACCAGGGGGAGCGGGTGGTCATCTCGTTAGATAATGAGAAGGCCTTTGATTCAGTGGAATGGGCAGTTTTAGAAAGATTTGGGCTTCCTTCTAGTTTCATTACATACATCAAACTGTTATATGAACGGCCAACAGCCCAGATACGGGTCAATGGGTGTTACTCTAACTCGTTTGAGTTGCATAGAGGAACAAGACAGGGGTGCCCACTTTCGCCGTTGCTCTTTGCCCTAGCTATTGAACCCCTGGCGATCATTGTCAGGAACTCCCCAAGCATCTCTGGATGGAAGCTGGGAGCAGTGGAGGAAAAGATATCTCTCTATGCAGACGACACACTGTTGTACTTGGCGGATGGACATAAGTGTCTTGACGCAGCTCTGGACACTATTGGAGTGTTTGGGAGGTTCTCAGGGCTGAGGATTAACTGGGATAAATCCAGTCTGATGTGGATGAACTTGTCTCCCCCGATATCTCCCCAAGGTCTCAATTTAAAATTGTCCAACAATTTAAATATTTGGGGATCCTGATTAGCAGGCAACCAAGCGAATTTATATCTCTAAACATCGCCACTGTCGTGTCAAAGCTAAAGCAGCGGGTCACTCAGTGGGCGAACCTGCCGCTGTCAGTTATGGGCAGAATTAACATATATAAAATGATATTCCTTCCAAAATTTCTATATATATACCAGGCCTCGCCAGTCTTACTACCAGTCTCCCATTTCAAGACGCTGGATTCAATTCTGTTTGGCTTTATCTGGGGGCAATCTCCACCTAGGCTCAACAGACAAATAATGAAAGCACAGGTCACGGAGGGGGGTCTGGCGGTACCCCACATGCAACTGTATTACTATGCCACGCAGCTTCTGTTTGCGCACTGGTGGCTCTGTCAGCCGCACAACAACCCGGTGGTGAGCCTGGAGGTGGAGGTGATGGGTTCCCCTGGGAGACTATCCCTCTTGGTGTACAGGGGGGTTCGGGGGATCCGAGAAGCTACCGGTTGTATGAGGGTAGTGTGTAATATATGGGAAAGGGTGGCCAGGATGAACAGAAATCCGGTTGAGGCCCAGTATTGGTCCCCCTTTGCTCCTCTCTGGAACAACCCCAAGCTCCCTGAGCTGCTTACTATGCAAGATCCGCAGTTCTGGGATGGAAGGGGCCTCGGGGCATTGGGCCAGGCTTACAGGGACGGAGTGCTTCTCTCGTTCGACCAGGTGAGGGAGACCTTTCGGATTTCCCATCGGGACTTCTTCCGCTACCTGCAACTCAGGCATGCTCTGCAGACCCAATTCCGTAGGGGTAGCCCGAATTTTTCGGTGCCCCGCGTGGAAAGTGTGGTGAGAGGGCCGGACCTGGGGAAACCTGTCTCCACTGTATACAAGTGCCTGATCGCTGGACTAGAGTCCCCCAGGGGGAAAATTGAAAGTAAGTGGCAAGCGCTAGACCAGACTTTAGACCGGGATGACTGGGAAGAAATCTTAGATAACCTTCATTCATCGGTCATAGAAGCCAGAGACAGATTTATCCAGACCAAATGGTTACATCAAGCCTACATCACGCCAACACGTCTGCATAGGATGGGACTACTGGTTGGTGATCTATGCCCCAGATGTGAGAAGGAGGCTGGTACATGGGAACACATGACCTGGTCCTGTGGGGTTCTGGTGGGATATTGGGGGGAGGTGATGGACCTGATTGGAGGGGTGGTGGGTATCCGGATCACTGCTTCAATTCCCTTGTGCCTTCTGGGGGTGGTCGAACCACTGTCGGTGACGAGGGCGTTGAAATCACTATTTAGGCTGCTACTCTTTTATGCCAGAAAATGTGTTCTGCTTAATTGGAAACATCCGGCCAAACCAACGGTACAGGCATGGAGGGCTCTAGTTAACCAGAAACGTACAATGTACAAGCTGACATACATGGCCAGGGGGGTGCCTGATAAGTTTGGAAAGGTGTGGGGTCCCTGGCTGCAGAGTCAGGACACCGCTTCAGAAGGCGATTAAAGGAGAGAACGGGTTAAATTGAGGGGGCGAGACTGCTCACCTACGGTAGATCGAGTCATTGAGCGAGTTAAAGTGAAATTGAGGAAGCGGGAGAAACTCCTGGGAGAAACGGCTCTCTGTCCTACTCCTCCTCCCCAGGGAATAGTCAATTAGATATCCAGGTCCAGAATGTAAGAATGTGTGAGTGAATGGTTGTCGTGTCTAAATACTCATTGAATTTGTGCTACTGAGAAGGGTGCCTGCGGCACCTCAATGTTATATGTACCTTGTCTCGGTGGTGTTGATGTTTGTTGAACTGCAAATAAAAAGAAACTTTAAAAAAAAAAAAAAAGCTTTCTAAGAGTACCCAGCTTGTTGTAGTAGGCTCATCTTTATGGAAGTAATCCCTCGAAAAATTCTTAGGGTGCACAGGGTTTCCCTAAAAAAATGAATAAAAAAACTGAATAAATAACATGTTTTCCTAAAACATAAATATGCAAAAAAGAAAAAACAAGCTAAATCTGAAAGAGCAAGGTCCCCCGAGCAGAACAATACCCAACATGCATAGGTACTATTAACCCTTTTAATTGCCCGCCTACTTGAAGTTTCGTCACCCTCTGTTGACAGATAATTTTTCCCCATTCTGCGCCATGTTTAACCGTGATTTTTGCCGGAATTTCCAGAAAAATTATAGATATATATTTTGCAGCAGAGTTTAGGCTTTAACATGAAATGTCTGGTTTGTAATTTTTCTACTGTTTTTTTTTATATTTTTGTGAAAAAAAAAACAAAAAAATAAATATTTTTTAGACAATTGTCTCCTTATTTTAAATAAAACATTTACTTTATTAAAGAAAACCAATTTCTCCCGATTACAACGGTACCACATATGTATTGGTAGCCCCCCCATTCTTGCCCAAGAGACCCCCTAAACTGAAAATAGCACTTTATAACATTTACAAATAAAATGCTACTACTATCCACACTATAAACATAAGGGGTTAATTTAAAAAAAATGACATAGGGTCCCCCCTCCTGGGGGGGGGGACCCATTTTGGGGGAATTTTAAGGGTTAAAAACCCTTAAAACTCCCCCAAAAAATTATATGGGGTCCCCCTTACCCATCATAACCAGCCCTGGACCAGCTATGGAGGCTTGAAGAACAGGGTGCAAGGGGGCCAGCTTTGGTGGCCCCCCCTCACCCTGCAGGCTAAAAGCCCACATAGCCATGCCCCGCATTTGGGGCTTTGGGGAGGCAGGTAATTGGGGTGCCGGGGGTTAACGGCAAGTCACCCGCTAGCCGCAGGTGACTTGCCAGCCCCCAGCCTTGTGAACTGGTATAGGGATCTCATGGAAAACACAGAAACAAGCAGAAAAAAATATTTTATTTATTTATTTTTTTTATACTTTTTAATACTTACCTCCCATCCATCCCTGTGTCCCTTGCTGATCAATCTGGCTTCTGCTCTCCTGCTGCAGCTGGAAGCCTTTTATAGCTGCTGGGTGACAGAACATAAGGGGTTAATTTAAAAAAATAATGACATAGGATCCCCCCCCCCCCACCAGGGGGGACCCCATTTTTTTTTAATTTTAAGGGTTAAAACCCTTAAAAATCCCCCCAAAAAATGAAATGGGCCAGCATTACCAGCCCGGGACCAGCTATGGGGGCTTGCGATTTCTGCCTCTCCTCACCACGGAAGAGCCTGGGGGGGGCTATCGAAGGCCCCGCCCCCAGTGAAGAGGAGACCTGTCGGGAGGTAGCGTGACCACAGGTAAGTAAATGTCATTTTTAATTTTTTTTTTTTTTACAGTTAGCTGCTGCTGCCGAAGGGGGGGGGCGCTATTCCGGGGGCTCTCCTGGAGCCATCCGAGCCCCCACGGGGGATCGGATGGCACCAAATTAAAGAGGAGATCCGGCCGGATCCAACGAGGGGTCAGGTGAGTATTTTTTTTTTTTTTAACTAGCAGGAGGGGAAAGTCAAGCACGGAACACCTACGTGCTTGGCACTTAAGGCACGGACATGTGAGCACGTAGGTGTTACGTGCTTGGCACTTAAAGGGTTAAAGCTAAAAAATCTAGAAAATTTAACCTGATCACGCCTTTCTGGCCCCGGGGAAGCAGTTTTTTACACCTTCAGAGATTCGCAGTAAGACATCCCTGGCGCCTCTCGAACAGGCCGAGTCTACTGACACAGGGTCCTCTACTACTGCATCCACACCCATCATATTTACAGTAGACAGGGTGAGATCTGAATGGAGCTTTCTGAAAGCCAAGCGTTTCACAGAAAGGGTTATCGATATTCTTCTGAACTCCAGAAAGGTTACAAGGAAGCTATATTGGAAGAATGTGTGTTCTATGGATTCAGTGCAAGGAGCCTGAAAGCAGTATCTTTACCTCAGATTCTAGATTTTTTTACAAGAGGATGAGAGAAAGGCCTAGCAGACACCATGCTTAAGGTCCAGGTGTAGAGTGCAGAGTAACATTGGGTGAGGAGTTTCTTTAGGTCTAGGAGGAGAAATAGGTAATTGCCAAACAAGATGTTGGGACCTATCCACATTACTTTAACAGGCTCATCAAAGACCATTTCAAACCTATACATCTCTGCTCTCCAAAGACCCTTACCTTAAAGAGCGTTTTTATCCTTGCAATCACTTCAGCTAGAAGAATTGGCGACCTTCAGTTTCTCTCTGTCAGGGAGCCTTACAGTCTATTTTTCCAGAATACATTATCCTTTGACCGGATCCATCTTTTAGACCCAAGTGGATGATAGATTTTCAGAGAGCTTAAGAAGTAGTAATCCCCTTGCCAAATTCAGCCTCAGATAATGAAAAAGAATTTCACCAACTAGAGGTCAGGTATGGTTTACTGGCCTACCCAGGGTTGGTTATCCAATAAATGGAAGAATCGAAACTTTTTAACAAAGGGTAAAGAGTATCAAAGGCCACTTTAGCAAAATAGTAGAGATAAGCCATACGTCTAGCATATGAGGTCTTGGGTAAAGATCCACCAGACACGATCAAGGCTTGCTGAACCCAATACATTTCCGTATCCTCGGCAAGGAAGGTAGAGGCTTCTTTAGAAGATATTTGTTGGGCTGCAATGTGGTCATCCCCACATGTGTTTATCCGACTTTATCGGGTCAATGTTTATCGCCCAAGACAGTGTATTTTTCACCCCATCACTAATCGTCACCGGGCCAAAGTTGTTTTTAATTTGTTCTATTCAAATTTTATGGGTGTCCCTTAGCAGTTTTCACGTTACTGTTGTAGAATTCATTTGGTCTGGGCTTAAAATCCTTGCCTGTTTTACCCCTGCTCTTCCTGGTGCTTTTTCCCTCTAAACATACTGAGGCCGGGGGAGGGTATGGACTTCTAACCTGACACGTTTGTTTCCTGCAGGAGCTGGATACCTTCATCTTAATCACCACCAGTTCAGGGGATTACGGGAATGAAAGTTCTTGCCGTTATGGCCGTTGGCAGTAGCACTTCTGCCCTAGTTTAGCAACTTACCGGCCACGATTTGTCTGCAAGCAAGCCATCTGACATCTGCATTTTTGGTTATCGTAAACCATGCACTGCTGCCAGTCTTATTAGAGAGTTGGCAGCAACTTTTCTATTCAGGGAAATGTAATCCCTGTGGCCATTCCACTTCACCAGATCATCAACCTGAAGTCTACAGTGATGGTACAGTCATCCACTAATTTGGATCCTGAAAATATGGAGTTGCCAGCAGGCAGGAATTGTATTCATGTGACATCTGTTATGGAAAGTATTTCCAGAATACAGTAAAGCTCTGACATGCCAAAAGGAAGCCACGTATTTGCTTGTAGTGGTTGACCAGCATGTTGCTTCCCAAACCATTCAAAAGCCACCTAGAAAAATCCAATCTATTCCCCTCCAGGAAAGCAGGTTCCTAGGTCTCTACCTAGACAGCGTAGAGCAGAAAATCTTTTTACCGTCAGACAAGCAACAAAAGGTTGTCAGCCCAGTATGGCTGGCTAATCCAGCAGCAATCTGCTTCGCTGTGGGAAATCACGAGGGTACTGGGCCTCATGACTTCAGCAAACCCAGCAGTGACATGGGCACAGCTGCACTCCAGACCTTCCTGCTGCAGACATGGGATCACGATCCAGAGTCCTTAGACTACCTGGTAATAATTCCAGAGTCAATCATAAACCATATGCTCTGGTGGATGAATCCATGGATCTTGCAAGAGGGCGGGCCTTGGAGACAGATCTGCCTAGTCACTATAACGACAGACGCCAATGCATAGGGTTGGGGCACCCACCTAGATGTCCTACAGGATCAGGGGCACTGGTCAAAAGATGTTCAGACAAGATCCTCAAATTTCTTCCCATTCCGTCATCTACTGACCGGAAGGGATGTTCAGGTGCGATCAGACCACAACAGTAGCATATGTAAATTGACATAGGGGAAACCGATCCAGACAGGTGCCTTCCTTCCCCCCCCTACAACACCAGTTGCTATCCCTATCAGCAGTACATCTGAAAGGGTCCCTAAATGTGGTGGCAGACTTCCTGAGCAGAACAATTCACAGTCAGAATGGATGCTAAATCAGGAGATATTTTGCCAAAAAGCCCAGAGGTAAGTTCCCCAAACAGATCTCTTTGCGACAGCCCAGAATACAAAGTGCAAAACCTTCTTCTCTCTGTGTCCGGGGGCACGAAGCTCTAGGGGTGGCACCCTGGCACAGTCCTGGAGCTTTCCTCTAGCCTTAGCCTCTCCCCCTTCAGCTGTTACCTCAAGTGATTTGAAAGATCGAAGAAGAAAAAATAATGGTGATCCTGATCATGCCAGCCTGGCTAAAGAGAAGTTGATTCGTAGCTCTAAAGAACATGTCCAGGAACACTCCGTAGCACATTCCACGGAGACCAAACCTACTGGTTTAGGGCCCAATTTATTATCAAAATATACAGAATCTAAATTTAACAGCCTGGATCCTAAGAGGGCACTCCTGAAAAAGGGGCTTTCATCAAGGGTGATTGAAACCCTTATAGGAAGCAGGAAAGAATCCACTAGAAGTATTTACTTGAAATCTTGGTACATTAATTCTGTGAAGTTTTGAACAGGAACAAGTTGTCTGTCCTGAAATTTCTGCAGCAAGGTTTTTAACTGGGTCTGGCAGTAAGTACTCTTAAGACCCAGGAATTGGCAATTTTGGTTTTCCTAGATAAAGCTCTAAGAAAGTATAGCTTGAATAATAGATTCTTCACAGCTATTACTATAAAGAGGCCAGTGTCTATCTCCAGATGTGATGGGATCTCACCCTTGTTCTTAATGGTCTATTAAAAGCTCCTTTGAAGCCACTTGATTAGAGGTTAGACAACATTTTAACCCTGAAGATGTTTTTTGCTTGCCATTACCCTCAGCCGGATTAGTGACTTACAGGCACTCTCCATACGAGATCTCTTTTGTATAGTTCTACCGGATAGGCCGTTTTCAAGCCTGACCCACTTTACCTACCCAAGATCACCTCTATCTTCCACAGGTCACAAGAAATACTTTTCAAGGCAACTGGGAGGATGTGGAGGAGAACACAGTTTTTAGATGTCAGAAGATCCCTTATTTTGTACTTACACATACCTGGAGGAGGACAGATAGGTTGTTTGGCAAGAATAGAGGCTTAGCTGCCTCCAAAGCTTCAATATCCAGGTGGATTAGAGAGGCCATCTCCTTAGCCTACACATGTATGGACACTACAGCTCCTTAAACTAGAGCACAATCTACCAAGGCAGTATCCACCTCCTGGGCAGAAATATCCAGGGCTTCCTTGGAAGAAATCTGTAAGGCAGCCACTTGGTATTCCCCTCATACTTTTCTTAGGCATTATCAGCTTGAATTGTTGTTTTACTCTCAACAATCTTTTGGTAGAAGAGTTCTTCATTCTGTGTCCTGCCCTTTATTCATAGTTATTTATCCAGGTGGTTGTCAGGACAGGTGGCTGTCCTGAAGGACGAAGAGAGAAAATCCATGTTAGTCTTATCGGTAATGGTATTTCTATGAGTCCTTCAGGATGGCCATAGCTACCCTCTCCGTATGGTCCTTTGGTTTCTCTTGGTTACTTATTAATATACTGAGGACTGGGAGGAAGGGGTGGGTCTTTTAAACTTGTCCCAGTTTGTGTTTCCTGTTCAGGGGGAAGAGCCTTCTCTTAGGTAGCCATCCTGAACTGGACTCACAGACTTACTGTTACTGGTAAGACAAACCAGGATTTTTTCCATTACTGATCACAGATCTTTCAGCAGTCTACTGTGAGAATTAATGACACCAGAGCTGTGGCCTACAAATCAGGGAGACACTCTAGAAGGAAGCAGGGCGTTGTTACCAAATGGAATTACATAATATAATGATTTCCAAGGTATAGCTATTGTCCAAGGTATTAGTTTAAAAAAGAAATATATATATATATTTTGGCCCATAAATATTTGGACAGAGACATTTTTCTAATGTCGGTTCTGTACATTACCGCAATGCATTTTGAACAAAGCAATTCAGATGCAGTTGAAGTTCAGACTCTCAGCTTTAATTCAGTGGGGTAAACAAAAGAATTGCATAAAAATGCGAGGAACTAAATTTGTTAAACACAATCCCTTCATTTCAGGGGCTAATCTTTCATTATTACTTCAGGATGTCAGAGTAATTCAGTCACGATTGGGTTAACATCTCGGCTGAAGGGCATGGACAGCAAGAACAAAGGCGTGTATATCCTTCCGGCTGACTTCCTCCAGTCCAGTTTAACTGAAAAGCAGTAGAACTAGCCACCCGGGAGGCATAACTATATCTCTTCTTGGAGAGAAAAGGCTGGAGACAAAATACAAGACTCCTCTCTCTGTTTAATTTTTTTTTCTTTTTAAATTCTTTCAATGCTAATCATTATTTACAGCAACTATTTACATATTTACCACTCCAATATCAGGAGGGTCTGATGCCCTGAAGTAATAATAAATAAATTCTACACTCACAGAATTATCTTTTCTCTTTCATTTTACTTCAGGAAGAACATCCTGTTTAAACCGGAAGATGGCCTTGTCCCTATGTAACACTTACACAAGGAGACTTAACTGATAAAGCCAATTCAGAAACCCTCCTTACTGAGGTTATTTCCACTAAAAAGATAACCTTAAAGACAAACTTAATGACGCATCTGCCAATGGTTCATAAAGGAGCACCCTGAAAAGCTGATAAAACTAAGTTCAGGTCCCAAACCGGCAGAAGTAGCTTATGAGGAGGCTGCACATGAGCAACTCCCTGTACAGTTCTGATACATTTATCCTCAGCAATGGGTTTCTGGAAAAAGATTAATGAAGCAGATATCTGTCCTTTTAAAGTACTCAATTGAAGACCTTTTTGCAAAAAAATCCAATATTCTGGGAACAGAAAAAAGTTCTACAAGCGAACCCCTCTGGATTCTCACCAAGCAATAAATGCTCGCCAGACTCTATAGTAGATCATTGATGAAGACTTCTTCCTGGCCTGAATCATAGTCTGGATGACCAGGCTATGGATAACTGACTGGATAGTCAGTTATCCAATGTCGATAATACAGTCTGTGTATCCTTCTGGGCCCCCTGATATGATTGTGCCCATATCAACAGATTGTCTAAGTAAGGGATTATATATATACCCGGACTTCTTAGAAAAAGCACGAGACCTGCCAACACCATGGTAAATGCCCTTGGTGCTGATGACAGACCGAAGGGTAGAGCCACAATCTGAAGATGTAGACCACCTACTGCAATGTAGGTACGCATCCTTATATATACAATGTGGTTATAAAATTTGGGATACCCCTGCGCTGGGGCATTGCTCCCCAAGAGAATATCCGAGGAGGCCTGGCTCTTAAATTTGATCTTTTAACCTGAGGATACAACTTCCTATATCCAAAGATCTGTTAACATGAAGCCTCCAAATGTGAGCAAATTGCAGAAGTTGTCACCCACACCTGCAAGGGCGGAGGCGTCCCTTCATGCCTGAGCAGGCTTTGAAGGGGGCTTGGCTTTATTCCGCCAGATACCTTTTGCCTTAATTTGGGACTTTGCCTTATTCCAACATTCTCTTCTGGGCCAAGCCTCTACCCCCACAAAAAGCCGGAGAATTAGAGGCCCTGCGGAAGGCAGTATTAGACTTGGGCTTCTGTGGCAGATTAGTAGATTCACCACCAGTAGTCTGCTTTACCATGGCAACCAAGCACTTCCCCAACAGACACCCCCTGGGAGTCTTGTCAGATTCTTTTTAGAGGCTGTGTCAGCTGGCCATTGCTTAAGCCACAAAGCACGCCTTAAGGCTACCAGAGCTAGGCCTCTGGCACCTAACCTGATCAAATCCTCCATAGCCAAGATCACATACCTGTTGTATCTAAACTGGTTTTGATCAACTGGGAGCATGACTTCTGTGAACGCCCCGTACGAGTCTTAGAGTCCAGTTGTATTAACAACCTCCTTCTCGCCAAAGATGCTATGGATGTAGCACAGGCCGGCCACAAGGTCGACCCCATAATAGAATAAAGATGACGTGCCACCTGATCCACGAGCTTATCCACTGGATCCTTTGGAGAATCACAGGATGGCATAACCAAAGTCTTAAAAAGACCTGGCACCAGAGCATCCACCACAGGAGGGTGAGAACTGATCTGGAGGAAAGGGATACATAGTACCTAGTACTTTAGGAATGGGCAGAAGACTATCTGGCTTCTGCCATTCCCTTAATCGGATTAGAATAATGCGTATGCACCGCAACATTCTCCAGAATGGAGAAAATCAAACCATCCATCTTCTCCTTAACGGAGCAGACCCCTTGTGTAGAGGGCTCTGAATTCTAGTCTCTACTGGATAAATCCTCCCCAACGGATAACTCTTCCTGGGAGACTATGGCAGCTACATTATCCTCTTCAAACTTTCTTTAAAATATTCTTAGTAGCCAATACTTCTTGAACGACAAGTGAAATGCAGCTAAAATGGGTTTAGATCACGTGACTTGGCCATTCCACTTCTTTTCTCTAAACTCCTGGGAAGCTTTGGCTTTATGTTTTGGGTCACTGTCCGTCTGTATTATAAAACACCAACCAATTTGTTTGAGCATTTGAGCACACAGTAGGTTTCCGAATACTGTAGAATTCATCTGGCTGCTTCTGGCCTGTGTCACATCATTAATAAACACTAGTGACCCAGTGCCACTGGCAGCCATGCATGTCCAAGCCTTAACACTGCCTCCGCCGTGTTTTACAGATGATGTGGTATGCTTTGGATCATAAGCTGGACCATGCCTTCACCATACTTTATTCCCATGATTCTGGTGGAGGTTGATCTTGGTTTTATCTACCTAAAGAATGTTCTTCCAGAACTATGCTGGCTTTTTTAGATGTTTGTCAGCAAAGTCAAATCTAGCCTTTTTGAGGCTTATGAGTGGCTTGCAACGTGCAGTAAACCCTATGTATTCATGCAGTCATCTCCTTATGGTGGATTTAGATATTGATAAACCTACATCCTGGAGAGTGTTGTTCACTTGGTTGGTTGCTATGAATGGGTTTCTCTTCTTCCTGGAAATTATTTTGTGATCCTCCACCCACTGTTGTCTTCTGTGGGCATGCAGGACTTTTTGCATTGATGAATTCACCAGTGCTTTCTTTCTCTCAGGCTGTACCAAACCTTTTGGTTTTCCATCTGTTTTCGCAGCTTAAGGGTGGCTTGTTTCACCTGCATGGAGAGCTCCTTTGACCACATGTTTTCTTCAGAGCAAAATCTTCCAAATGCAACCACCACACCTCAAATCAACCCCAGGCCTTTTATATGCTTAACTGAAAAATATTGAAGGAATCCCATGAAACAGCCTTTGAGAGTCAATTGTCCAATTACTTTTGGTCCCTTTAAAAACAAGGTGGCACAGCAATGAAACTCTGCAATCCCTCATCCACTTTTAATGTGGATACCCTCAAATAGAAGCTGAAAGTCTGGAATTTATGTCTATGCCCATTACTATACTATACCAACTACCAACTATAACTTGAATATGATTCAGTAAACAGGTAAAAAATACAATTCTGTGATTACTCACCTGTAGAATTGTTATTATGAGTATACAGTACATCCTGCTCCAGATAAGATTCTTTACTCTTGGGTATTACTCCGCCAGATGGCGCTGGACTGCAGAGATCGCGAAATTGGCTCCTCCCGGCCCCTCAAATACCCGGGACCTCCCACAAATTCCCAGTATTGAAAAGCAGTTAACAAGAAGCCGGGAGAAAGATAACAGAACCAACTAGCAACTGTAAAACAATGATAATCACCATACAGGGGATCCAAGGATAATGAAAAACCAAGGGAGGGGTGGAGCAGGACGTACTGTAAACTCATAATAACAATTCTACAGGTGAGTAATCACAGAATTGTATTATTCTTAGTATACAGTATGTCCTGATCCAGATAAGATTCTTTACTCTTGGGATCTCCAATAGCAGTGCCCATAAAGTAGGGTGGGATCCCCAAAGGTAACAACAGACATGTCAGACCACTGCCGCCTGCAGAACCTTACGGCCAAAAGCAGCATCAGCTGAGGCCCTAACATCAACCTTGTAAAACTTTGAAAAGGTATGAACAGAAGACCAAGTAGCGGCCTTGCAAACTTGTTCAACAGAAGCCTGGTGCTGAAAAGCCCAAGAGGCACCAATAGCACGAGTAGAATGAGCAGTAAGGCGGAAGGGAGGATTCTTCCCCTTAGAGTAGGCCTGAATCACAGCCTGATGGATCCATTTGCTGATAGTAGATTTAGCAGGAGCCAGACCCTTCCTAGGACCAGAAGGGACCACAAAAAGAGCATCAGTTTTTTCTGAAAGGAGCAGTAGCCACCAGATAGTACTTCAGACACCTAACCACATCCAAGGAATGCAAAACCCTCTCCTTAGCGTTACTAGGATTAGGGCACAAGGAAGGAAGAACAATGTCCTGATTCAGATGAAAGGCAGACACAAACTTAGGCAGAAAATCTGGTTTGAAGCGAAACACCACCTTGTCCTGGTGTCTCTCAAAGTAGGGGGGCTGGATGGAAAGCGCCGCCAACTCAGAAACACGCCTAACAGAAGTGATAGCCACCAAAAAGACAACCTTGAGAGTAAGAATGGCCAAGGCAGCCTCCTGCACAGGTTCAAAGAGAGCACCCTGCAAGGCAGACAGGACCAAGTTCAAATCCCAAACAGGCAACATAGGCTTACGTGTGGGACGCACATGAGTAACCCCCTGGAAAAAAGTCCTGATCAGAGAATGCTGGGCAAAAGACCTCTGGAAGAAAACAGCCAGGGCAGAGACATGACCCTTCAGAGTACTGAGTTGAAGCCCCAGATCCAAACCGTGCTGTAGGAACTCCAGGATCCTGGGAATAGAGAACACACGACAGGGAAGAGACCTAGACTCACACCAGTCAATGTAGGCACGCCAAACCCTATAGTAAATAGAAGAAGAAGACTTCTTTCTAGCCTTGATCATGGTGTCAACAACAGAGGCAGACAGCCCCCTTTCCATCAAGATGGAGGTTTCAGCAGCCAGGCCGTCAAAGCCAGAGTTTGTAAATTGGGATGGCGTAAATGACCCTGAGTGAGCAGGTCTGGAACCCTGGGCAGAGCGTACTAATCTACTGCCAGCTGCACTACGTCTGCGAACCACTCTCTTCTTGGCCACCTGGGAGCCACCAGGATAGCTGGCACCCCCTACTGAGCTATCTTGCGCAGAACCCTGCCCAACAGGGGGAATGGTGGAAAGACATACAGGAGCTGAAAGTCCTGCCATGACATTGCTAGGGCATCCGTGGCCAAGGCCAGAGGATCCTGGGACAGGGCGACAAAGGCCGGGAGCTTGTGATTGTGACGGGACACAAACAGATCCACGTCTGGTTGACCCCAACGGTGACACAGAGTGAAACACCCTGACCCATTCTCCAAGGCGAGAGGTCCCCCTGCTCAGAGAGTCCGCCTGCAGATTCTCCACCCCCGGAATGTACACGGCTGATTTGCAGGGAACATTGTCCTCCGCCCAGGACAGAATCAAAGACACTTCCTTGAGGGCCCCCTTGCTCCGGGTCCCTCCCCGATGATTGATGTAAGCAACCGCCGTCTGGTTGTCCGAGCGTACCTGAACAGGCCGGCCCCGAAGGTGCTGGGTCAAATGAGCCAGAATCAACCTGATCGCCCTCAATTCCAGAATGTTGATGGGCGTGTGGGCCTCCTGAGGGCCCCAGCGCCCTCGGAACTGTAGGGACTTCCAGAAGCCCCCCCAACCTGTCAGACTGGCATCCGTGGTGACCATCTCCCAGCAGGGGGCCAGAAAGGATCTGCCTACCAACAGGTTCCTGGAATCCAGCCACCACGAGAGAGACCTCCTGGCTAGGGGGGACAGCATAAGGACCTGGTCCAGGGAAGCAGGATCCTTGTCCCAAACTGAAAAGAGGTGGATTTGCAGAGGCCTCATGTGAACTGGGCATAAGGGACCGCCTCGAAGCATGACACCATCAGACCCACCAGCTGCATTCCCTGCCTGATGGAGGGATGAGGGCAAGATAGCAGGGACTGAACCTGCGCAAGCAGACTGTCCACTTTCTGCTGAGGAAGAAAAATCCTTGCCTGAACTGTATCCAGATTCATTCCCAGGAATGGCGTCACCAAGGAGGGAGACGGAGAAGACTTGGGATGGTTGATCACCCAGTCAAACGACTCCAGAGTGGACACTACTCGCTGAGTATCCAGCTCTGCCTGTTGGAGGGACTGAGAAGTGATGAGAATGTCGTCCAAATAGGGCAGCACGCGAATGCCCTGAGACCTGAGCAGAGCCATCACTCCTGCCAGCACCTTGGTGAACACTCTGGGAGCTGATGTGAGACCAAAGGGCAATGCCACAAATTGGTAGTGCTGATCCTCCAAAGCGAACCGGAGGAATCTTTGATGACCTGGAAAAACAGTAATATGAAGTTAAGCATCCTTGATGTCCCCAGAGGTCATGAAGTCCCCTGGGCGCAGGCAACTGATAGCAGAGCGCAAAGTTTCCATGCAAAAGCGCCTGCACCTGACAAATTTGTTGGAGGATCTTCAAGTCCAGGATGGGTCAGACTGACCCATCTCTTTTGGGCACGGTGAAAAGGTTGGAATAGAACCCCTTGCCCCTTTCTCGTAAGGGGACCTGACAGATGACCCCCAGCCCCAGAAGGCTTTGCACCGCCAGAATTAGAGCCTGAACTGACATGGGGTCCGGAGACATCCGGGATCTGATGAATCTTGGGGGCGGCCAGGCAGCAAACTCTATCTTGTAACCGGAGGACACTACCTCCTGAATCCACCGGTCTGAGACATGAAGCCTCCAGATGTGAGAAAAATGCTGAAGCCGTCCCCCCACCCGGATAGGTGAGGGTGCCCCTTCATGCCTGAGGGGTCTTGGGAGAAGACTGCCCCTACCCCAGAAATCTCCTTGGGCCCCAGTAAAGGAGACCCCCCTCCCCTGTCTGGATCCACGGTACGGGGAAGAAAAGGAGCCTGGGCCCCGAAAGGGCCGAGACTGCCTCCTGCGCTGGGGTAACCTGCCTCCTGCGCGGGGGTAACCTGCCTCCCTTAGCAAATCGGTCCAGGCGGTCCCCAAATAGGCGTAGTCCTTTGAAGGGAAAACCAGTGAGAGCCTTCTTGGCAGCGGTGTCAGCTGCCCACTGGCGCAGCCAAACCGAGCGGCGTATAGCCACCACCAGGGCAGAGGCTCTGCCACACATCCGAATGGTATCATCTAAGGCAGAGAGGACATAAGTCACAAAAACCTCACAACGAGAGAGTGCATTAAACTCTTCACTAGACACATCATCAGGAGCACCATCCAGGACACTTCTAAGCAGGGTCCTAATAGCCACCGCTGTAATGGCGAGGCACAAACTGGGTGCAGCACCGTCCCCACACAGGCAAAGGCATGGGACGCCAGCTGATCAATGCGCCACTATCCCGCAGCGTAGTAGAGTCAGGGGAATGCATGACAGAGGTGTTAGACAACCCTAGGACTAGGGCATCCACCTCTGACGGGGATGACCAACGCTTCACCACATCAGCAGGAAAGGGATACCTCTTATCCCAACTCTTAGGGCCCCCGGGGAGCCTGCTAGGACGCTCCCATTCGTTGAGCACGAGATTATTAAAATGGGCTTGCTCAGGAAACTCTAAACGTGCCACAACCGGGGGAGAGATAGACAGTACCTCAAAAATCTGAGCCAACAGCCTATCAGTATCATCTGGGGCCCAGGGGTCAGAGCCAGAATCATCATGACCCCATGGCCGCTCATCAGATGACTCTGAATCAGAGAACAACTCCCCATCTTCCAAGGGGGTATAACCAGACAGTTCAAAGAACTCTTCCGCCTCCATAGGGAAGAGAGCGACATCAGGCGTCAAATGCCGCTTCTTAGCAGAGGCCTTACGCGCCATGGTATTAGCAAGCAACTTCTCAACACTAGCCAGTCTAGCAGACACATCAGGCTGAGAATCCCCACTGGTATGCAGCTCAATGGGAGTCAAATTTAAGCTTGGGGGAGTTGGAGAAGCCATATGTGGTGCAGGCCCAGCTGCTGGTAAACCAGGCTGCAGCGCAAGCACCTGCTGGGCACGTTATACAGACCCGCACATTGTCAGCACTAGTAGGGGACACCCCACAAGCTACACACAGCCGGGTTTGTCCCAAAGGAACCCGAGCACATTATCCTGAGACGCCTCCATATGGTGATTATAGCGGCACAATAGGCCGATAGGGATTGGCACTATAAAAGCAACCCCCCCCCCCCGAGAGCTGCAAGGGAGGGCAACGGCCACTTGATGTAGGGCCCACCGATAGACAGGGGCAAGGGGCAAAAGTGTGGGAGGGGCATCCCATAAAGGCTCACCATATGTCTATACTGCCTCCCCTTTGGTGGGGGATTGCGGTGGAGCAGCGCTCCTAAGCACCTGACAACGGTGCTGCCTACCATCACCGGGACCAGCGCAGCGAAAGCTGGGCGGCACATAATAATAGAACGGGTGGAAATAGCCCCGCTCACCTGCCAAAAATACCGGTTTGTGATTACTCACCTGTAAAATGGGTATTATAAGTATGTCACACACCCCGCTTCCACTATTCATGACATATGGGTTATGGTCCAATAGAGGGCGAACTTTTGCAGAGATGAAAGCAAAAAAGAAGCCCCTCCCGGTCCATAAATACCTGGGACCTCCCACACATTCCCCAGTATATGACAGCAGTAAGGGGACCAGGAAGAGCTAATAAAACATTCTTAACAATAAAAGGTTCACCATATAAAGGATCCAGAATACTAAAGGGCGGGATGAAGCGGGGTGTGTGACATACTTATAATACCCATTTTACAGGTGAGTAATCACAAAATGGTATTATTCCAAGTATGTTACACACCCCACTTCCACTATTCATGACATATGGGACATCCAATAGCAGTGTCCGTCATGGGTGGGGATCCCAATACAGCAAAAAAATGCACCAATTTAAACCACTGCAGCTTGCAGAACCTTGCGGCCAAAACAGCATCCACTGAGGCCCGCACATCAACCTTATAAAACTTTGAAAAAGTATGAACGGAAGACCAAGTAGCAGCCTTACAAACTTGTTCAACAGAAGCCTGGTGCTGAAAAGCCCAGGAAGCCCCAACAGCACGAGTAGAATGAGCAGTGATCTTAAAAGGAGGAACCCTCCCCTTAGCAGAATAGGCCCCAACAATGGCCTGGCGTATCCACTTACTAATGGTAGACTTGGCGGGCGCCAAACCTTTTCTGGGCCCGGAAGGCACCATGAACAAGGCTTCCGTCTTACGAAAAGGAGAAGTAGCAACCAAATAGTACTTCACACAACAAACCACATCCAAAGAGTGCAAAACCCTCTCCTTGTCATTGCTAGGCTTAGGACACAAGGAAGGGAGAACTACATCCTGATTGAGATGGAAAGCAGAGACCACCTTAGGAAGGAAATCTGGTTTAAAGCGAAAAACCACCTTGTCCTGGTGTCTCTCAAAGTAAGGGGCCTGAATGGACAGAGCCGCCAGCTCAGACACGCTGAACAGAGGTAATAGCCACCAAAAAGGCAACCTTTTGAGTGAGCACAGAAAGAGCCACATCCTGCATCGGCTCAAAAGGAGGCCCCTGGAGGGCCGAGAGAACCAAATTTAGGTCCCAAACGGGAACCAAAGACTTTCTAGGGGGCCGAACATGAGTGACCCCTTGGAAAAAAGTCTTGACCAGATGATGCAAAGCAAAAGACCTTTGAAAAAAGACAGCCAGGGCAGAAACCTGACCCTTCAAAGTACTGAGCTGGAACCCCAGATCCAGACCGTGTTGTAGAAACTCCAAAATCCTAGGAATCGAAAACACCCTGCAAGGTAAGGCCCTAGCCTCACACCAGTCAATATAGGACCGCCAAGTCCTATAGTAAATGGTAGAGGAAGACCTCTTCCTAGCTCTAATCAAGGTTTGAATAACCATCTCAGACAAACCTTCCTCCCTCAGGATGAAGGTTTCAGCAGCCACGCCATCAAAGCAAGCGTTTTGTAAATTGGGGTAACGTAGTTAACCCTGAGAGATCAGATCCGGAAACAGGGGCAGCCTGTACTGATCTACCGCCAATCTTACGACGTCTGCGAACCAAACCTGTCTTAGCCACCTTGGGGCCACCAGAATTGCTGGTGCCCCCTCTAGAGCCAGCTTGCGCACTACCTTGCCTACCATGGAGAAGGGGGGAAACAGGTACAGAAACCCCAGATCCCTCCAGGCAAGGGACAAGGCATCCACTGCCAGGGCCAGAGGATCCTGAGACAGAGTTACAAAGGTTGGGAGTTTGTGATTGTGCCAAGAGGCAAAGAGATCCACCTCCGGAGTCCCCCACTTGTGACACAGGGCCCGAAACACCCTGTGGCTGAGAGACCATTCACCTCGGCGAGAGAATCCCCTGCTCAGGGAGTCCGCCTCCGTGTTCTCCACTCCCGGAATGTACACTGCTGAGATGCAAGGAACATTGCTCTCCGCCCATGTCAGAATCAGAGAGACTTCCCTGAGGGCACTCCTGCTGCGAGTCCCTCCTTGGTGATTGATGTAAGCTACTGCAGTACGATTGTCTGATCGAACCTGAACCGGTAAACTCTGTAGGTGAAGTGTCAGACGCGACAGAACCAAGCGGATAGCTCTGAGCTCCAAGACATTGATGGGGGTGTGAGCCTCCTGAGGACCCCACAACCCCTGGAACTGATGATCCTTCCAGAAACCTCCCCAGCCCGACAGGCTGGCATCCGTGGTAACCATCTCCCAACGAGGGGCCAGGAACGATCTGCCCCTCATCAGATTGCTTGATTCCAGCCACCACTGAAGGGACTGCCGAACCCTGGGAGACATCAGAAATGACTGATCCAAGGACTGTGGACATCTGTCCCATTTCAGCAATAGATGGAGTTGTAGCGACCTCATGTGGAATTGAGCAAAGGGGACTGCTTCGGAGGAGGCCACCATCAAACGTACCAGAGTCATCCCTAGCCGAATAGAAGGGCGAGGATTGGTCAGGAGAACACGTATCAGATCCTGAACCCTCTGCACCTTTGGCTGAGGTAGGAACACTCTGGCCTGACTGGTATCCAGATTCATGCCCAGAAAGGAAATCTCCCTTGATGGGGAGAGAGAAGACTTGGGGTGGTTGATCACCCATCCTAACCTCTCCAGGGTCGTCACCACCGTCCTGGTGTCCAGCTCCGCCTGGCAGAGGGAGGAAGCTGTAATGAGCAGGTCGTCCAGATATGGCACAATGCGAATGCCCTGGGCTCTGAGAAGGCCATAATGCCCGCCAGAACCTTGGTAAACACCCTCGGTGCCGAGGTCAGCCCAAACGGGAGGGCCACAAACTGAAAATGCTGATCTCCGACCACAAACCTGAGAAATCTCTGGTGTGCTGGGAAAATTGGTACATGAAGGTAAGCATCCTTGATGTCTATGGACATCATGAAATCCCCCTGACGAAGGGAACCGATGGCTGAGCACAGAGTCTCCATGCGGAACCTCTTGGTTCTGATGAACCTGTTGAGAAGCTTCAAATCCAGAAAGGGTCTTATGGAGCCATCCCTTTTGGGAACCGTGAAAAGGTTGGAATAATAGCCCTGGCCTCTCTCTGAAAGAGGCACCGGGCATATGACCGCCATGTCCAGGAGGTTCTTTACAGCCGACAGGAGCCCCTGCGCCGCCCGAGGATCCGAAGGCACCCGAGACCTTAGGAATCTGGGAGGAGGCCGGTACTCGAACTCCAATTTGTACCCAGACAAGACCACTTCCAATATCCACTTGTCCGTAACCTCCTGGGCCCAGACCAGGAAGAAGAGCCGCATCACCCCACCCGCAAGGGTGAGGGCGCCTCCTCATTGCTGAGCTGGCTTGGCAGCGGGCTTGGGACCCCAGGTAGAGGCTGGACGGGCACGTCCTCTACCTCTGTTTCAGGAACCCCTTCTGAAGCCAGAGTAGGCAAGACCTCTGCCCCCTCTGGCGCTGTGAAAGGAAGGACTGAAGGAGCTTGCCCGACGCTGCTTCTTACACTGAGGTAGCTTTCCATCTTTCTCCACAGAATCCAACTTGTCTCCAAACAGCCGCGTTCCCAGGAAGGGCAGAGCTTTAAGTGATTTCTTGGCTGCAATGTCAGCCGCCCACTGGCGCAGCCAGACCGATCGGCGCATGGCCACCAACAGAGCCGAAGTTCTACTACACATGGTAATAGTGTCGTCCATAGCCGACAAAACAAAATTCATGAACAATTCACACCTCTTAAGGGCTGTGAATTCAACGCTGTCCGGGTTGAGCCGGGACCCATTTAATATGTCCCTGATCTCCGACCTGGTAGCCACAGCCACGGGTGCCGATGCACAGACAGGCCGCAAGGCTGAACCCACACTGGCAAAGGCATGGCAAGCCATCTGATCAATGCGCTTGTCCTCGCCATCCTTAAGGGTAGTGGCGTCAGGAGTATGTACAAGGGGTGTTGGACAGTCCTAAGATGGGCGCATCAACCTCGGGCGGGGAAGACCAGCGCTTCACCGCGTCCACCGGAAAGGGATACTTTCTATACCATCTCTGAGGAACACCGTGAAGGCGACTCGGCTTCTCCCATTCTTTAAGAATCATGCTGTCAAAATGATCCTGATTTGGAAACTCCAAGCGGGGCTTAGAGAACCCAAAGAATTCCCCCTTCTGCGGAGGGGCCTCCGCTGGTGGGGAAATATCCAGAACCTCTGATAGATGGGTCAGGACCCTGGGAGTATCCACAGCATCCCCCAGTGCCTGCCCGGCATCAGAATCAAAGAACTGCAGTTCCTCAGTCTCAGATTCCTCAAATAATCCCCCCTCCTCGAGCGGGGAATAATCAGCCCAGTCAGGGGAGTCATAATCATCAAAATCAATTACCGGTGACAGATGCCTTTTCTTAGCAGGGGCCTTTCTGCCCACTGAGCTAGAAAATACCATTTTGTGAGTACTCACCTGAAAAATGGATATTGTTGGTGTGCCACACACCCCGCTTCACTTCTAAATATTCTTCACTTAATGGGTTAACTCGCCGCCAGGTGACGTAGTGCAGAGAGGAAGTCTTGTAACGAGCCCCCTTCCGGCCTATATATACCTGGTACCTCCCTTCAATCACCAGTATATTAAAAAAGCAGAAAGACAAGGTACCAGTATTCCACCGGTAACCTCAAAATCAATTTTGATATAAATAAAAAAGGGCTTCACCATATAAAAGCTTCGGAAATACCGAAAAGGGTGGGAGTGAAGCGGGGTGTGTGGCACACCAACAATATCCATTTTTCAGGTGAGTACTCACAAAATGGTATTATTCTTGGTGTGCCACACACCCCGCTTCACTTCTTAAATATTCATCCATTAATGGGACATCCAAAAGCAGTGTCCACAAGGGAAGGGCATCTCAAGGCCAGGTGAAGCATAACTTAAATGACTGCAGTCTGCAGAACTTTGCGGCCAAAAACAGCATCCGCTGAGGCCCGCACATCAACTTTGTAAAACTTAGAAAAAGTGTGAACAGAAGACCAAGTGGCGGCCTTACAAACCTGTTCAACAGAAGCTTGGTGCTGAAATGCCCAAGACGCCCCAACGGCGCGAGTAGAATGAGCAGTGATACCAAAAGGGGGAACTCTTCCCTTAGCAGAATAGGCCGCAGTAACGGCCTGACGTATCCACTTGCTAATGGCAGATTTGGCTGGTGCCAAACCCTTCTTAGGCCCATGGGGCACAACAAAAAAGGAATCCGTCCTACGAAAAGGAGACGTGATAATCAAGTAGTACTTAACACAGCGTACTACATCCAAACAATGCAAAACCCTCTCTTTGTCATTCTTGGGATTAGGACACAAGGAGGGAAGAACAATATCTTGATTCAAATGAAAAGCAGAAACAACCTTAGGAAGAAAGTCTGGCTTGAACCGAAAGACCACTTTATCCTGATGCCTCTCAAAGTAAGGCGCCTGGATAGTTAAGGCCGCCAACTCTGAGACACGCCGGACAGAAGTGATAGCTACCAAGAAGACAATCTTCTGAGTCAGGGTAGACAAAGCAATATCTTGCAAAGGCTCAAAAGGAGGAGCCTGAAGAGCCGAAAGAACCAAATTCAAATCCCAAACCGGGAGTAATGGTTTCCTGGGAGGCTGCACATGCGTAACCACCTGGAAAAAAGTTTTAACTAAAGGTTTAAGCACAACACGCTTCTGAAAAAAGATAGATAAGGCAGAGACCTGCCCTTTCAACGTACTAAGCTGGAGACCAGAGTCCAGCCCTGATTGTAAAAACTCCAGAATCCTGGAGACCGAAAAGACCCTACAAGGAAAAGATCTTATCTCACACCAAGCGATATAGGCTTTCCAAGTCCTATAGTAGGTGATGGAAGAAGACCTCTTCCGGGCACTGATCAGAGTCTTAATGACAGAATCAGAAAGACCCTCCTCCTTCAGGATGGAGGTTTCAGCAGCCAGGCCATCAAACCCAGCGCTGGTAAATTGGGGCAACACAATTGCCCCTGAGTGAGCAGATCGGGCCGAAGAGGCAGAAGGAACTGGACCACTGCCAGCCGAACGATGTCTGCGAACCTCACTCGTCTTGGCCACCTTGGGGCCACGAGAACGGCGTACACCTTTTCCAGAGCCAACTTCTGAAGAACCCTGCCCAGCATGGGCATCGGAGGAAACAGGTATAGAAATCCCAGAGCTCCCCAGTTCAGGGACATAGCGTCCACTGCCAGAGCCAGAGGATCCTGGGAGAGCGACACGAAGTTCGGGAGCCTGTGATAGTGATGAGGGGCCAACAGGTCCACCTCCGGGGTCTCCCATTGGAGACACAGTAAGCGAACCACCCGAGGATGGAGAGCCTATTCTTCCAGACGGGGAGAGCCCTTGCTCAACCGGTCCGCTACCTGTTTCATCACCTCTGGAATGTAAACCGCCGAGAGACAGGGAACATGGAACACTGCCCAGGTCCGGATCAGGGACACTTCTCTGAGAGTACTCAGACTGCGCGTCCTTCCCTGAAGACCGACGTAAGCAACCGCTGATCGATTGTCTGAACACATCTGGACCAGAAGGCCCAGAACGTACTGAGTCAGGATAGCAAGCACCTGACGGATGGTTCTCAGATTCAGAATATTGATGGGTAAGTGGGGCCTTTAAGGTCTCCACTGCCCCTGAAACCGCAGCTCCTTCCAGAATCTGCCCCATCCCGACAGACTGGCGTCCGTGGTGACACTTTTCAAAAGGGGGGTCAGGAAAGGCCTGCCCTACACAAGATTGGTCGAGACCAAGCACCACAGGAGGGACTGCCGTACACGGGAGGACAACTGGAAGGACTGATCCAGCGACTGAGGTTGCTGGTCCTAACACGCTAACAGAAATAGCTGAAGCGTTCTCGTGTGAATTTGGGCAAAAGAAAGACACACTCCGTTTTGATGAGAGTTCAGGCCGGGATGAACCGACCCATGAACGGACCGTGAAGGGTGAGAGTCGAATTCCAGGTCGTAACCGGGCGACACTACCTCCTGGATCCATCTGCCTGGAACCACTTGGTTCCAATGGTAGAAGTGTCGCAATAGTCCCCCCACCCGCACGGGTGAGGGCAGCCCCTCATTGCTGAGTGAGCTTATCAGCAGGTTTGGGCTTGGTGCCCCAGGACTGAGTGGGCCGGCCACGGCCCCTCCCCCGAGTCCAACCTGCGCCACTGGTAGCGGGAAAGGACGCACCCCTGCCCGCTCTGAATCCTCGAAAGGAAGGCCTACCGGAACTTGCCCCCCTGAAGGGACCACGAGGCCTCTTGCGTTGTGGCATCTTACCACCCTTTGCGACTGAATCAATTTTCTCCCCGAACAGACGCAACCCCAAAAAGGGGAGAGCTGTGAGCACCTTTTTGGAAGCCGTGTCCGCTGACCACTGACGCAGCCATACTGACCTGCGAATAGCCACCAGCATAGCTGCTGCCTTGCTACTCATAGTCAGCGCATCGTCCTGAGCAGCCAGGACATAAGCCACAAAAGATTCACACTGCTTAAGCGCAGTGAACTGTTTGCAAGCGGGATTAAGATCCTCATATAGCCCCTGAATTAAGGACTTAATTGCCAATAGAAGAAGGGCTGAAGCACATACCGGGCGCAACGCTGACCCGGAATAGATAAAACCATGTCGAGCGTATTGGTCAATCCGACGATCTTCCCCATCTTTAAGGACAGTGGTCTCAGCAGATTGTACCATAGCCGAGCTGGAGAGCCCTAGTACAGGGGTATCGACGTCAGGAGGGACAGACCAAAGCTTCACCAATTCTGGTGGAAAAGGATAACGCTTTTCCCAACTGGAAGGAATTCCAGATAACCGCGTGGGATGTTCCCATTCCTTAAGAACCACCCTCTCAAAGTGGTGTTGTCTGGGAAAAACCAAACGCGGCTGAGGCTCTTTAAACAACTGACCTTTTGGCGGGGCGGCCGCCCAAGGCGTATCTAAACTCAAAATTTTAAACATTTGAGCCAGAATAGAGGGGGTGTCAAAAACAACCCCCTCTGACCAATCGCCAATCTCATCAGCCACAAGCTGACCTGTCGGCTCATCTGACTCCGACGGGAATTCATCCTCGTCCGGGGATCCATCGGACCATTCCACAGGTTCACAAAACTCGTCCTGTGGAGCCGAAGGTACCGGAGCCGGTGCCTTCGTTTTGCAGCGGCCTTTAACGCTGCTTTAACGGGCATTACTTTCCGGGGGCTGGGCTGTGCTGCCGCCTCGGAATGCGAATCCCCACTTTTGACAGTGTCATGCGGGGTCCGGAATAGGGAGGGAGAGGTAGGAGATGATGAAGGATGCGATGGACCCGCAGCCGAAGCAACGGACTGGCGCGCAATAGTCTGTTTTGCACAAGGGATGCAAATAAAGACATCATCAGCTGGGAGTGGAACCCCACAACCTACGCACCCCCCGAACGGCTCAGCAGAACCGTTTCCGGAAATTACGGAAGCCTCCATATGGTGATTTATGGTATTCGCAATACTGGGACTTTTAAGGCATAAGCCAACCCGGGATGCCCCTTTATTAGTAATGTCCTGGAAGGGAGGATATTTTTTTTTTTTTTTTTAAGTTAAGGTCCCCTTTAATAAACTATATATATATATTTATATATAGTCTATGTATATATACATTAAATAGATATCCCAATAATTAGCCAGGCACATAGAGCTGGAGGGCCACCATAAGCAGGGATCCCAGGATCTGCAAGGAAAAGAAAAACCATCAGATCCTCACATGTGTATAAAAAACATATAAGCATGGCACCAAAGTGCCTTTAAATAAGAGCCAAAACACGCCCCCTTAATACAAAGTGACTCCCCACTATATCACTGCAAGGAAATGCATTCCCCACTTAACGGCCCCAACGGGTGGGGCCGCTTACCTGGTCAGCGAAAGCAGCAGCCGGAGCAAGACTGCAGCCAGCAGCCAGCACGGAAGACTAAGTGCGGCCGCGCGCCCACGCGACTTCCTGCTTTTGAAAGAAAGTAAACGCTGGGCCCGCCGCAAGACGCCGCATGACGTCGGCTCCGCGCCCCCGACGCCGCGTCAGCGGGACCCGCCCCCCCCTACGCCAATCAGCTGGAAATCACTCTCAGATGGGCCACTACACGTGCGCCCAGGCGGCGGAGGGGGGAGGATAAAGACCGCATGGCGCAGCCTAAAGAATACATAAAATGCCAGGCGGGGAAGAGGGGAGAGGGGAGGGGGTAGGGGGCCACAAAGCAACAGTCTGCAAAGAAAAGTGGCCAGCCCCTACCCAGCGCAGCCTGCCCTTCAAGCAGACCAAAACCAAAAGTATACACATGCTGAATAACAGTGAATGCATAATCATGAACACACACACATGTTGAAATGAAGTGATACAAGTGAAACACACATACTTAAAGCACACCCTCACACCCCCCCCCCCCCAGTGAAGGGAGAAGGGACCGTAACGGGAGAGAAAGGGGCTACGGGGACCCTCGGGACAGGGGCATCCCATTTCCGGATCACCATACCGGATAGCCGCATTGCCCCACGCATGAGGTCGAGCGGTAGGAGATAAGCTCCTAGGCACTTAAAGTGCCATCTACCATTTGCCCGGTGAGCAGCCTAGGCTGGGAGGCTTCCATTCCACCATAAAGGTATACAAACTCAAACCGGGCAGAAATAGACCAAAAGGGGGGTGGCGGGGTAAGAATACCCCGGCCTACCTGTAAGCAGGAGACTTCCATCTTCTGACTTGTCAGCAAGCAGAGAGAAAAATACTGGTGATTGAAGGGAGGTACCAGGTATATATAGGCCGGAAGGGGGCTTGTTACAAGACTTCCTCTCTGCACTACGTCACCTGGCGGTGGATTAACCCATTAATGGATGAATATTTAAGAAGTGAAGCGGGGTGTGTGGCACACCAAGAATAAGTAAACTTCACACAGTGCCAGCGGGGGAAGGGGGGAGGCGGGAGGGGGCCGCTTAAGCAACAGCCACCTCCCAGCGCGGTCTGTCATTCAAGCAGACCTAAACCAAGTGAAACAAAAAAAAAAGTGCACACATGCCGAAATAAACATAATGCATAACATGAACACACACATGTTGAAATAAAGTTATACTAGTGAAAACACACATACTAAATGCACACCCTCAAACCCCCCCCCCCATAGTGAAGGGAGAAGGGACCGTAACAGGAGAGAAAAGGGGCTACGGGGACCCTCGGGACAGGGGCATCCCATTTCCGGATCACCAAGCCGGATAGCCGCATTGCCTCACGCATGAGGTCGAGCGGTAGGAGATAAGCTCCTAGGCACTTAAAGTGCCATCTACCATTTGCCCAGTGAGCAGCCTAGGTTGGGAGGCTTCCATTCCACCATCAAGGTATAAACACTCAAACCGGGCAGAAATAGACCAAAAGGGGGGTGCCGGGGTAAAAACCCCGGCCTACCTGTAAGCAGGAGACTTCCATCTTCTGACTTGTCGTCAAGCAGAGAGAAAAATACTGGTGATTGAAGGGAGGTACCAGGTATATATAGGCCGGAAGGGGGCTCGTTACAAGACTTCCTCTCTGCACTACGTCACCTGGCGGCGAGTTAACCCATTAAGTGAAGAATATTTAGAAGTGAAGCGGGGTGTGTGGCACACCAAGAATATAATTTTCTCGAGGTTGGCCAGCCTAGTACATACATCCGAGTGCAACTCCCCACTAATGACATTGTCACTTGGGGTACGGATGATGCGGGGAGGGGTAGGAGATGAGGCGGGAGGCACGGACCCAGACGCCTGGGATCCCGACTGCCGCGTAATGGCCTGTTGCGCACATGGTATGCAATTTAGTACATTCTCCCCCGTAAGGGGTACCCCACAACCCACACATAGCCGGGATTGCCCCGAAGGGAGCCCAAGCCCAGTATCCTGTGGAGCCTCCATATGGTGATTTTAAGGTAGTCGCAATGACCAGAGGGAATTATGCTGGTAAGCAACCCGAGATGCCCCTTTAAGTCCCGAGTGGGAGGATTTATAAGTGCCCCAAATTACAGCTAGGGACCCTAGGACTGGGAGAACCCCCTTTTAAGCAAGGCACAGGGAGTCCTCCTGAAAGACACAATATATGTGGCCATAAGCACATGCACACACACAGCAACAGCAAAATAAATACATGTCATAAGAAAACAATAGCAGAGAGGCCAGCGCTGCCCCAAGCGGCGACTGATGCATATTGGCCAAGAATAGCAAGAAGAAGGGGGAGCCCAGCAGGGCACTCACCCACCGCAGAAAATGGCGTCCTATTCAGACAGCAGCGCCTGAGAGGGAGAGAGGGAGGGAGAAAAAGGGGGGGCCAGCGCGGATCGCGCGCCGCGCCCAGCCCCGCCCCTTCCCTCCGAGTCCTGTAATGCGGTTCCCAGCAATGGGATGGGTCCTCAATGGCACCAACAGAAGGGGCCAGCCGCGGCAACGCGCGCGCGCGCCCCGCCCCCTCACAGAATCAGCCTGAGGGGAAGAAGCTCCCCAGACTGCAAGCAGAGCGCACAGCGCAACGTGAATCAAGCGCACAAGCACACACACACACATATATAAAGTGAAAAACAGAAGAACAATGCCATCCCCCCCCCCCCCCGCTGGAGGGTAACAGAGGGGGAGAATCCCTCACCAAAAGGGTGTAAGGGAATTAAATGGGGACAGGGCATCCCAAACCGGGATCACCAACCCGGATGCCGCCTACCCCCTTGTATGGGGTCTCACGGGGGAGCATGGCTCCCTAAAAACCTATTAAGGTGAAGGCTACCATCACCCGGACTTGCAGCCAAGGCTGGGAGGCTAGAAATGGGCTTAATGCATAAAGGTCCGGGCAGAAATAGAGCACAACATGGCCGGGTGTAAACCCGGCTTACCTGCAAGGAAGAGCAGCATACATCTTCTGACTTGCTCGCCGTCCTGCAGAGAAGGAACTGGGGAATGTGTGGGAGGTCCCAGGTATTTATGGACCGGGAGGGGCTTCTTTTTTGCTTTCATCTCTGCAGAAGTTCGCCCTCTACTGGACCATAACCCATATGTCATGAATAGTGGAAGCGGGGTGTGTGACATACTTGGAATAGAGAGAGCCATCTTCTTGTCCTTCGCAGTAAAGACTGCAGAGAAATTCTGGGAATTTGTGGGAGGTCCCGGGTATTTGAGGGGCCGGGAGGAGCCAATTTCACGGTCTCTGCAGTCCAGCGCCATCTGGTGGAGTAATACCCAAGAGTAAATAATCTTATCTGGAGCAGGACGTACTGTATACTAAGAATAATCCAAACTTGTGTCAGTGCCCAAATGTTTATGGCCCTAACTGTATTTATATATTTATTGTAAGGGGTTAGGTAGCGGGTTAGTCTTCTCCTGGGTAGACGGGCACGCTTTCAGCAGGCACAAAGTTCACAGAACAAGAAAGGATCATTTAACTGACCTCAGCCAGTTTTATTGCCAGATTGTGGTATAAAGTAAAACAAAACTAAACAAAATAAGTCCTATGCCTGTCCGTCTCTAACTAAACATTAGGTGCTCCTGACTAACCCAGTGCCGGCCTAGTACCGGGCACCATAACATAACAGATCATAACATACCACCGGCAATGCTCCCACAGGCTCCTAGCAGGTGTCCTGCTCCCAGGATGAGAGACAGAGTGTGTGTGAACTCCCCCCTCCTATCAGGCAAGCACACCTTGCACTAATCAGACAGCCCAAGACCCGGACTGTCCGGGTGGAGTGGGGCCCACCCTCTCTTCCCCACTCTAGCAACATAGGCCCTATAAAGGGGTTTTTACCCTAACCCTAAACTAGAGATCCTAGATCTCTAGTTTCTAACTTCCTGGTTGCTTTTACCTGACAGATACAGGAAATCTTGGGCAGATATACACACCCTCTATGACTTGTCTAGATACTCTGTCACAATATATATATATATTATACATAGTTTCTATATGTATGTTCATATGAGTACTAAACACATTCCTTGTATTTCCATATATGATCCTTTTCTGTAATTCTAATGCAAAAGCGTTTAAACTCTCAAATATATTTTACCATGTACATGATTTCAATACTTCCTTTTATGGCGATTGCTACTTATAAGACATGGACCTGGGAGTTCCACACACTTGTATAAAGAAACCATATAGTTTAGTCAATTTTGGGCTCGTACTGGTACAGTAAGTGACATATCCAGTAACCAGTGAATGCTTCCTGTACTGTTCTTTGAAAAACATTACCAAATCTAAGAACAACACTACTACGTTCTATTCACTAAAATGATTGTACAAGTGATTTATGAAGGATGGCAGTTGCATGCCAACAACTTTTTGATCTGGACTGTTTACAGAAGACTGATCACGTTGCCTCGAAATCATCAGGTTGAACCTATCCTATTGTGTCAGCTTTTCAGAACCCCCCTTGGAGCCTTTACCTATGATGTTGACGTATCTTTTGTCCAGGAGGCATGGCTATTCATATATTCTTAAAAGATTCTACCTCTAGTAGTTTGCCACAGGTATAGGAGATTCTCGATCAAGCAATCTGGATTGGAGATGGGTCTTCACTTGGGCATTCTTAAAGGGCAGGTCTTGGTATATTTATTTTAATAGTCTGTTGGCCAGGGATTACATGGTTAGGGTTTTTCTTGCAGCAGTACAGCCATATCGTCTCAATTTAGGCTTTTATTTGAGCTGTAGGCCTTCAATCTGTTTTTTAGCAGCATTGCAGGGACACTCGCCGTGAATCCTTAATGCTTATATGCCAAAAATGTTTCTATAGTGACCACTTTCATTGGGAGTGTCTCAGAGCAGACATGTTATGCCACTTTACTCATACACGAGAAGGTTAATGTATGTACAATGTGCTCATTTGACCATTGTATGCTTACACATACATTGAATTTGTGCTTTGCTTTTGGCCCATCCGTACAGCGAACAACACACCAATGAACCACATCAGTGAACACACTATGGAATAGTGAGTGCACATGGGCCCTAAGCAATGAGCTAGGTGGCTTTCAGACTTCCACCAGACTTTCTGCCTAGTGTGGAAAAACACTCCTACTCATACAAAAGAAACCTATGCACTCTTGTAGTAAAAGCAAACAAAGACCTGTTTTTCCCCTAACAGGTGTTTGTCTGGCACCTGGCACATCAAAACAGGCTGGGGGGCATCCAGAATTCTGGCACCCCCCACATCACCCCCCCAGAAGCTTAATATTTTTTCCTTATCCTCTAGTCTTGGCCGGAAATGGAGCGCCGCCGGAGGGTCATGTAGGTCAGGGTCGGATCTTTAGCCACTGGAAAGCTCCGACCAAGTAAGCGCCAATCATGGTGCTCTATTAGCAGCCGAGGCTCGAGTATAAGTTAGCAATATTGGGTGTTCTGGGGGGTGATGTGAGGCAGGGATTCAGCATTCTCGTTGCCCCCCCCAAGCCGGTTTTAATGCGCAGGGAGCCTGGACGACGACTGTTAGTGGAAACTTTAAATCAGTTGGCCAGACCACTTTTGCTGCACCCTTTTTCAAATTTTACCACTCTGCAGATTTGCAGGCTGCAGTTTGCAAAAATATGGTCCTTTAAAGTTGATTTTTAAAAGTAGTTGATGGAACACCTTAAAATTGGCATGTTGAAAATGGCATATTACAGTTTAACCGCTAGGTGGCACTGTTGCACATAACCAAGGTATTCAAAAGAACCAAACAAGCAATATACTGAAGGAGTCAAAAGTACAATACATTATGCCAACCAAAAACATAGCATAACATTTGTAGATACACATGCAAATGAGAGCATGAAAAGTGTGAGTGGGCACACTTGAGAATGTACAGAACCCAAAGCTTTTGCTCTAAGCTTCAGTCGCTGTGAAGATTTAACAGGTTTGCAACCTTACCTTTGCTACCATTTCAAGACGACCATGCCACATGATTCCTCTGCCTGTCAGGGGCCAAAAATACCATTTTGTGATTACTCACCTGTAAAATGGGTATTATAAGTCTCACACCCTCCTTCGGAAATATTAATTACACGTGGGTTATGTCCAGTAGAGGGCGAACTTCTGCAGAGATGACCAGGAAGAGCCAATAAAATCTAAGAGAAAAAAGTTTCACCATATAGAGGATCCAAGATACAACTCAGGGTGGGACGAAGCAGGGTGTGAGACATACTTATAATACCCATTTTACAGGTGAGTAATCACAAAATGGTATTATTCCAAGTATGTCTCACACCCTGCTTCGGAAATATTAATTACACGTGGGACATCCAATAGCAGTGTCCATCATGGGTGGGGATCCCAATACGGCAAAAAATGCACAAAGTTGAAACCACTGCAGCTTGCAGAACCTTGCGGCCAAAAAGAGCATCCACTGAGGCCCGCACATCAACCTTATAAAACTTGGAAAAAGTATGAACAGAAGACCAAGTAGCAGCCTTACAAACTTGTTCAACAGAGGCCTGATGCTGAAAAGCCCAGGAAGCCAACAGCACGAGTAGAATGAGCAGTGATCTGAAAAGGGGGAACCCTCCCCTTGGCAGTATAGGCCCCAACAATGGCCTGACGTATCCATTTACTAATGGCAGACTTGGCAGGCGCCAAACCCCCGGAGGGCACCACGAACAACATCCAAACCACATCCAAAGAATGCAGGACCCTCTCCTTGTCATTGCTAGGCTTAGGACACAAGGAAGGGAGAACCACATCCTGATTGAGATGGAAGGCAGAAACCACCTTAGGAAGGAAATCTGGCTTAAAACGAAAAGTAAGGTGTCTCTCAAAGTAAGGGGCTTGAATGGAAAGAGACACCAACTCAGAGACACGTCGAACAGAGGTAATAGCCACCAAAAAGGCAATCTTTGTGTAAGCATAGAAAGTGCAACATCCTGCACTGGCTCAAAAGGAGGCCCCTGGAGGGCCGACAGAACCAAATTCAAATCCCAGGCAACAAAGGCTTTTGAGGGGGCCGCACATGAGTGACCCCCTGGAAAAAAGCTTTAACCAAAGGATGAAGAGCAAAGGACCTTTGAAAGAAGACCGCCAGGGCAGAGACCTGCCCATTCAAGGTACTAAGCTGGAACCCCAGGTCCAGACCGTGTTGAAGAAAATCCTAGGGATCAAAAACACCCTGCAAGGCAAGGCCCTAGCCTCAGACCAATCAATTTAGGACCTCCAAGTCCTGTAGTAGATGTTAGAGGAAGATCTCTTCCTAGCCCTAACAAGTGTCTGAATCACAGCATCAGACAAACCTTCCTCTTTTAAGATGGAGATTTCAGCAGCCACGCCGTCAAAGCCAGCGTTTGTAAATTGGGGTAACAAAGTTGACCTTGAGTGATCAGATCCGGAAACAGGGGCAACCTGTACTGATCTACCGCCAGCCGTACGACGTCTGCGAACCAAACCTGTCTTGGCCACCTTGGTGCCACCAGAATTGCTGGCGCACCCTCTTGAGCCAGCTTGCGCACCACCTTGCCCACCATGGAGAAGGGGGGAAACAGGTACAGAAAACCCAGATCCCTCCAGGCAAGAGACAAGGCATCCACTGCTAGGGCCAGAGGATCCTGAGACAGAGACACAAATGCAGGAAGCTTGTGATTGTGACGTGAGGCAAAGAGATCCACCTCAAGAATCCCCCACTTGTGACAAAGGGACCGGAACACCTTGTGGTTGAGCGACCATTACCCTCGGCGAGAGGATCCCCTGCTCAGGGAGTCCGCCTCAACGTTTTCCACTCCCGGAATGTACACTGCTGAGATGCATGGGACATTGCTCTCCCACCCATGCAAGAATCAGAGAAACCTTCCTGAGGGCACTCCTGCTGCGAGTCCCTCCTTGGTGATTGATGTAAGCGACCGCAGTCCGATTGTCTGATCGAACCTGAACCGAAAGACCCTGGAGGTGATGTGTCAAGCGTGACAGTACCAACCGAATAGCTCTCAGCTCCAAGACATTGATGGGGGTGTGGGCCCCCCGAGGACCCCACAATCCCTGGAACTGATGCTCCTTCCAGAAACCCCCCCAGCCCGACAGGCTGGCATCCATGGTGACCGTCTCCCAACAAGGGGTCAGAAAAGATCTGCCCCTCAGAAGATTCCTTGGTTCCAGCCACCACTGAAGAGACTGCCGAACCAGGGGAGACATCCGAAATGACTGATCCAATGACAGCGGACATCTGTCCCAGGCCAACAGCAGATGGAGCTGGAGCGACCTCATGTGGAACTGAGCAAAAGGGACTGCCTCGAAGGAAGCCACCATCAACCCCACCAGTCTCATCCCTAGCCGGATAGACGGGCGAGGGTTGGACAGAAGAAGACGTATCAGATCTTGAACCATCTGCACCTTCGACTGAGGTAGGAACACCCTGGTCTGAATGGTATCCAGATTCATGCCCAGAAATGCAATCTCCCTTGACGGGGAGAGAGAAGACTTGGGATGGTTGATCACCCAGCCGAACCTCTCCAGCGTTGACACCACCGTCCTGGTGTCTAGCTCTGCCTGTCAGAGAGGATGCCGTAATGAGAAGGTCGTCCAGATACGGCACAATGCGAACGGCCTGGGCTCTTCCAAGGGCCATTATACCCGACAGCACCTTGGTGAACACTCTTGGTGCCTTGGTCAGCCCGAACGGGAGGGCCACAAACTGAAAATGCAGAAAATCTCCCACCACAAACCTGAGAAATCTCTGGTGTGCTGGGAAGATCGGCACATGAAGGTAAGCATCATTGATGTCTATGGACGTCATGAAGTCCCCCTGACGAACAGAAAGGATGGCTCAGCGCAAAGTCTCCATGCGAAACTTCTTGGCTCTGATGAACCTGTTGAGAAGCTTCAAATCCAGAATGGGTCTTATGGATCCATCCATTTTGGGCACCATGAAGAGGTTGGAATAATAGCCCCGGCCTCTCTCTGACAAAGGCACCGGGCATATGACTTCCATGTCCAGAAGATTTTGTACTGCCAACAGGAGCCCCTGCGCAGCCCGGGGGTCCGAGGGGACCCAAGATCTGAGGAATCTGGGAGGAGGCCGGTACTCGAACTCCAGCTTGTACCCGGAAGAGACCACTTCCAAGATCCACTTGTCTGTGACCTCCCGGCCCAGACCTGGAAGAAGTGCCGCAGCCGTCCCCCCACCCGCAAGGGTGAGGGCGCCCCCTCATTGCTGAGCTGGCTTGGCAGCGGGCTTGGAACCCCAGACAGGTCCTGGACGGGCCCGTCCTCTGCCTCTGCTCCAGGAATCACCTCTGAAGGTAGAGAAGGCAGCTCCTCTGCCTGCTCTGGCACCGTGAAAGGAAGGATTAAAGGAGCCTGCCCCCCGAAAGGAGCAACGCTGCTTCTTTCGTTGTGGTAGCTTTCCTCCTTTCGCTACTGAATCCAATTTATCTCAATTTATCTAACAGCCGCATACCCAGAAAGGGTAGCCCTGTAAGTGACTTCTTAGCCGCAATGTCAGCCGCCCACTGGCACAACCAGACTGATCGGCGTATAGCCACAAACAACGCTGAGGTTCTGCTACACATGCATATTGTGTCATCCAAGGTTGATAAGACAAAGGTCATGAACAATTCACACCGCGAAAGTGCTGCAAATTCATCACTGGCTGGGTCAAGCTGGGAACCACTCAACAGGCCCCTAATCACAGACCTGGTAGCAACAGCCGTGAGCGGTGAAGCACAAACAGGCCGCAAAGCCGACATGCCATTTGATCAATACGCCGGTCCTCACCATCCTTTAGCGTGGTGGCATCTGGAGAGTGCACAACCGATGTGTTGGACAATCCCAAACGGGCGCATCGACTTCGGGAGGGGACGACCAGCACTTTACCGCGTCCACCGGAAAGGGATACTTCCTATCCCATCCCTGAGGAACACCGGGAAGCCGGCTAGGCCTTTCCCATTCTTTAAGAATCAGATTGTCAAAATGCTTCTGATTTGGGAACTCCAAACGAGGCTTAGAAGTCTCAAAAATTCCCCCTTCTGCGGAGGGGACTCCGCCGGAGGAGAAATAGCTAGCACCTCAAACAAATGGGTCAGAATCCTGGGGGTATCCAAGGTATCCCCATGCTCCTGCCCAGCATCAGCATCCAAAAACTGCTGATCCTCAGAGCCATCAGACTCATCAAGCAATTCCCCCTCCTCAAGTGGGGAATAATCAGACCAGTCAAGGATATCAAAATCATCAAAATCCAGAACCGGCGCGGCCGGTGATAAATGTCTCTTCTTAGCTGGGGCCTTTCTGGCCGCAGAGCTAGAAATCAGTCTCTCGATGTTGGCCAATCTAGCACATACATCAGACTGCGACTCCCCACTAATGACAGTGTCACTTGGGGTACGGATCAGGAGGGGTGGAGTAGGTGATGAGGCCGGCAGCGCAGACCCAGAGACCTGGGACCCAGACTGCCGCGTTATGGCCTGCTGAGCACATGGTATGCAAATCAGTACATTATCCCCCGTAAGGGACACCCCACAACCCACACACTGCCGGGATTGCCCCGAAGGGAGCCCGAGCCCAGTATCCTGAGGAGCCTCCATATGGTGATTTTTATGGTAGTCGCAATGACCGAAGGGAATTACGCTATAGAGCTACCCGGGATGCCCCTTAAGTCCGTTAGTGGGAGGATTTGTAATGCCCCAATTTAGCCAAGGGACCCTAGGACCGGGAGAACCCCCTTTTTTAAAGAAGCAGGGAGTCCTCCTGAAAGACATAATAATAAAGGGGACCCCATAAGCAAGTAATACTCCAAACAGAAGCAATAATACATAATATATTGTCCATAACATATACATTATCATGTAATAGGCAACCATACACATCAGCAAACTATGTATGTGCAGTAAGCACAATGATGGTTAATGGCCACCACCGCGCTATATAAAATCGTGCTTAAGCATTTAGTGACCAACACAGCAAAACAGCCCATAGGGCACTCACGGTACACGAAATGGCGCCTCTCCCAGTCAGAGGTGGAGATCAAAAAGGGAGAAGGGTGGGCCAGCGTGGATTGCGTGCCGCGCCTGGCCCCGCCCCCTCCCCATTACAACCAATCAACGCGGTTCCCAGCCATGTCTGGGGACCACAAATGGCGCCCGAGAGAGAGAGAGGCGGGCCGCCGCCAGCGCCCGAGTGCCTGGCCCCGCCCCCTCCCCGGACAGCAAAGGACGGCCAGCTCCCAGCGCGGCCGCAGCCTAACAGTGAAAAACACCACACACACTCATAGTATAAAGGATAAAAACCTCAATGGAGAAGACACAGCCCCCCCCCCCCATTGCGGGAAAAAAGGGAGTAATGTAAGGGGGGGATCCCCAACTACAGAAGTAGAACAGGGGAAAACGGACAGGGCATCCCAAACCAGGGTCACCAACCTGGTAGCCACCTACCCCTTGTAATGGGGTCTCACGGAGGAGCGTGGCTCCTATCAATACACCTGCTAAGGTGAACCCTACCCTCACCCGGACCTACAGCCAAGGCTGGGAGGCATTAGGGGACTAAACATAACTAGGTCCAGGCAGAAATAGGGACAAAGACGGCCGGGTGTGAACCCGGCTTACCTGCAAGGAGGAGACAGCCATCTTCTGACTTGCTCACTGACTGCAGAGAAGAATACTGGGGAATGTGTGGGAGGTCCCAGGTATTTATGGACCGGGAGCTTCTTTTTTTCTGGTCATCTCTGCAGAAGTTCGCCCTCTACTGGACATAACCCACGTGTAATTAATATTTCCGAAGCAGGGTGTAAGACATACTTGGAATATACTAGCAACTTTTTCAGCATATAAACTGTAGTAAAACATATCCTGTGTCACATCATTAATAAACACTAGTGACCCAGTGCCACTGGCAGCCATGCATGTTCAAGCCTTCACACTGCCTCTGCTGTGTTTTACAGATGATGTGGTATGCTTTGGATCATAAGCTGAACCACGCCTTCACCATACTTTATTCCCATGATTCTGGTGGAGGTTGATCTTTATTTTATCTACCTAAAGAATGTTCTTCCAGAACTATGCTGGCTTTTTTAGATGTTTGTCAGCAAAGTCAAATCTAGCCCTTTTATTCTTGAGGCTTATAAGTGGCTTGCAATGTGCAGTAAACCCTATGTATTCATGCATTCATCTCTTTATGGTGGATTTATATATTGATATGCCTACATCCTGGAGAGTGTTGTTCACTTGCTTGGTTGTTATGAATGGGTTTTTCTTCTTCCTGGAAATTATTTTGTGATCCTCCACCCACTGTTGTCTTCTGTGGGCATCCAGGACTTTTTGCATTGATGAATTCACTAGTGCTTTCTTTCTCTCAGGCTGTACCAAACCTTTTGGTTTTCTTTCTGTTTTCGCAGCTTAAGGGTGGCTTGTTTCACCTGCACGGAGAGCTCCTTTGACCGCATGGTTTCTTCAGAGCAAAATCTTCCAAATGCAACCACCACACCTCAAATCAACTCCAGACCTTTTATATACTTAATTGAAAACTATTGAAGGAATCCCATGAAACAGCCTTTGAGATTCAATTGTTCAATTACTTTTAGTCCCTTTAAAAACAGGGTGGCACAGCGATGAAACTCTGAAATCCCTCATCCACTTTTAATGTGGATACCCTCAAATAGAAGCTGAAAGTCTGGAATTTATGTCTATGTCCATTATAGAACTATAACTTGAATATGATTCAGTAAACAGGTAAAAAATCCAAATTTGTGTCAGTGGCCAAATATTTATGGCCCCAACTATATATATATATATATATATATATTACATCGTTTCTATATGTATGTTCATATAAGTACTAAACACATTCCTTGTATTTCCATATATGATCCTTTTCTGTAATTCTAATGCAAAAGCGTTTAAACTCTCAAATATATTTTACCATGTACATTATTTCAATACTTCCTTTTATGGTGATTCCTACTGATAAGACACAGACCTGGGAGTTCCACACACTTGTATAAAGAAACCATATTGTTTAGCCAATATTGGGCTCGGACTGGTACAGTAAGTGACATATCCATTAACCAGTGAATGCCGCTTCCTGTACTGTTCTTTGAAAAACATTACCAAATCTAAGAACAGCACGTTTTTCGTTTTCTATTCACTAAAATGATTGTACAAGTGCTTTATGAAGGATGGCAGTTGCATGCCAACAACTTTTTAATCTGGACTGTTTACAGAAGACTGATCACGTTGCCTCGAAATCATCAGTTTGAACCTATCCTATTGTGTCAGCTTTTCAGAACCCCCCTTGGAGCCTTTACCTATGATGTTGACGTATCTTTTGTCCAAGAGGCATGGCTATTCATATATTCTTAAAAATAAAATTCTGTGATTACTCACCTGTAGAATTGGTATTATATGTATACAGCACGCCCTGTTCCAGAATATTCCTTACACATGGGTAATACATCCACAAGATGGCGCTGGACTGCAGAAAACAGCTTGTGGCTCCTCCCGGCCCTATATAAGTCAGGGACCTCCCACAAATTCCCCAGTATTGACAAGCCGTTAACAAGAAGCCGGGAGAACAATAATAATAGGAATTCAAAAATGGACATATGAACAATCACCATAAAGAGGTAACTAAGAATAATGATAACAAGGGTGGGATGGAACAGGACGTGCTGTATACATATAATACCAATTCTACAGGTGAGTAATCACAGAATTGTATTATTCTAAGTATACAGCACGTCCTGTTCCAGAATATTCCTTAAACATGGGACATCCAATAGCAGTGTCCGTAAGGTAGGGTGGGATCCCCAAAAAGTAACAGCGCGCAGTTTAAACCAATGCTGTCTCCAGAACTTTGCGACCAAAAGCAGCATCAGCTGAGGCCCTAACATCAACCTTGTAAAACTTACAAAAAGTATGAACAGAAGACCAAGTAGTGGCCTTGCAAACTTGTTCAATAGAAGCTTGGTGCTGAAAATCCAAAGAGGCACCAATAGCACGAGTAGAATGAGCAGTAAGGCGGAAGGGAGGCCCCCTTCTCCTTAGCAGAATAGGCCTGTACCACAGCCTGACGGATCCACTTGCTGATAGTGGACTTAGCAGGAGCCAGACCCTTCTTAGGTCCAGACGGGAGCACAAAAAGAGCATCAGTCTTCCTGAAGGATTCAGTAGCCACCAAATAGAACTTCAGATTCCTGACCACATCCAGAGAGTGTAAAACCCGATCCTTAGGGTTACTAGGATTAGGGCATAGAGAAGGCAAAACAATGTCCTGATTGAGATGAAAAGCAGACACAACCTTAGGCAGAAAATCTGGCTAAAAACAAAACACCACCTTGTCCTGGTGTCTCTCAAAATAAGGGGGTTTGATGGAAAGCGCCGCCAACTCAGAAACACGCCTAACAGAAGTGATAGCCACCAAAAAGAATACCTTAAGAGTCAAAATGGACAAAGGGGCCCGATGCAAAGGCTCTAAGGGAGACCCCTGCAAGGCAGATAAGACCTAGACCAAATCCCAGACTGGTAACATAGGCTTACGTGGAGGACGCACGTGAGTAACCCCCTGGAAGAAGGTCTTGACCAGACGATGGTGAGCAAAGGATCTTTGGAAGAAAATGGCCAAAGCAGAAACATGACCTTTGAGGGTACTTGAAGACCCAAATCCAAACCATGTTGCAGCAATTCCAGAATCCTAGGGATAGAAAACACCTGACAGGGAAGCGACTCACACCAGTCAATGTAAGCATGCAATGCCCTATAGTAGATGGATGACAAGGACTTCTTCCTAGCCCGAAACATGGTATTAACAACAGAGGCAGGCAGCCCCTTTTCCATCAAGATGGAGGTTTCAGCAGCCAGGCCGTTAAAGCCAGCATTTGTAAATTGGGATGGCGTAGCTGCCCCTGAGTGAGCAGGTCTGGATCCTTGGGCAGAGCATACTGATCTACTGCCAACTGCAAGACGTCTGCGAACCACACTCTTCTTGGCCAACAGGGGGCCACCAGAATGGTTGGCACCCCTTCCTGGGCAATCTTGCACAGCACCCTGCCCAGCAGAGGAAAAGGAGGGAACACAGAGAAGCTGAATGCTCTTCCAAGACATTGCTAGTGCATCCATGGCCAAGGCCAGAGGGTCTTGGGACAGAGAGACAAAGACTGGAAGCTTGTGATTGTGATGGGACGCAAACAGATCCACATCTGGCTGACCCCAGCGATGGCACAGGGAGCGAAACACCCTGCTGCTGAGGGACCATTCTCCCAGACGAGAAGTCCCCCTGCTGAGGGAGTCTGCCTCCAGATTCTCCACACCCGGGATGTACACAGCGGAGATGCAAGGAACATTCTCCTCCGCCCAAGACAGTATCAGGGACACTTCCTTGAGGGCCCTCTTGCTCCGGATCCCTCCCTGATGATTGATGTAGGCAATCGCCGTCTGGTTGTCCGAGCGGACCTGAACCGCCCGACCTCGAAGGTGTGGAGTCAATTGGGCGAGAACCAACCTTATCGCCCTTAATTCCAGAATGTTGATAGAGGTATGGGCCTCCTGAGGGCCCCACTGACCCTGGAATTTCAGGGATTTCCAGAAGCCCCCCAACCTGTCAGATTGGCATCTGTGGTGACTGTCTCCCAGCACGGGGCCAGAAAGGATCTGCCCTCCAACAGGTTTCTTGAGTCCAGCCACCATGAGAGAGAGACCGTCTGGCCAGAGGGGACAGAACCAACACCTGATCCAGGGACCGAGGGTCCCGATCCCATACTGACAAGAGGTGAAGTTGAAGAGGTCTCATATGAAACTGAGCGTATGGAACCGCCTCGAAGCAAGACACCATCAGGCCCACCAGCTGCATCCCCTGCCGGATGGAGGGATGAGGGCAAGACAATACCATTTTGTGATTACTCACCTGTAAAATGGGTATTATAAGTATGTCACACACCCCGCTTCCAATATTAATGACATATGGGTTATGTCCAGTAGAGGGCGAACTTTTGCAGAGATGACTAGAAAAAAAGGAAGCCCCCTCCCGGTCCATAAATATCTGGGACCTCCCACACATTCCCCAGTATAGGAAAGCAGTAAGGGGACCAGGAAGAGCCAATAAAAACCTATTAACCAAAACAAGGTTCACCCTATAGAGGATCCAGAATACAATAAGGGCGGGATGAAGCGGGGTGTGTGACATACTTATAATACCCATTTTACAGGTGAGTAATCACAAAAAGGTATTATTCCAAGTATGTCACACACCCCGCTTCCAATATTAATGACATATGGGACATCCAATAGCAGTGTCCAACAAGGGTGGGGATCCCAAAAGGCAACAATGCACAAATTTAAACTACTTCAGCTTGCAGAACCTTGCGGCCAAAAACAGCATCCGCTGAGGCCCGCACATCAACCTTATAAAACTTGGAAAAAGTATGAACAGAAGACCAAGTAGCAGCTTTACAAACTTGTTCAACAGAGAGAGGGGGGTTTTCTTTAGATCCTCTTGGGCTTCCCCGGGCACCCCACCGGACCCCTGGGGACAGGGATCTTATGTGGTTCCACGAGGGGTCCAAGGAAAAATGAAGAAAGATACCTCAAATTGATACTCCGGATAACTCTAATAGATCAGTACCATTAGGTGATTTCTACAGGAAAAAGGTTACTCAAATAGTTCTAGTGCAGATTTTGTATAAAGTATTCTCATTTATTATTTACATACACTAAGTGTTATAAGCCAATTGGCTCAGAAGTCCATGTAATGTTGATCTCACAAAATGTTTGTGGCCCGTTTGGCTCAAATGACCACTAGTTAGTGATAGTGGGTCTCCTTTGGAAAAAAGTGTGAGGGCTTAGTTACTTGCCCATCCATGTGCGGTCTTTTCCAAATTGGTGTTCTTATCAGTTTGACCTTTGAAAGAAGACCGCCAGGGCAGAGACCTGCCCATTCAAGGTACTAAGCTGGAACCCCAGGTCCAGACCGTGTTGAAGAAAATCCAAAATCCTAGGGATCGAAAACACCCTGCAAGGCAAGGCCCTAGCCTCAGACCAATCAATTTAGGACCTCCAGTAGTAGATGTTAGAGGAAGATCTCTTTCTAGCCCTAACAAGTGTCTGAATCACAGCATCAGACAAACCTTCCTCCTTTAAAATGGAGGTTTCAGCAGCCACGCCGTCAAAGCCAGCATTTGTAAATTGGGCCAACGAAGTTGACCTTGAGTGATCAGATCCGGAAACAGGGGCAACCTGAACTAATCTACCGCCAGCCGTACGACGTCTGCGAACCACACCTCTCTTGGCCACCTTGGGGCCACCAGAATTGCTGGCACACCCTCTGGGACAGCATGCGCAGCACCTTGCCTACCGCGGAGAAGGAGGTAAACAGGTACAGAAACCCCAGATCCCTCCAGTCAAGAGACATGGCAGCCACGGCCAGGGCCAGAGGATCCTGAGATAGAGACACAAATGCAGGAAGCTTGTGATTGTGACGTGAGGCAAAGAGATCCACCTCCGGAATCCCCCACTTGAGACAAGGGGACCGGGATACCTTATGGTTGAGCGACCATTACCCTCGGCGAGAGGATCCCCTGCTCAGGGAGTCCACCTCCATGTTTTCCACTACCGGAATGTACACTGCTGAGATGCATGGGACATTGCTCTCTGCCCATGCAAGCATCAGAGAAACTTCCCAGAGGGCACTCCTGCTGCGAGTCCCTCCTTGGTGATTGATGTAAACGACCGCAGTCCGATTGTCTGATCGAACCTGAACCGGTAAACCCTGGAGGAAATGCATTAAGCGTGACAGTACCAAACAAATGGCTCACAGCTCCAAGACATTGATGGGGGTGTGGGCCTCCCGAGGACCACAGCCCCTGGAACTGATGTTCCTTCCAGAAACCCCCCCAGCCCGACAGGCTGGCATCCGTGGTGACCGTCTCCCAACAAGGGGTCAGAAAAGATCTGCCCCTCAGAAGATTCCTTGGTTCCAGCCACCACTGAAGAGACTGCCGAACCAGAGCAGACATCAGAAACGACTGAACCAATGACAGCAGGAATCTGTCCCAAGCCAACAGAATATGGAGCTGGAGTGATCTCATGTGAAACTGAGCAAAGGGAACTGCCTTGAATGAAGCCACCATCAATCCCACCAGCCTCATCCCTAGCCGGATAGACGGCCGCGGGTTTGGACAAAAGAAGATGGATCAGGTCCAGAACCATCTGCACCCTTGGCAAAGGCAAGAACACCCTGGTATGAATGGTATCCAGATTCATGCCCAGAAATGAAAACTCCCTTGAAGGCGCGAGAGAGGACTTGGGGTGGTTGATCACCCATCCAAACCTCTCCAGCGTAGTCACCACCATCCTGGTGTCTAGCTCCGCCTATCTGAGAGAGAGATGCTGTAATGAGAAGGTCGTCCAGAAACGGCACAATGCGAATACCCTGGGCTCTGATAAGGGCCATTATACCCGCCAGCACCTTGGTGAACACCCTAGGTGCCGAGGTCAGCCCGAACGGGAGGGCCACAAACTGAAAATGCTGATCTCCCACCACCAACCTAAGAAATCTCTGGTGTGCTGGGAAGATCGGTACATGAAGGTAAGCATTCTTGATGTCTATGGACGTCATGAAGTCCCCCTGACGAGAGAATTGATGGCTGAGCACAAAGTCTCCATGCGGAACTTCTTGGTTCTGATGAACCTGTTGAGATGCTTCAAATCCAGAATGGGTCTTATGGATCCATCCCTTTTTGGGCACAGCAAAAGGTTGGAATAATAGCCCCGGCCTCCCCCAGAGAGAGTCACCGGGCATATGACTTCCATGTCCACAATATTTTGCACTGCCAACCGGAGCCCCTGCGCAGCCCGGGGGTCCGAGGGGACCCGAGATCTGAGGAATCTAGGAGGAGGCCGGTACTCGAACTCCAGTTTGTACCCGGAAGAGACCACTTCCAAGGCCCAGTTGTCTGTGACCTCCCAGGCCCAGACCTGGATGAAGTGCCGCAGCCATCCCCCCCACCCGCAAGGGTGAGGGCGCCCCCTCATTGCTGAGCTGGCTTGGCCGCGGGCTTGGGCTTGGAACCCCAGGCAGGTCCTGGACGGGCGCGTCCTCTGCCTCTGCCCCAAGAGTCACCTCTGAGAGTAGAGCAGGCAGCTCCTCTACCTGCTGTGGCACAGTGAAAGGAAGGATTAAAAGGAGCCTGCCCCCCGAAAAGAGATACGCTGCCTCTTGCGTTGTGGTAGCTTTCCTCCTTTCGCTACCGAATCCAACTTATCTCCAAACAGCCGCGTACCCAGGAAGGGTAGCTCTGTAAGTGACTTCTTAGCCGCAATGTCAGCCACCCACTGGCGCAGCCAGACCAATCGGCGAACAGCCACCAGCAACGCCGAGGTTCTGCTACACATACCTATTGTGTCATCCAAGGCAGACAAGACAAAGGTCATGAACAATTCACACCGCGTAAGCACTGCCAATTCATCACTGGCCGGGTTAAGCTGGGAACCACTCAACAGGCCCCTAATCACAGACCTGGTGGCCACAGCAATGAGCGCTGAAGCACAAACAGGCCGCAAGGCCGAACCCACGCTGGCAAAGGCATGACATGCCATTCGATCAATACGTCTGTCCCCACCATCCTTTAGCGTGGTGGCGTCTGGAGAGTGCACAACAGATGTGTTGGACAATCCCAGAACGGGCACATAGACTTCAGGAAGGGATAACCAGCGCTTCACCGTGTCCACCGGAAAGGGATACTTTCTATCCCATCCCTGAGTAACACCGGGAAGCCGGCTAGGCCTTTAGGCCCGCTATAATTACACCGGGCCGGGGGAAGCCACTGGATTCAACCGTCTGAAAGACATAATGGGAATAACGGGTGTCAGAACCATGCGCAGTAATCAAGGATCATAAAAATCGCCCGCGAGGGCACTTACAGCCCAAGGGAGGAGGACCGCTACCACGCGTGCGACTAGCATCAAAATGGCGCCAAGCGAACCTCGAAGGGCGGGCCAGAGCGGGCTGTGACGCGGAGCACGCAAAACCAGCTCCCCGCCCCCCCCGATGAGCGCGAAGCTCTGAGATAGTTTCAAAGTCGTCCTGAGGAGCGAAGTGTATGACACACTTATAAAAATGATTTGCCAATGAAGACGCCGCCGCCTGGCGCAGCACATCCAGTAAAGGAAAGAGGCGCGCAGGGCGGCGGCAGATACACAATAAAAATACAATTCTGTGAAATACTCACCTGTAGAATTGGTATTATACGCATACAGCACGTCCTGCTCCATCTAATAATACTTACACATGGGTAATCCTCCGCCAGAGGGCGCTGTTCACTGCAGACATGCAACAACAGGCTCCTCCCGGCCCTTCATATACCGAGGGACCTCCCACAAATCCCCAGCATTGAAAAGCAGTGAGAAAAAGAAGCCGGGAGAAACCAACCACCCCACTGGTAATAATAACAATGATAACAATCACCATACAGGGGATCCAGAACAAAGTGAAACCAGGGTGGGGTGGAGCAGGACGTGCTGTATGCGTATAATACCAATTCTACAGGTGAGTATTTCACAGAATTGTATTATTCTAAGCATACAGCACGTCCTGCTCCATCTAATACTTACACATGGGACATCCAATAGCAGTGTCCATAAGGTAGGGTGGGATCCCCAACCAAAAAGGCACAGCAGACAGTAAGGCGCTGTCACCCGCAACCTTGCTACCAAGTACGACATGAGCAAAGGCTCTAACGTCAATTCCATAACAAAACCTTTGAAAAGGTATGAACAGAAAACAAGCAGCGGTCTAGCAAACCTGCTTAACAGAAACCTGGTGCTGAAGGGTCAAAGGTACCCAAGCACAAGTAGAAAGAACAGAAAGAGAGGGAAGTTCTTTCCCCTTAAAGGAACAGGCCAGAGTAACTGCCTAACCAGCCCAAATGCAACAGAAGCCTCTGTAAAACTCAGAACTCTCCCCAATAGGGAATTGAAAACTGGGCTCCCGCAAGACAGGCGGGGCTACTGACCCCTTCACTAACAAGGATCAGCAAGAAGCAGAAACCTGTACTCAGTACCAGGAAGGCAAAGCATCCAAGTAAGAAAAGTCCAAAGGGCGCATAGGCCCTGGAAACAAACAAGATCAGGTGCATACTTGTGGAGGCGCTCGCCGACCCCAAAGGGCATCAGTCCCCCTAGGGGACAAGAAACAACCAGGAAAAGTGCAACTCCTTTTGAGGGAATGTAGACCCCTTACTTCATCATTACTAAGAATAAGGCCCATAGGCAGACTAAAAGGACTTAAATACTGATCATAAAACACCACCTTGGACAAAATGGTCCGGCGTAAAAGCGGAATACCACCACATAACGATATATATATATATATATATATATATACATACACACACACACACACACAGGTATATATATAATGAACGAGGGCTAAGCAATCAGAGCCACCTTCTCAGGCACACGCCTGACTGAAGCAACAGCCCCCAGAGGGGCGACTGGGCTACAAAAACAGCAACCAGAATAAGACCCAAGGGAGCAATCCGCAGGGCAGACAGAATGAAAATTGATCCCAACAGGGACCATAGAACTACTTGGGAGATGTCCTTGAGAAACCCCAAGAGAACTCCTAACAAGGAAGACTGAACCAGACTTCTACAGGAAGGCAGACAGGATAGAACCTGAATCTTCAAGTACCTAGATGGGGAGCCAACCCCAACCTATGCTGGAACAACTCTAGAACCCCGGGAACCGAGAACGTCCAACAGGGGAGAGACCAAGACCCATGCCAATCAAAATGGGTACACCCTAACCCACAATGGACGGAGGAAAAGGAAGCCAAGGAAGCTTGCTCCTAGCCTCCCATATACCAAGTCACCCAGAAGATAAGCCCGTCTCCAAGGGGTGAATGAATCAGCTGTCAAGCCTCAGACTAGAGTGTAGATTGGGACGACATAAGAAGGAGCCTGACAAGGGCAGAACCGCACTCCTGAGAGAGCGTATAGGTCAGCTGACCTTAGCAGAAGCATCTGCGAACCACAGATCACTAGGCCACCCAGGGGCCATCAAGCTCACGGGTCTCTTTAGCAGCACGACCGTGCACAGAAACCCCACATAGCAGGGTGAATGAAGAAAAGACATAAAATAGAGAGTCTATACACAAATTTACTAAGCCCACATGACCAGAGTCAGAATATACTGGGCCAGTAAAAACAAGGGCAGAACCCCTGTGATATAAGCGAGACCCAACAGAGCCACCCTAGTTGGCTCTCAGAGGGACACCAGGATAGCACAACCTGCCACAGAAAGACATCCATAGGAGCGAATACCACTGAGGAGCAGGGGACGTAGACCCCCACCCAGAACAGGATCAGGAACCTACCAGCGGAAACATCCTGCTTCAAGCTCCAGACCAATAATCAAACAGGCCATTGTCTTCCAACAGGCCAAGAGTCCCCAAATAGACAGGTCCTAAAGAGGAGAAGTCCAGCAGTATAGAGTCAACTGAAGGCTCATTGGTTTAACAAAGCCAGTAGGTAAGATGGACCCTCTAAGGGACCCTACCTAGGAACCACGGGGGGGTTTTGGAAGAAATTCCCCCCCCCGCCAACCTGCGTGACTCGGTACCCAAGGTGACCATTCACAGGAAGATGCAAGCAAAGAAGGGGGTCCTTGAATATAACCAGCTCAAGAGGAACCACCGTACCAAAGGGGAATGAGCACAGACCTAGCTCCCGGGGTGCTGGAACCCCATCTAGGATCAATAACCTACTGTGTCGAAGAGCCCAAAGGCTCTTTATATAAGGGACATCATCTGATACGCCACCAACAGGCCCACCAGCTGCAATCCTGCCTGGTGAAAGTAAGATGTCAGCAAAGGGGGACAGAGCCCCCGTAACCAGGAGTCCACTTGTTGCCACGGAAGAATGCTCAAGCCTGAACCGAATCCAAGGAATGGAGATAGCAGATAAGGGACCATGAGGGATTGAGGTGACTGAGCACCCATCCAGTAACTCCCAGGGGACACCGCTGGCCGACTAACCCACGCGGCCCGACGTAAAGAATGGGGAACAAGGAAAGACGACCCGGTAGGTCCTAGTGCGGATGCCCCACAGGCACGTCCGAGACATCACCCCCATTCGCACCAAGGCGAGTAGCCTGGGAGCAGGAGAGAGGCCAAAAACAAGGCCTCAATCCGCAGGGTTGATCCTGCAAAAATGACTAGTAACTGGCTTGGTGTCCAGAAGACACCGGGGGAACTAAACAAGATCCAGAACTTCACAGGAGACCGGAAGCCCCCCTTGCACAGGGGCGATATCATATGGGGACTACCTGTGAGAGTAGAATTGCCAGGCCTACCATAGGCCAGCATGGCCCAGACTGCCTCATCATCTTGAGGGAAGGAGGAAGGTTAATAAAGAGGCCATAGCCCCGTTCTGTTAAGGGCAAGTAAGCCCAGACTCTGTAGGCCTAGTACGGCCTGCACCAATTCCTGAGGGGAAAACGGGGGCTAGAAGCACCCTGACAACAATTGAGAGGGACCGCCCAGCAAATGCCATCCTGTGTCCAGGGAAACTACCTCCTGGAACCACCAGAAGGAGAAGATACATTCCTAGATAGGAGTAAGATGCTGTAGCAGGCGAGGGCGTCCCTTCATGGTTGGGAAGTCTTGGCAGATTTGGACTTAGTCCTGCCAGAGGGCCCAGGGCGTTGCCTGCCCCCCCCCCCCCCCGTGGTGGAAATCCACATCGAACAGTTGGAAGCACACCTGAGGCTCGTGTTTGACGCTAACGTAGGGAGGGGGTGGGGTGTCCCTGCCCCAAGAAGGCCGGGACGGCTTTCTGCGTAGGGGAGCCTTACCCTTTTTTTCCAAAAAGGTCCAAATGGGCCCCAAATAGACACCGTCCTCTCAAGGGAAGGCCAGTGAGAGCCTTTTTCGTAGCATCGTCAACACCCCACTGTCGCAGCCAGACCAGGCGGCGAATAGCTACCACAAGGGCAGAGGTTCTAGCACACATCTTAATGGTGTCATCTAGCGCTGAGAGGATAAACCTCACAAACACATCACAGTCTGAGAGCGCATCAAATACCCCCCAGGGGAGGTCCTCAGGTCAATGGTCAAGTAGTTTTCTAATGAGAGTCCTGGCGGCCACCGCAGTGATGGCCGCGGCACAGACCGGGCGCAGAGCCGTCCCTGCACACGAAAAGGCGTGGGAAGCCAGTCTGTCAATGCGCCGGTCCTCAGCATCCCGAAGGGTACGGTAATAAGGAGCCGTCATGAAGGGGGGGGTTAGTAACCCCTATAATCGACGCATCCACCACAAGAGGTGCTGACCAAAAGTTAACCACATCAGGAGGGAAAGGGTACTTCCAATCCCAGACCCCCGGGACCCCTTTAAGTTTACAAGGCGATTCCCATTCTTGTGATATAAGATTCTGGAAATGCTCCTGTTCCAGGAATTCCAAGCGCGGCGGCGCTGTGTGGAAACTCTCCTTCTTAGGCTTGGAAGCCCCTTCAGGAGGGGAGATAGACAAGACCTCAAAGATCTTAATAAGTAGTTCATCTGTGTCACACAGGCCCCAAGCACTGGGCCCAGAATCATCACGGCTCCCGGGCATCTCATCCGAGGAGCCCGAATCGGAGAAAAGCTCACCTTCCTCAGAAGGATCAAGGTCCTGCATAGCAGCAGAGTCATCCGTATCATTAGGAACAGGAGAACCAGGAGGCGTCAGGGACCGCTTCTTTCCAGGGCCCAAGCGCTCCGCCAAACTAGACAGCACCTGCTCAGCCGTAGGCAGCCTGTGCGGCACGACTTGCTGCTCATCCCCGCTCGAGTGAGACTCATCAGGAGTGAGATTTAGGTCCGGGGAGACAGGTGTATTGAAGGGAGGTGCAGCCACTGGCAACCTGATTGCAGGGTCAGTGCCTGTTCAGCACACGGTCCGCAGACCCGTGCTCTGTCAGCATCAGCATGGGGCTGACCACACAATGTACACAGCCGGTCATGTCCTCGAGGGACCCCGGACACATAATTCTGAGATGCCTCCATATGGTGATTATCTGAGCAGTATGCCCGCAGGGATTTACGCAATAGGCAACCCTGGATGCCCCAAGACCCGCTAGGAATGTGGGAGAATTTGTTATGTGGACCCGCTATAATATATGTCAGGCCGGGAGAAGCCACCGAAATCCTGGCGTCTGAAAGACATAATGGGACAAGAGGGGGGTGTCAGTGCCATGTGCAGCTAGAATAAAGAATCATAGGAACGAATACCGCCCCGGAGGGCACTTACATGACCAAGGGAGGAGGCGGTTATTGCAACCACGCGCGCGCGAATACGGTCAAAATGGCGCCAAGCGAACCTCGAGGGGCGGGCCTGATCTGGCTGTGACGCGAGGCGCGTCATGCTGAGTCCCCGCCTCCCCCAAAGAGCGCGAAGCTCTAACCAGCTCAACGTGAATGACAGTAGTGGATCTGATTAAGGAGATTGCTCTCACACTAGAAAATTATGCTACCGCTCGGGCTGCACACTAATGTAAAGAAAGGACAAACACACACGCAACCAGAAGGTTTATGGAGCAGGGAGCGCGGCACTGACACCCAAAATCAAATAAAATATCAACAGCCTTAAACGTGTTACATTACACTGGGACTGCCACACATATTCCCCCCCCCCTTTCTTTTCCCCCGAGCTATGGGAGGAAGCGAGGGAGAAGCGGACCTGCACCCAGGGATTACCGCTATGAGGGGCAAGGGCAACAATGCGGGAGGGGCATCTAATGGAGGCTCACCATCGGCCTAAACCGCCTACCCTATGGTGGGGGATTGCGGTGGAGCGTAGCTCCGTGAGCACACGAGGTGCTGCCTACCTTCACCCGACCAGCGCAGCCCAGGCTGGGAGGCACATCTGTATCGAAGAGGATGGGTGGAAATAGTTCCGCAGGGCCGCAGGCTATAATAGCCCCGCTCACCTGCGAGAGAGTTGATACTTCATGTCTTCGCAGTCAGCACTGCAGAGAAATCTGGGGATTTGTGGGAGGTCCCTCGGTATATGAAGGGCCGGGAGGAGCCTGTTTTTGCATGTCTGCAGTGAACAGCGCCCTCTGGCGGAGGATTACCCATGTGTAAGTATTATTAGATGGAGCAGGACGTGCTGCATGCTTAGAATAATGCAAACAGCACGGCTCTGACACCAGGAATACCAGTCAAAGGACAATACTAAGGCCATAAAGCGTGTAAACACCATACACCGAGACCAGCACACCCCCCCCCCCTTTCTTTCCCCCCGAGCTACCGGGGGGAACGAGGGAGGATGGCAGCCCTTTGTACAGGGCCCACCGCTACATGGGGCAATAGTGCGGGAGGGGCATCCCCTAGAGGCTCACCATCAGCCTAAACCGCCTACCCTTTGGTGGGGGACTGCGGTGGAGCATGGCTCCATAAGCACGCATGGTGCTGCCTACCTTCACCCAACCAGCGCAGCCCAGGCTGGGAGGCACATCACAAGGAGGACTGGGAATAGTCCAACAGGGCCGCAGGCTTTGATAGCCCCGCTCACCTGCGAGAGAGATACTTCATGTCTTCGCAGTCGGCACTGCAGAGAAATCTGGGGATTTGTGGGAGGTCCTCAGGTATTTGAGGGGGCCGGGAGGAGACTGTTTTGCATGTCTCTGCAGTGCAGCGCCATCTGGCGGAGGATAACCCAAGTGTAAGTACTATATCTGGAGCAGGACGTACTGTATACTAAGAATAGTACAATACATTATGCCAACCAAAAACATAGCAAATTTGTAGATACACATGCAAAATGAGAGCATAAAAGTGTGAGTGGGCACACTTGAGAATGTACAATACCCAAAGCCTTTGCTCTAAGCTTCAGTCGCTGTGAAGATTTAACAGGTTTGCAACGTTACCTTTGCTACCTTTTCAAGATGACCATGCCACATGATTCCCCAGCCTGTCAGGGGCCAAAATACTAGCAGCTTTTTCAGCAAATAAACTGTAGTAAAACAAATCATGTGAAAAGTTCTTCCATCCACCCCCTAATATGCACTGCGTAAAACTGTACTTCCTCCGTCAGATTAATGGGCTATTTAATGAAGGGGAAGGAGGTAAAAGGCTTGGAAAACCCACCAATGACGGAGTCGCAGAAGATAAGATGGAAGGTTTGGTTATGCAATTCTTCTTCAAAGATTGGCCTTTTTAAGACAACATAAAAATACTACAATTCTGTGAAATACTCACCTGTAGAATTGGTATTATAAGTATGCAGTACATCCTGCTCCAGATAGATTACTTACACTTGGGTTATCCTCCGCCAGATGGCGCTGCACTGCAGAGACATGCAAAACAGGCTCCTCCCGGCCCCTCAAATACCCGGGGACCTCCCACAAATCCCCAGCACTGAAAAGCAGTGAACAAGAAGCCGGGAGAATTTAACCACCAAAAACTGGTAACTATAACAAGATAACAATCACCATACAGGGGATCCAGAATAAGGCAAAAACCAGGGTGGGGTGGAGCAGGACATACTGTATACTTATAATACCAATTCTACAGGTGAGTATTTCACAGAATTGTATTATTCTTAGTATACAGTACTTCCTGCTCCAGATAGATTACTTACACTTGGGACATCCAATAGCAGTGTCCATAAAGTAGGGTGGGATCCCCAACAAAAAGGTAACAGCAGACAGTTGAAACCACTGCCGCCTGCAAAACCTTGCAGCCAAAAACAGCATCAGCTGAGGCCCTAACATCAACCTTGTAAAACTTTGAAAAGGTATGAACAGAAGACCAAGTAGCGGCCTTGCAAACTTGTTCAACAGAAGCCTGGTGCTGGAAGGCCCAAGAGGCACCAATAGCACGAATAGAATGAGCAGTAAGGTGGAAGGGAGGAATCTTCCCTTTAGCAGAATAGGCCCGAATCACAGCCTGACGGATCCATTTGCTGATAGCAGACTTAGCAGGAGCCAAACCCTTCCTAGGACCAGAAGGGACCACAAAAAGAGCATCAGTTTTTCTGAAGGACGCAGTGACTACCAGGTAATACTTTAGACACCTGACCACATCCAAGGAATGCAGAACCCTTTCCTTAGCGTTGCTAGGATTAGGGCACAAAGAAGAAAGAACAATATCTTGATTCAAATGAAAAGCAGACACCACCTTAGGCAGAAAGTCTGGCTTAAAGTGGAACACCACCTTGTCCTGGTGTCTCTCATAGTATGGGGGCTGAATAGACAGAGCCGCCAACTCAGACACACGCCTGACCGAAGTAATAGCCACCAGAAAGACAACCTTGAGGGTAAGTACAGCCAGAGCAGCATCCTGAATAGGCTCAAAGGGAGCACCCTGCAAGGCAGACAAAACCAAGTTCAAATCCCAAACAGGGACCATAGTTTACGTGGGGGACGCACATGAGTGACCCCCTGAAAGAAAGTCTTAACCAAGGAATGCTGAGCAAAGACTTCTGAAAGAAGACAGACAGGGCAGAAACCTGACCCTTCAGAGTACTGAGTTTTAGAGCCAACTCCAACCCATGCTGTAAAAACTCCAGAACCCTGGGGACTGAGAACTCCCTACAGGGAAGAGACCTAGACTCACACCAATCAATGTAGGTACGCCATACCCTATAATAGATGGAAGAAGAAGTTTTCTTCCTAGCCTTCACCATGGTCTCAACCACCGAGGCAGACAAGCCTTTCTCCATCAAGATGGAGGTTTCAGCAGCCAGGCCGTCAAAGCCAGAGTTTGTAAATTGGGATGGCGTAAGGGGCCCTGAGTGAGCAGATCTGGCACTCCTGGCAGAACGTACTGGTCTACTGCCATTTGCACCACGTCTGCGAACCACCCTCTTCTTGGCCACCTGGGGGCCACCAGAATCACTGGCACCCCTTCCAAAGCAATCTTGCGCAGGACCCTGCCCAGCAGGGGGAATGGAGGAAAGACATACAGGAGCCGAAATTCCTGCCATGACATGGACAGAGCATCTGTGGCCAAGGCCAGAGGATCCTGAGACCGGGAGAGAAAGGCCGGGAGCTTGTGATTGTGACGGGATGCAAACAGATCCACATCCGGTAGACCCCAACGGTGACACAGGGACAGGAATACCCTGTTGCAGAGGGACCACTCTCCCTGACTCAGAGAGTCTGCCAGTAGATTCTCTGCCCCCGGGATGTACACAGCCGAAATGCATTGAACATTGGCCTCCGCCCATGTCAGAATCCGCGACACCTCCTGGAAGGCCCCCCTGCTCCGGGTCCCTCCCTGATGGTTGATGTAGGCAACCGTCGTCCTCTTGTCTGAGCGCACCTGCACAGACAGACCCTTCAGGTGATTGGTCAACTGCTCCAGTACCAACCTGATTGCCCGTAGTTCCAGAATGTTGATGGGCAGGTGGGCCTCCTGAGGGCCCCACCTCCCCTGGAACCGCAGGGACTTCCAGAATCCCCCCTAACCTGACAGACTGGCATCTGTGGTGACCGTCTCCCAGGAGGGGGCCAGAAAGGACCTGCCCCCCAGCAAGTTCCTGTGGTCCAGCCACCACGAAAGGGACCGCCTGACCAAGGGGGGGGGGGGGGAAGCACACAGACCCCGTCCAAGGACGTTGGGTCCTTGTGCCATACTGACAGAAGGTGAAGTTGCAGAGGCCTCAAATGGAACTGAGCAAAGGGCACCGCCTCGAAACTCGCCACCATCAGGCCCACCAGCTGCATTCCCTGCCTGAGGGAGGGCTGGGGGCACGAGAGCAGGAACCTCACCTGCGCAGTTAGAGCTTCCACCTTCTGTTGAGGAAGGAATATCCTTGACTGAACCGTATCCAGAATCAGTCCCAGGAATGGGGTCACCGAAGAAGGGGACAGAGGACTTGGGGTGATTGATCACCCAGCCGAAGGACTCCAAGGTGGCCACCACCAGCTGAGTGTCCAACTCCACCTGCTGTAGAGACCGAGAGGTGATGAGTATGTCGTCCAGGTAGGGCAGCACGCGTATGCCCCTTGACCTTACCAGAGACATGACCCCCGCCAGCACCTTGGTGAACACTCTGGGAGCTGAAGTGAGGCCAAATGGCAAGGCCACGAATTGGTAATGTTGGTCTTCCAACGCGAATCTGAAAAACCTTTGGTGTCCCGGGAACACAGGGATGTGAAGGTAAGCATCTTTGATGTCCACAGACGAGCCGAGCACAGAGTTTCCATACGAAAGCATCTGATCTTGACAAACTTGTTGAGGATCTTCAAATCCAGAATGGGCCTGACTGACCCATCTTTTTTGGGCACTGTGAAAATGTTGGAATAGAACCCCTTGCCCCTTTCTCCTAAGGGGACTCTGCAAATGACCCCCAGATCCAGAAGGCCTTACACGGCCTGCATCAAGCCCTGAGCGGAGACAGGGTCCTGGGGGATCCGGGACCTGATGAATCTTGAGGGGGGCTGCACAGCAAACTATCTTGTAACCAGAGGACACTATCTCCTGAATCCACCGGTCTGAGATGTGGCGCCTCCAGATGTGCGAAGTGCTGTAGCCGTCCCCCCACCCTGACGGGCGAGGGCGCCCCATCATGCCTGAGGGGGCTTGGGAGAGGGTTTGGACTTAGACCCCCAGGAGGAGCCAGGACGTCTTCCCCTGCTCCTATGCATGGAATCTGCACGAGCCCCCGCGAAGGACACCCCTTTTCCCTGCTTAGCACCTTGGTAGGGGAGTGAAGGGGGGCCCTGGCTCCGAAAGGGCCGAGACTGCCACCTGCGCTGAGGTAACTTACCTCCGTTAGCAAAGAGGTCTAGGCGGTCCCCAAACAGGCATAGCCCCTTAAATGGAAGCCCAGTAAGGGCTTTCTTTGCAGCATTGTCAGCAGCCCACTGGCGAAGCAAAACCGTGCGGCGTATAGCTACCGCCAAGGCAGAAGATCTGGCAAACATCCTAATGGCATCATCCGATGCAGATAGGATAAAGTTTACAAACACATCACAGTTAGACAGTGCATTAACCGTCATCAGGGCCTTCGAGTACACTTCTGACCAGGGCCCTGAGCGCCACAGAAGTAATGGCCAAGGCGCAAATCGGGCGCAGCGCCGCCCCCACAAATGCAAAGGCATGGCATGCCAATTGGTCAATGCGCCGGTCCTCAGAATCCCGCAGCGTAGTAGTGTCGGGGGAGTGCACAATAGAGGCGTTAGACAGCCCTAGAATAGGAGCATCGACCTCGGGGGGCAATGACCAGCACTTGACCATATCAGCAGGAAAGGGATACTTTCTGTCCAAACTCTTAGGTATCCTGGGAAGTCTACTGGGATGTTCCCACTCCTTAAGCACGAGGTTATTGAAATGGGTTTGCTCAGGAAATTCCAACCGAGCCTTAGCAGTATGAAAGAGCTCACCCCTTTGCCTTGGAGCCGCAACACGGGGAGAGATGGACAAAACCTCAAAAATCTGAACCAGCAGCCTGTCAGTATCATCCAGGGTCCAGGGGTCAGAGCCAGAATCGTCATGACCCCTGGGCCTCTCGTCAGATGACCCTGAGTCAGAGAACAGCTCCCCTTCATCCGAGGGGGTATAGCCATATAGATGCAACAACTCGTCAGACTCCGTAGGGAAAAGAGTGGCATCAGGGGTTAAGTGACGTTTTTTTAGCGGTGGCCTTACGCGCTAAGGTATTAGCAATCAATTTTTCAACACTGGGCCGTCTAGCAGCCACATCAGGATGAGAATCCCCGCTTGTATTGGGGGCTAGACTCAAGCTTGGGGGAGTAGGTGAAGTGAGACGAGGTGCAGGCCCAGCCACTGGAGGGGCGGGTTGCAACATTAACGCCTGCTGTGCGCAAGGAACACAGACCCATGCGTTGTCACCGCAGATAGGCGACACCCCACAAGCTACACACAGCCGGGCTTGTCCCGAAGGAACCCCGGTCACGTTATCCTGGGATGCCTCCATATGGTGATTAATAGGCACAATAGGCCAGTAGGGATTGACGCTGTAAGCTACCCTGGATGCCCCAATGACCCGCAGGGAAGTGGGAGTAATTATACTAGGCCCGACTGACAATTACACCGGGCCGGGAGAAGCCACTGGATTCACCCGTCTGAAAGACACAATGAGAAGAAGGGGCGTCAGAACCATGCACAGTAAGCAATGAGCATAAAGGTCGCCCGCGAGGGCACTTACAGACCACGGAAGGGGGGACCGTTACACACGCACGCGCGACTATACAGCAAAATGGCGCCAAGCGAACCTCGAAGGGCGGGCCAGAGCGGGCCGTGACGCGGAGCGTGCCAAGCCAGGCCCCCTGCCCCCCCTGAAGAGCGCGAAGCTCTAAGACAGCAGCCAATGATAACGCCGCAGCGTCTGAGGCAACGCCGCCGTCCGCCGACATCCAAAGGAGGGAAAAGACGCGTGCAGCGGCAGCCATGTAATAGTAAAAACAGACAAGTCAGCGCGGCGGCTGACACCACATCTAGTCATACACGTAAATCACTATACGCACTGACCCCCCCCCCCCCCCCCCCCCGAAGGCTATGGGGAGAATGAGGGAGGATGGCGGCCCTTTGTACAGGACCCACCGCTACACGGGGCATGTGGCAATGCGGGAGGGGCATCCTATAAGGCTCACCATCAGCCTATACCGCCTACCCTTTGGTGGGGGACTGCGGTGGAGCAGCGCTCCATAAGCACACACGGTGCCACCTACCTTCACACGACCAGCGCAGCCCAGGCTGGGAGGCACATCACACGAAGGACGGGTGGGAATAGTCCAACAGGGTCGCAGGCTAATAGCCCCGCTCACCTGCGAGAGAGTGATATTTCAGGTCTTCGCAGTAAGCACTGCAGAGAAATCTGGGGATTTGTGGGAGGTCCCCGGGTATTTGAGGGGCCGGGAGGAGCCCGTTTTGCATGTCTCTGCAGTGCAGCGCCATCTGGCGGAGGATAACCCAAGTGTAAGTAATCTATCTGGAGCAGGACGTACTGTATACTAAGAATATATATATATATATATATATATATATATATATATATATTTATTTTTTTTTTTAACCAAATAGCCAAGGAGTTTCCGTAAGTATGGTGGTCCTTGCAGATGCCCTGCAGTCACAGGAAAAATAAATATATTTTTACTAAATAAATAGACAGGACAAATGGTTTTCTTTTTTTTTTCTTTTACGAAAAAGACAAACAAAAAAATAATAAACACATAAAGCCACATAAATTTGTTTCTTTTTTATACAATCTACAAACCAGAAGCACTTTGTGCCAAATATTTCCTACTGACCAGAAAGTACTCCACAGTATTAAAAAAATTACTCATATCCATTGAAAGGGAACAAAATTCTATTAGCACAGCCACAGATAAGAGCAAGCAAGATGAGCCTGTGTTCTTTTATCAGAGAAGACCGGCAAATGGAAAAAAGGAAGGGAAGGAGCAAGCATGGGGTGTAGAGGAAGAAAAAAAGGGGAGGGGGGAGAACAATGAAATAAGACTGGATATGGGGTGTAGGGACACAAGATAGGAATGCACCAACAAGTCACAGTGTCAATACTGAAGACATCTAGCAAGAAGAGAGCTTCACAGTGGGGACAGATAGTCGGATAAGGGAGCAAGGAAGGACGGAGTGTGCTTTAATTCCCCTTTATCCCCAGGCTTTCTGCATCCCTCGTCCTGACATAATTCCCTTGCTCTACAGACTTACATCACTTCTTACACAAGAAGAACACTGTTACGTCACAGCTACCAAAGCTTGAGCAGAGACAGGGAGGGAGCTCCTGTTAGCCGCGTCCGTCAGAATACGAGTCTGTTCTCTCTTCTGATTGACTAGTCCTGTCGTGCTTATACATGTTATGAAGATTGTCCACAGCAGTACCAGCAAAAGAAAAAAAAAAGTTCCAGCTGCACACCAGGCAGGTGACCTTTTATCCGAGGCCTGTCACCTTGCAATCAGACATACGTCTGCCATTATTCCTATTAGAACAGTATTTACCAAGTAAACAGCCAAAAGATATTGAGGGAATGTGAGCCGGAATTGGCTTAAAGGAGCAGTATCGCAAATTTTTCTTGGTGATTTATATTTAAATGGTACTTTGAATGTAGGTAAGTGTTGGAGTAAGAATTACAAATTTAGAAAAAAATTATGTGTGTGTTGAGCAGCTGGAGACTAATAGCTCATGTTTATGTCTGCTGAGTGTCGGGACCAGACACTCTAGCCTGTTCAACACTGAGGAGAGGGGTGAAACAATGTATCAAAGTATCAGCTGTTCAGTGCTGGCAGCCATCCAGCATAACATAACATTGCCTGGCCAGAACTTATATATCTAAAACAGAGAGAAAAGCTCTAGAAGTCATTTAGCTGATTTTGACAGTTTTCCCTTCATGTTGGCTCTGCTGCAGAATCTTTCAGTTTACCATTTTCTCTCTCTTTTCTCAACACATTTTTCCATATGATCTTTCTTTCAGCTTTGTGTGCTTTGAGCAAAGCCCAACCCAGGATTTTCACTATCTGGAGTTTTGTTTTGTGCCTCTAGGGGCATCCCGACTTGGGATGCCCTGATATGTGAAATCCCCAAGTTCGCCTGTGAAAACGTACCTTTCCCTGTCCCACAGCGCATGCGCGGGCTCTCATCCAATCAGCTCTGTTTGCACACAGACGGGGAGCCTGAGCAGTAACCTTCCTGGCTGTCCGGCCTGTCTAAATCACTATCTGCGTGAGCGCGCCAGAAAAATGGGGGGATCTGTGGTTATCCAGGGGTCATTTCACACAGTGGGGCATCCTGATTTAGAATGCCCAATGGGGAAGGTCAATGGCCGGGTCTTATTGACTTCAGGGTCGGCAACTCAGGGTTTTGTTCCACTTTAATACCTTTAGATTTTCCTGCACAGTTATTCAAAGAAAAATTTCAGTTATTTTTAGTCAGTTTAGTTAATTTTGTATAGATTTTACACATTTGAGTCACCTGGTCTCATAACAAAAGCAGCACCTCACACACACACAGCCGTTACCACTGATTACAGTGTCAGCCTCTGAGGTAAAGTGTTGCTAGGAGACCAGTGGGCTAAATGAAGCAGCTCACTAAATACAACCCAGCAGATCCCCCTATTCAGCAAATGGACTGAGCCATTGTCATTATACAATTTAAAAGAAAGGCATATATTTTTTCCTTTTTCTATTGCCAGATTATTTATACACATGTTAGAAGCTATTGTGTGGCTATTTAATTATTTTTCTTTTTTTTAATGCAAATTTCGCGATACTGCTCCTTTAAGTAGTACATACAAATCTGGCAGTAAAGTACACACACTGTGTAAGAAGTTTAGCTCTGTTAACTCACTAGTTATAAACCACAATGTTCTGCAACTTTACTCCAACATGTGTGGGCTACTGACAATTATCTCCTATCACAGACGCATTCAAGTCACCACAGTAGGCATGGCCGAACAGAAACTTGATCATATAAGTGGGAATCGGAGGAAATCGATTAATGTTGACAATGTAAAATATTCACTTTAGAACTTAAAGTGGACCAAAACCCAGGATTTTGACTATCTCTGGTTTTGGTCCATGGTCCCACTGGGCACCCAATGCGGGATGCGTTAAATGTGTGAAACCTCCCAGGTCCCCAACTACAAATCACTTTTCCCCAGTCCTGCGGCACATACGCAGCCTCCAGTGCAATCAGTGCGTTGGACTGTGCTGACACCACCTTGTCGCATCCCTGCTACACTCTAACAAGGAGCCTTGGGCAGGTGCGCGTCTTGCTCAAGTTACAACAGGGAGCAGCCGCTGTTCACGTATGCACCGTTAGACCAGGGGGAGCAGGTGTGATTACCGGGCAACATGGGTGGGTTCACACAGCGGGACATCCCGAATCTAGACGTCCCAGGAAGAGGGAGTCAACCGACCATGGAATATTATAGATTCCAGGGCCTTCAGGAAAGAGTCTTGGTCCACTTTAACGAAAGCGTTTATACAGTCGATACTAAGCTAGTTTTTCTTTCTGCAAGATTCTGCAGACACTTCCTCCTTTATAAACTAGATCCACCACAGGCAAACAAGTGGTCCAGAATAGGGTGATCACTTTGGAGGCATTGGAGAAGCACATCATGGAACCCACCAGCATTGAATAGGCACATCATGGGACCACCAGCTAGAATACTGCGGGACTGGCAGGAGCAAAAGAAAAAAAACTGCCAGTGTGGAAGGGTGGACTGAGGTGGAAACTCAGCTTTTCATGCTTGCTTTGTTGTCTGTGATTTCTTGGGGAGGCTTAGGCTGGGCATAGACATCAAACCTCTAAAAAGACAATTCTGTGAGTACTCACCTGTATTATTGCTTTTACTATGCATGGCACGGCCTGCTTCAAGAAGTCCTTACGTATGGGATATTCCGCCACAAGGTGGCGCAGTGCACTGCAGAAGAGTTGTGGCTCCTCCCGGTACCATATAAAAACAGGATCACCAATAGACCAATCCAGCGTCGACAAGCAGTTATTCAAGAAACCGGGAGATAATAAAGGTAAAAAAGGTAACAAACCCCAACTAACTTGGAACAATCACCATAATGAAGGCAACCAAGAATAACGATAACAAGGGGGGGTGAAGCAGGCCGTGCCATGCATAGTAAAAGCAATTCTACAGGTGAGTAATCACAGAATTGTCTTTTTCCTATTGCATGGCACGGCCTGCTTCAAGAAGTCCTTACGTATGGGACGTCCAACAGCAGTATCCGTAAGGTAGGGTGGGATCCCCAAAGAGTAACAGGCGGTTCAAACCAACTGAAGTACTTTGCGGCCAAAAGCAGCATCAGCTGAGGCCCTTAACATCAACCTTGTAAAACTTGGAAAAAGTATGAACAGAAGACCAAGTTGCGGCCTTACAAACTTGTTCAACAGAAGCTTGGTGCTGAAAGGCCCAAGACGCACCAATAGCACGAGTGGAATGAGCAGTAATCGTAAAAGGAGGTTCCTTCCCTTTAGCAGAATAGGCTTGTACCACTGACGGATCCACTTGCTGATAGTGGATTTAGCAGGAGGCAAACCCTTACCTAGGTCCAGCAGGAAGAACAAAAAGAGCGTCAGATTTCCTGAAAGACTCAGTAGCAACCAAATAAAACTTCAAAGCCCTGACAACATCCAAAGAGTGAAGGGTCCGCTCCTTGGAATTAGCAGGGTTAGGACACAAAGAAGGCAAAACAATGTCCTGATTGAGATGAAAAGCAGACACAACCTTAGGCAAGAAATCCGGCTTAAGTTGAAACACCACCTTATCCGGATGCCGCTCAAAATAAGGAGGTTTGATGGAAAGCGCCGCCAGCTCAGAAACTCGCCTGACAGAAGTAATGGCCACCAAAAAGGCCACCTTAAGAGTCAGAATGGGCAAAGCAGCCCCACGGATAGGCTCAAAGGGAGGACCCTGCAGAGCAGACAACACCAGATTCAGGTCCCAAACTAGTAGCATAGGCTTTACGCGGCGGACGCACATGAGTAACTGCCTGGAAAAAAGTCTTAACCAACCGGTGATTGGCAAAGGATCTTTGGAAAAAAATTGCCAGAGCTGACACCTGTCCCTTGAGGGTACTAAGTTGAAGGCCCGAATCCAAACCATGTTGCAAAAATTCCAAAATCCTGGGGATAGAAAACACCCGACAAGGAAGAGACTTGGACTCACACCAGGCAATGTAAACATGCCAGATCCTGTAGTAGATAAAGGATGAGGACTTCTTCCGAGCCCTAATCATGGTATCAACAACAGAAGCCGGCAAACCCTTATCCATCAAGATGGAGGTTTCAGCAGCCAAGCCGTCAAAGCAAGCGTTTGTAAATTGGAATGGCACAGTTGTCCCTGAGTGAGCAGATCTGGATCCTTGGGCAGGGCATACTGATCTACTGCCAACTGCACGACGTCTGCGAACCACACCCTCCTTGGCCAACAGGGGGCCACCAGAATGGCTGGTACCCCTTCCTGGGCTATCTTGGCCAATAACCCTGCCCAGCAGAGGGAACGGAGGGAACACAGAGGAGCCGAAACTCCGTCCAAAGCATTGCTAGCGCATCCGTGGCAAAGGCCAGAGGGTCCTGTGACAGGGAGACAAACCTGGGAAGCTTGTGATTGTGGCGGGACGCAAACAGATCCACATCCGGCAGACCCCAACGGTGGCACAGAGAGTGAAATACCCTGTTGCTGAGGGGCCATTCCCCCAGCCGAGACGTCCCCCTGCTCAGGGAGTCTGCTTCCAGGTTCTCCACCCCCGGAATGTAAACCACCGAGATGCAAGGGACATTCTCTTCCGCCCAAGACAGTATCAGGGACACTTCCTTGAGGGCTCGCTTGCTCCGAGTGCCTCCCTGATTGATGTAGGCAACCGCCATCTGGTTGTCCGAGCGGACCTGAACAGCCCGACCCCGAAGGTGTGTGGTCAGCTGAGACAGAACCAACCTGATCGCCCTCAGTTCCAGAACATTGATGGGAGCATGGGCCTCCTGGGGGCCCCACCGACTCTGGAACTTCAGAGACTTCCGAAAGCCCCCCCAACCAGTCAGACTGGCATCTGTGGTGACAGTCTCCCAGCACGGAGGCAGAAAGGTCCTGCCCACTAGAAGGTTCCCTGAGTCCAGCCACCACGAGAGGGACTGTCTGGCCAGGGGGGACAGAGCAAATTCCTGATCCAGGTACGCAGGTTCCCGATCCCAAACTGACAAGAGGTGCAACTGAAGAGGTCTCATGTGAAACTGAGCAAAAGAGACCGCCTCGAAGCAAGACACCATCAGACCCACTAACTGCATCCCTTGCCGGATGGAGGGATGGGGACACAAGAGCAGAGTCCGTGCCTGCTTCTGAAGGCCCTCCACCTTCTTCTGAGGCAGGAATACCTTGACCTGAGAGATATCCAGAGCCATACCCAGAAAGGACCCCAAAGACGGAGACAGTGAAGACTTGGGATAGTTGATCACCTAGCCGAATGACTTGAGAGTGGAGGTCACCACCTCAGTATCCTTCTCGGCCTGATGAAGAGACTGAGTCGCAATCAGAATGTCGTCTAGGTAAGGAAGGATGCAAATGCCCCGATTCCGCAGCAGAGCCAGCACGCCAGCCAGCACCTTGGTGAACACCCGAGGGGCCGAGGTAAGGCCACAAACTGGTAATGCTGATCCTCTAGAGCGAACCTGAGAAATCTCTGATGACCTGGAAAGATTGGCACATGAAGGTAGGCATCCTTGATGTCCACTGAGGTCACGAAGTCGCCCGGGCGCAGGGTACTGACCGCCGAGCGTAGAGTCTCCATGCGAAAATGCTTGAACCTGACAAACTTGTTGAGACCCTTCAAGTCCAGGATGGGCTCAGGGAGCCATCCTTTTTGGGGACCGTGAACAGATTGGAGTAGAACCCTCGCCCCCGTTCCTGGGAAGGCACTGGGCAAATGACTCTTGACTCCAACAGACGTTGAACCGCAAGGCGCAAACCCTGAACTGACAGAGGTTTTGAGACATCCGGGATCTGATGAATCTTGGGGGCGGCAGGCTGCAAACTCTATCTTGTAACCGGAGGACACCACCTCCTGAATCCACCGGTCTGAGACGCGTAGCCTCCAGACGTGAGCAAAGAGCCGAAGCCGCCCCCCCCCACCCGGATGGGTGAGGGCGCCTCCTCATGCCTGAGGGGGCTTGGGGCCAATGATAGACCGGGACGACCACGGGATCTGCCACAGCCCCAAGAATGCCTGCGTGTACCCAAGAATAGGGAGCCACGACCTCCTCTGGAAGCACGAAAAAAGGGGAGGGAAGAGGAGGACCCCCGAAAGGGCCGAGGCTGCCTCCTCCGTTGAGGCAGCCTACCATCCTTGGCTAAAACATCCAGATGCTCACCAAAGAGCCGCAGCCCCGTAAAGAGGAGCCCAGTGAGAGCCTTCTTAGCGGCAGTATCAGCCGCCCACTGACGCTGCCACAGCGGCGCATAGCCACCAAAAGGGCAGATGTCCTACTACACATCCGTACCGCATCATCCATGGCAGTAAGGACAAAGGCAACAAAATCCGGGCAAAGCAAAAGGGACCTATAATCCTCCCCCCCTGTTGCCAGCCGTAGTGCCCTCCAGGAGATGCTTGAGCTGTCTTTTAAGGGCAATAGCTGTAATGGTAGCAGCGCAGACCGGACGCAGCCCAGCCACCACACACGCAAAAGCATGGCAGGCCAGCTGATCCATGCGCTGGTCCTCGCTGTCCCGCAGTGTAGTAGTGTCAGGTGAAGGCATGACCGAGGTGTTGGGACAGCCCGAGCACGGGAGCGTCCACCTCAGGGGGACACGACCATCGCTTGACCAGGTCGTCAGGAAAGGGCTACCTCCTATCCCACCCCTTGGGCACCGCGGGCTGTCTACTAGGACATTCCCACTCCTTGAGCACCATATTAGTGAAATGGCTCTGCTCAGGGAACTCCAGGCGCTGTTTATCAGGACGAAAGAGCTCACCCTGCTTCCTCCTAGCCACCTCAGGAGGGTCAATGTGCAAGACTTCAAAAATGTGAGCTAACAGGCTATCGGTGTCCTCAGGGAACCATGAGTCTTCCCCAGACGCAGACCCAAGGTCACTGCCGTAACCCTCCTGCTGGTTCCCAGAGGAGTCAGAGTCCTGAAAGAGTTCCCCCTCCTCTAGGGGGTAAAGGTCAACAAAAGTATCAGGTCCGTCATCCTCCTCAGGAAAGAGGGATGTCACGGGAGCTAGGTGCCGCTTCTTGCCAGAGGCCTTACGTAGAACAGGCCTGGCAAGTTGCCTTTCAATACTGGCCACACACAGTGCCAAATCAGACTGTGACCCCCCGCTAGTATCCCCCTCACTAGGGGCTAAATGCAGGCGCGGGGGGGGGGTAGGTGATGCCAAAGGAGGCGCAGAGCTGGGAAGCGAAGCGGGCAGCCCAGCCTGGAGAGCAAGGACACTTTGGGCACACGGCACGCACACCCTGACACTGTCACTCACAGGGGATACCCCACACATGGCACACAGCCGGGATTTCCCTGAAGGACCCACAAGCACGCTATCCCCAGAAGCCGCAATATGGTGATTAACACAGGCACAATAGGCCAGCACAGGGTAAAGGCTAGCAAGAGCCACCCGGGATGCCACCCCAAAGGATGCCCCCAGAAGCTCATAAGGGAAGATGAGGGATGGTAAGGTATAGGACCGGGAGAAACCACAACCCACAGTTGTCCCGCCTGAAAGACAAATAAAGACACATAAGTATCCCGCAACGCATGCCCAAAAGAGACCAAAAACCCCCGAAGGGGACTCACGGACAAGTAGGACAAGGGCACCAACCGCCAGACCACAGGAGGAAGCGTCAGGCAGACCAGGATCACCGCCGCAACTCCGGGATGAGAAGGGCCCCAAAGCGCAGCAGAAGCAAAATGGCACCGGCAGAGGAACCTTGAGGGGCGGGCCGCAGGAGGACGACGCGATACGCATCATCCACTGCCCCCCACCGAAGAGTGCGAAAACAGCGCTCACGTGACCTCGCCAGCGTCATCGCAGTAGATAAAAAACGCCTCACACATATAGCGCCGCCCGCTGCAGAGCGCAGTACAAAGCGGCGAAACGCAGTTAAAACACAGTTAAAAACGTGAATACACAGCCAAAGCACCCTCGCCGCTACCACCCGCCCCCCACCCCTCCCCCGAGCACACTACGGGGAGGGAGCGAGGAAAGCAAGCGAGCAGCGGCGAGGGCCCGGGCCAGGGACGCACTCACCCCCTCAGAAGTCAGGACAGAACCTCCGCATTCCTAACAGGCTCACCATAAAGCCTATGGCCGGCTACCCTTTGCGGTACAGGGTCTGCGGCGTCACTTGACCCTAGTGCTCTTCTACCTTCACCCGATCCGTCAGCCGAGGCTGGGAGGCACAGATCGTCCGGAAACGGGTGGAAATAGCCATGCAGGGCAGCAGGCTTGTTTGCCCCGCTCACCTGCGCAATATAGAGATCCATCTTCTATCTTCGCAGAATCACTGCAGAGGAAAACTGGATTGGTCTATTGGTGATCCTGTTTTTATATGGTACCGGGAGGAGCCACAACTCTTCTGCAGTGCACTGCGCCACCTTGTGGCGGAATATCCCATACGTAAGGACTTCTTGAAGCAGGCCGTGCCATGCACATGAGCAATGTGGATGACATAAAGCAATTAACATTAAAAAAAAAAATCCGAAAACAATGGTTCATGATTTCAGTTTTTTACCGCCATGATTCAATGTTCCTGTCGAATCCTGCAAGTATACAGTTTCAGTGCTACCGACTCCAGTGCAAATGAGATTTTTGACTATTACTCCTCCTGTCAGCGTCCACAGCCAATATGTGCCATCAGCGGTGGATGCCGCGATGTTCACTAGATGTCAGTTGTGAGAGTGCCATCCACATCAGAGTGGACAACACTGCACCTAGGAACTTTATTTTTTTCAATGGCCTAGACCAGTGCTTCTCAACTGTTTTTCGCCAAGCCCCCTCCAGAGACAACTCCAACCAAGTAACCCCTGGCAACAAGAAATACAAACCAAGCACCCCCAAGGAGGGGAGAACTTATAAATGTTACCAAAATAAGTAGGTACTTGTAACACTTTTAAAATAAGAAGGAATAATGTATTACTATTAAAATTATATACCAAACCCATCAGACCGACCATGCTGGTGCACCCTTAAACTCTCTACGTACCCCTTCAAGCTGTGGTGCATACGCTAGGTTGAGAAACAGTGGTCTAGACAATCCCTTCAACAGAGGCACGTAATGATAAAATTTGTAAATGGTAAAATCTATTGTGAGGGAAGGCTACAGAAGAATGTAGTTGTATATTTTAAAAGACTGCTCAGTGCTGTGCATGCCTGTATCTAGCTTCAGGAGTCTGCAGGGCTACAAGGTTGGTGGCATCTGTGCCAGCTGTCAGGTCAATACAGATTATGAGTTTGGCCACGTCTCTCCAGTGCAATCACAAATAACAAAACAAAAATTTAAAGGCTCTAACGTATCTTCACGCCCAGGTAAATGGCTGTAAGCTTTGACAAGCTACTGGAAACCTTGGAATTTCAAAATCCAGCTTCTCACAATAACTGACTTTTTTCTGACATTCATTTTACTAAAAACCCATGACCCACTAATCTATTTTGGTGTAAGTATGCAGATTTTAGCCAAACAGAGGCAGAAATAGAGCTACTGGTGTCCACTCCCTATACTCATACCTTAAGCTCCTTTCTATAAAAAACACTAATTATTCCCTCCATAATAAAGACGGAAGGAACAAAGCATGCACACAGACAGGAGAAGCTAAGCTGAACAGCAATGCACACATACAGCAACAGCTAAGACAAAGTAGCGGTCACAAACCCCAGGATCTCTTAGCAAGGCTCCTTCATTGGCACCCATCGGTGAAGGTAACAGTGCTAAGAGGCAAACTCTAGTAGAGGTAAAATTGTCACCAAGCAGAGGTCTACTTCATAAGATTGTCCTTGCACTAACTAGAGAAAGCAAACTGGTGTGGGAGAAGGGGCAGCCCTGTTTGACATCCAAACCTGTCTCATGGAGAAGGTGAGAATAGACTCAAAGCCAATATTGTCCTTGGAGATTGGATGACATAAGTACTGTGCTGCCCCCTTTCCAATTACTGCATTGTGCATCTACTGCAGTGGTGGGTAAGGAGGGAGGGGTATAAGACTGGTTCCTTATAGTCAGCCCTTGTGGGAAGGTCTGCTGGCAAATGGGGGTTCAGAAAGGCAGCAATGAGACAATTGACAGCCGTGTATGAGCCTGCAATCACAGAAGTCACAGAGAATACTTGGGACATACAATATGCAATGCTCACATAATTATCTGGCAGTAAAATGGGAGATCTTCAGCATTAGCCAATGTGCCGTAGAAGTCTGGACCATTCACTCCATGGCCACCTTTATTCAGCAGCAAAATGGCTAAGCAAAGCTCCCCCCAGTGCTGGCCTGTTGAGGCTATGAAAGGGAGTGCTCAGCTCTTACAAAGAGCAGAATACAGGCCCTTGGTAGGACTGGCTTCTGTCAGATGCCAAAGTGGCTTCACACCACCAAAATGAGCATGGAAAATTTGATAAATCCAGAAGCAAACACCAAAGAAGAAAAAAAAAACAAAAAACTTTGGTTTAAAACAATGACTGATGAAAGTTTACATGAAGGGAGGTTAACCCCTCTGTCACTCCCCCAGCCCCTTTTTCAATGGGACCCCTTCCAGCACTGCTGGGGGGTGGGAACACAAAAATGTCCATGACAGCTTTTCAACACACATGAATGAGGATGTAAAGAAAAGGACAGTAAGAAAACTAGATGTAAGACAAGAAAAAAGTCAGCTGCGAGTAGTTCAACCACCTCAACAGAGGAAGTTATGTGTGGCACCACAGCACAAGAAATTAATTATTAAATAAAGTCTGTTTGAAGTCAGGCAGGCAAAAGGGTAGAAGAATCAGCAAAGGGCAGTTGAATCGCCCACAAACTTCATGTTTTTTAAGCAGCCTTGGATGGCTTTCCTTGGCTTCTGTGTTTCTTTAAGTCCATGAATTTTGGGCAATCGAAACTGGGTAGCATAGATTTCTTACTTAAGTACTGGCAGGCACACAGGAAGCCAGCCCTGTAACAAAGGGGGGGTGTCAAGTGGACAGGAAGTAGCCAGAAGTGGGATGAAAGCCTGAAAGATGTTTGGAGAAAATGGACTTTGAAGGCAAGAAGGGCTTCATGTGTTGGCTTCATCATCCGTGTCATCAATCAGGACCTTGGCATCTCGAGGCTTGCTCCTGCAAAGGAAAAAAAAAATACAATTCTGTGAAATACTCACCTGTAGAATTGGTATTATAAGTATACAGTACGTCCTGCTCCAGATATAATACTTACACTTGGGGTTATCCTCCGCCAGATGGCGCTGCACTGCAGACATGACAAAAACAGGCTCCTCCCGGCCCTTCAAATACCCAGGGACCTCCCACAAATCCCCAGCATTGAAAAGCAGTGAACAAGAAGCCGGGAGAATTAAACCACACAGAACAACTGGTAACGATAAGATAACAATCACCATACAGGGGATCCAGAATAATGCAACAACAGGGTGGGGTGGAGCAGGACGTACTGTATACTTATAATACCAATTCTACAGGTGAGTATTTCACAGAATTGTATTATTCTTAGTATACAGTACGTCCTGCTCCAGATATAATAATTACACTTGGGACATCCAATAGCAGTGTCCATAAAGTAGGGTGGGATCCCCCAACAAAAAAGGTGACAACAGGCAGTTTAAACTACTACCGCTTGCAAAACCTTGCGGCCAAAAGCAGCATCTGCCGAGGCCCTAACATCAACCTTGTAAAACTTCGAAAAGGTATGAACAGAAGACCAAGTAGCGGCCTTGCAAACTTGTTCAACCGAAGCCTGGTGCTGGAAGGCCCAAGAGGCACCAATAGCACGAGTAGAATGAGCAGTAAGACGGAAGGGGGGACTATTCCCCTTAGCAGAGTAGGCCTGAATCACAGCCTGACGAATCCATTTGCTAATAGTAGACTTGTCCGGAGCCAAACCCTTCCTAGGACCAGAAGGGACCACAAAAAGAGCATCAGTCTTCCTGAAGGCCGCAGTGACTACCAGGTAATACTTCAGACACCTGACCCCATCCAAGGAATGCAGAACCCTTTCCTTAGCATTGCTAGGATTAGGACACAATGAAGGAAGAACAACATCCTGATTCAAATGAAAGGCAGACACCACCTTTGGCAGAAAATCTGTCTTAAAGCGGAACACCACCTTGTCCTGGTCTCTCTCGTAGTATGGGGGCTGAATAGACAACGCTGCCAGCTCCGACACACGCCTGACCGAAGTGAGAGCCACCAGAAAAACCACTTTGAGGGTAAGTACAGCCAAAGCAGCATCATGAATAGGCTCAAAGGGAGCACCCAGTAAGGCAGACAAAACCAGGTTCAAGTCCGAAACAGGAACCGTAGGCTTACGTGGGGGACGCACGTGAGTGACCCCCTGAAAGAAGGTCTTAACCAAGTGATGCCGAGCAAAAGACTTCTGAAAGAAGACAGACAGGGCAGAAACCTGACCCTTCAGAGTACTGAGTTTTAAACCCAACTCTAATCCATGTTGTAACAATTCCAGAATCCTAGGGATGACGAACTCCCTGCAGGGAAGAGACCTAGACTCCAGTCTATGTAGGAACGTCATACCCTGTTATAGATGGCAGAAGAAGTTTTCTTCCTAGCCTGTACCATGGTATCCACCACTGAGGCAGACAAGCCTTTCTCCATCAAGACGGGAGGTTTCAGCAGCCAAGCCGTCAAAACCAGAGTTTGTAAATTGGGATGGCGTAAGGAGCCCTGAGTGAGTAGATCTGGCGCCTCTGGCAGGACGTACTGATCTATTGCCATTTGTACAACGTCTGCGAACCACACCCTTCTTGCCCACCTTGGGGCCACTAGAATCACTGGCACCTTTTCCAGGGCAATCTTGCGCAGAACCCTGCCCAGCAGGGGGAACGGGGGAAATACATACAGAAGCCGAAATTTCTTCCAAGACAATGACAGAGCGTCCGTGGCCACGGCCAGAGGATCCTGAGACAGAGAGACAAAGGCCGGGAGCTTGCGATTGTGACGGGATGCAAACAGATCCACATCCGGTAGACCCCAACGGTGACACCCTGTTGCAGAGGGACCACTCCCCCTGACGGGAAGTCCCCCTGCTCAGAGAGTCTGCTAGGAGATTCTCCACCCCAGGATGTAAACAGCCGAAATGCATTGAACATTGGCCTCCGCCCATGTCAGAATCCGCAACACTTCCTGGAGGGCACCCTTGCTCCGGGTCCCTCCCTGATGATTGATGTAGGCAACCGCCGTCCTGTTGTCTGAGCGCACCTGAACAGACAGTCCCTGCAGGTGATCGGTCAACTGCTCCAGAACCAACCTGACCGCCCATAGTTCCAGAATGTTGATGGGTAAATGGGCCTCCCGAGGGCCCCACCTGCCGTGGAACCTCAGGGACTTCCAGAATCCCCCCCAACCTGACAGACTGGCATCCGTGGTGACCGTCTCCCAGGAGGGGGCTAGAAAGGACCTGCCCTTTAGCAAATTCTTGTGGTCTAGCCACCACGAGAGGGACCTTATGACCAACGGGGGAAGCACACAAACCCTGTCCAGGGACGCAGGATCCTTGTCCCATACCGAGAGGAGGTGAAGCTGCAGAGGCCTCGAATGGAACTGAGCAAAGGGCATCGCCTTGAAGCTCGCCACCATCAGACCCACCAGCTGCATTCCCTGCCTGAGGGAGAGCTGGGGGCACGAGAGCAGGGACCGCACCTGCGCAGTCAGGGCTTCCACCTTCTGTTGCGGAAGGAATATTCGTGACTGAACCGTATCCAGAATCATCCCCAGGAATGAGGTCACCGACGAAGTGAACAGAGAAGACTTGGGGTGATTGATCACCCAGCCGAAGGACTCCAAGGTGGACACCACCCGCTGAGTGTCCAGCTCCGCCTGCTGTAGGGGCCATGAGGCGATGAGGATGTCGTCCAGGTAGGGCAGCACTCGAATGCCCCCTGACCTTAAAAAGGACATCACTCCCGCCAGCACCTTGGTGAACACTCTGGGAGCTGAAGTGAGGCCAAATGGTAGGGCCACAAACTGATAATGTTGATCTTGCAACGCGAAACCTTTGATGTCCCGGAAACACAGGGATGTGAAGGTAAGCATCTTTGATGTCCACAGTCGTCATAAAATCCCCTGGACACAGAGAGCCAACGGCCGAGCGCAGAGTTTTCATGCGGAAGCGCTTGTGCTTAACAAATTTGTTGAGGATCTTTAAATCCAGAATGGGCCTGACTGACCCATCTCTTTTGGGTACTGTGAAAAGGTTGGAGTAGAACCCTTCTCCCAATTCTCTCAAGGGAACTTGGCAAATAACTCCCAGATCCAGAAGGCCTTGCACTGCCTGCAACAGGACCTGAGCCGATACCGGGTCCTGGGGGATCCGGGACCTGATGAATCTCGAGGGGGCCGCACAGCAAACTATTTTGTAGCCAGAGGTAACTACCTCCTGAATCCACCGGTCCGAGACTTGGTGCCTCCAGACATGCGCAAAGTGCTGTAGCCGTCCCCCCACCCTGGTGGGCGAGGGCGCCCCATCATGCCTGAGGGGTCTTGGGTGGGGCTTTGGATTTGGTCCCCCAGGAGGAGCCGGGGCGTCGCCCCTGCTCCTGTGCCAGGAGTCTGCACGAGCCCCCGCGAAGGACACCCCTTTCCCCTGCTTAACACCTCTGTAGGGGGCTGAAAGGGGGCCCTGGTTCCCGATAGGGCAGAGGCTGCCACCTGCGCTGGGGTAACTTACCTCCTTTAGCAAAGAGGTCTAGGCGGTCCCCAAACAGGCGCAGGCCCTTAAATGGGAGCCCAGTAAGGGCTTTCTTAGCAGCATCGTCAGCCGCCCACTGGCGCAGCCATACCGCGCGGCATATAGCCACCGCCAAGGCGGAAGATCTGGCACACAGCCTAATAGCATCATCCGATGCAGACAGGATAAAGTTCACAAACACATCACAATTAGACAGTGCATTAATAGCATCAGTAGGCAACTCGTCTGGGCCGTCAAGTGCATTCCTGACCATGGCCCTGAGCGCCACAGCAGTAATGGCCAAGGCGCAAACCGGGCGCAGCGCCGCCCCTCCAAATGCAAAGGCATGGCATGGCATGGCAATTGGTCAATGCGCCGGTCCTCAGAATCCCGCAGCGTAGTGGTGTCGGGGGAGTGCATAATAGAGGTGTTAGACAGCCCTAAAATAGGAGCATCGACCTCGGGGGTGATGACCAGCACTTGACCATATCAGCAGGAAAGGGATACTTCCTGTCCAAGTTCTTAGGGATCCCGGGAAGTCTACTGGGATGTTCCCATTCCTTCAGCACGAGGTTATTGAAATGGGTTTGCTCAGGAAATTCCAATCGAGCCTTAGCAGTATGAACTAGCTCACCCCTTGCCTGGGAGCCGCAACAGGGGGAGAGATGGACAAAACTTCAAAAATCTGAAGCAGTAGTTTGTCAGTATCATCCGGGGTCCAATGGTCAGAACCGGAATCGTCATGACCCCTTGACTTCTCATCAGAAGACTCTGAGTCAGAAAACAGCTCCCCTTCGTCCGAAGGGGTATGGCCATAAAAAAGTGAAAACTCCTCAGGCTCCGTAGGGAAGGGAGCAGAATCAGGGATTATGTGCCGCTTTTTAGCAGTGGCCTTGCGCGCTACAGAACTAGCAAGCAATTTCTCAACGATGGCCAGTCTAGTAGCCACATCAGGATGAGAATCCCCGCTTGCATTGGGGGTTAGACTCAGGCTTGGGGGAGTAGGTGAAGTGAGGCGAGGTGCAGGCCCAGCCACAGAAGGGGCGGGAAGTACCATTAGCGCCTGCTGTGCACAAGGGACGCAGACCCGTGCATTGTCACCGCTGATAGGTGAGACCCCACAAGCTACACACAGACGGGCTTGTCCCGAGGGAACCCCGTTCACAATATCCTGGGATGCCTCCATATGGTGATTAATGGGCACAATAGGCCAGTAGGGATTGACGCTATAAGCTACCCTGGATGCCCCAAAGACCCGCAGGGAAGTGGGAGTAATTATACTAGGTCCACTGGTAATTAAACCAGCCGGGTTAAGCCACTGGATTCGATCGTCTGAAAGACATAATGGGAATAGGGATGTCAGAGCCATGCGCAGTGAGCAAGATGAAGAAAAAAAATCGCCCGCGAGGGCACTTACAGACCTAGGGAAGAGAAGGACCGCTACACGTGTGCGTGTGACCAGCATCAAAAAGGCGCCAAGAACCTCGAAGAGCGGGCCAGAGCGGCTGTGACGCGGAGCGTGCCAAACCAGGTCCCCGCCCCCCCCCCCCCCCGAAGAGCGCGAAGCTCTGAGATAGTTTCAACGTTGTCAGAAGAGCGAAGTGTATGGCACACTTAGAAAAAGGGATTCGCCAATGAAGACGTAGCAGCGTCTGAGGCCTCGTCGCAGCACATTCACAAGGGAAGGAGTGCGCGTGGCGGCGACCGATGCATAATAAAAATTCAACAGCGCAGCACTGACACCAGGAATACCAGTCAAAGACAGTACTAAGGCCATAAGCGTGTTAACATACACTGAGACCACCACACACCCCCCCGAGGGAGGGAGGATGGCGACCCTTTGTACAGGGCCCACCGCTACACGGGGCAATAGCGCAGGAGGGGCATCCTCTAAAGGCTCACCATCAGCCTAAACCGCCTACCCTTTGGTGGGGGACTGCGGTGGAGCATGGCTCCATAAGCACACAAGGTGCTGCCTACCTTCACCCGACCGACGCAGCCCGAGCTGGGAGGCAAATCACAGGGAGGACGGGTGGGAATAGTCCGACAGGGCAGCAGGCTTTGATAGCCCCGCTCACCTGCGAGAGAGTGATACTTCATGTCTTCGCAATCAGCACTGCAGAGAAATCTGGGGATTTGTGGGAGGTCCCTGGGTATTTGAAGGGCCGCGAGGAGCCTGTTTTTGTCATGTCTGCAGTGCAGCGCCGTCTGGCGGCGGATAACCCAAAGTGTAAGTATATCTGGAGCAGGACGTACTGTATACTAAGAATAAAAGAGTATCTACATCAGGGGTGCGCAACCTTTTAAAAAGCAAGGGCCAATATGATACATTTGGTAACTGGTTGGGGGAGGTGGGCACAATTCCACAGACAAGTCCCAAAGCACACATACCTCATCACCCTCACATGTCTATTGCAACAGACATCAGCAAACTGAAGACAGACACACTCACTATTACAGCAAGCCTTCACCAGTACACAGCTCTGACTACTCTTTAACAGAGTTTGTCACAAGCTGATTGCCTCAGATCTTTAAACATATAGGTCCTATATTTATACCCCCTCACCAATCAGCCACCTATTTTATCTTATTTCTAATTCTTAACTACCTTCAATGCCTCTAAACCCAGCCCATCCACTGTTCAAGTCAGGGGAGACATCCAATGGCTCAGTAGGTCATGGTTTGAGCATACCTGATCTAAATCATATAACGCACTCTACCTCAGCTTGGGTGGGCCCAGCTTTGGCCGATATAATCCATTATAGTCACTGGCCACAACTGCTATTTAGACTGGTACTATTGTATTTAGGCTGTACATGCAAAACAAGGTGGCACCATCCAAATAAAACGTCATAAGAGGTCATCTAACACACCTCAGCATTATTATAGCTCAGCTTTTAAAAGGCACCAGTATTCCCCATTCATTCTAGAATCAGCAATTATTCTATTCTATATACGGAGGTGTTTAAGAAGATTTTTACGGTTATTACAATGACTGTTTCACTCACTGGGAGGACAAGCGAGGACGTCTGAGAGAGATACTCTGACTGCGTTTCCAGGTCTTGCTCTTTGCTCGGTTTTTAACACCATCATCCTGATCCATCATCTGCTCCAGGAGTGTTTGGTCATCGGCATTCATTGGTGCCACAGAAATGTCTCGAACGGCTCGGAATTCACCACAGTTATTCAGGTGCTCATTCTCCAAACGGAAGAAATTCCACACAAAGCGGCTGTAGGGTGAAAAAACAATGAATAAATATGAAATCTATAAATATATAATAGCTACACACATTCATACGTTCTATTGCCTATTATAGTGCTTTATTAGAAGAGTAATTTGTCATTTACACCACCCTATTCTCACAGCCATGACTTCCCGTTTTCTTTGTGGCCTGTTAATGACGGACATTTTAACAAAATGGGTATGGATATGTAAGGGCTATTTGACGGAGAAGAGTGATGGACTGCTCAGATGACAAGGAGACCACAATCAAAGTAAACCCAAATAAGATGAATAGGCGGACCTCTAGGATCGCCTTCAAAACAGTTGGAAAACCATTTCAGGTCACTTCCTCATGAAGCAAATTCAGAGAATGCCAAGCTATTAAAAGTGGACCTATCTTAAGCTGCACCAGCCCTGAGGTCTAAAACTCTCCAGGGCCGGCCAAGTTTCTTTATTCACCACAATTTGCTATGTGATTAAGATATAATATATATATATATATATATATATTCCACCCAAAGTGTCTGCAAAGAGATGGCGGTTATTCATGCTCACCGGAAGACCTCAAGTGGAGCAAAGACAGTGGCTATTATATCTGAAATATTGTCATGTAGGTTTAATGTTGACAAAGAGATCTGAATGGTCCACGCAAAACGCAGAACAACATCCTGTATGATCGCACAGTAATAATAGGCCTGCAAAACGAAAAAAAAAATAAAGGGTGAGGTTCAACAGAGAAGCTACATTTCCTATTACTCGGCACAAACCACCATACATTCAAAGTTCCAACCTTTTGGGGATACACTATTTCTTCTCGTAGGAAAGTATTCTCGCCAGCATTTTTGTCAAACAAACCCCAATCCATTTTCAAGTCCCAGATAAGAGTATACAAGGAACTGATGACATAGCTTATGATCCACAGGTAGAAGAACACCTGAGCATCTGAGTGGTCCCGGGCTACAAGACAAACAGAGGTCATTTGTGGCAGTTTCAGTCTAGATTTAACAATAACATAGCAATATTAGCGAGTTTCCTGAAGCCTAAAAAGTATTAGGTTGAAAATCCTTCAGTCTCAAATCCAGACTTATTCTGTAGTTGTGGGGCTGAGGGGGTTGGGGACAACTAGCTCTGTGCTTTGTGAAGCAACTGTAGCATCCAAAGCCCATTAGCATTAGGTCAATGCTCTCTATTTCAGTTTGTCACAAGCTGTCAAGAAATGACAAACCCAAGTCATATAAATAGAGTGTATGGAAAACCTGATAGGGAAACACTGCTTTAAAGGATACTTCTGGTCACCTGGGTTGAGAAGGTAAGAGAACAGGAGCTGTTATAGATCGCATATAGATCGTGAATATTGTGCTCTCTTTCATATAAGAATGTATATAGTTAATAAAAAAATCAGATAAACCTCCATCCCCTGCCTGGGCAGACAGAGTTATGTGCATTTCTAATATCTCAGCTGTTTTGCATATAAGGAGGGCCTGCCATTGGTGAAATTGGCCTATGCTCCTTTTCACAGTCTTACCATCAGTTACCAATATCTTGACAGAGGACTTTTTTTTTTTAAACACGTTCTTAACGGAAGATATTCCCAATTCTTCAGTAAAATAAATAAAATATCCTGGTTAGTTAGTATCGTTTTTTAGGTGTTCCAGAGAGATTTTAAAAGAGGAGCCTTAAAGTGATTCTATATCCAAGAAAATACCATTTTGTGAGTACTCACCTGTAAAATGGGTATTACGAGTATGTCACACACCCCGCTTCCAACATTCATGACACTTGGGAAACCGGCCTGTAGAGGGCGATCTTGCAGAGATGACATGAAAAAAAGGTAGCCCCTCCTGGTCCATAAGTACCTGGGACCTCCCACTGTTCCCCAGTCCTTAAGAAAGCAGTGAGAAACCAGGAAGAGCCAATTATATAGTAAAATTGAAAATAACAAGAACACCATATAAAGGATCCCAGAACAAAAAAGGGCGGGGGAAGCGGGGTGTGTGACATACTCGTAATACCCATTTTACAAGTGAATACTCACAAAATGGTATTATTCCTAGAATGTCACACACGCCGCTTCCAACATTCATGACACTTGGGACATCCAATAGCAGTGTCAAAAATGGGTGGGGATCCAACAAGGAAATAAGGCATAATTTAAATTACTGCAGCTTGCATAACCTTGCGGCCAAAAGAAGCATCCGCTGAGGCCCACACATCAACCTTGTAAAACTTAGAAAAAGTATGCACCAAAGACCAAGTAGCAGCCTTGCAAACTTGTTCAACAGAAGCCTGGTGCTGAAAAGCCCAAGACGCTCCAACAGCACGAGTACAATGAGCAGTAACAAGAAAAGGGGGTACTTTCCCCTTAGCAGAATAGGCCCCAATAATAGCCTGACGTATCCATTTACTAATGGAAGACTTGGCGGGCGCCAAACCCTTCCCAGGCCCAGAAGGCACAACAAAAAAGGCATCCGTCCTACGGAAGGCCGAAGTAGTAACCAAATAATATTTAACACAACGAACTACATCCAAAGAATGTAAAACCCTTTCCTTGTCATTACTAGTATTAGGGCACAGTGAAGGAAGAACTATATCCTGATTTAGGTGGAAAGCAGACACCACCTTAGGAAGGAAATCCGGTTTAAAACGGAAAACCACCTTGTCCTGATGCCTCTCAAAGTAAGGAGCCTGGATTGACAAGGCCGCCAATTCTGAAACCCGACGGACAGAGGCAATAGCAACCAAAAAAGCAACCTTCTGAGTAAGAATATGAAGAGGAACATCGTGCAATGGCTCAAAAGGAGCAGCCTGCATAACAGAAAGCACCAAGTTCAGATCCCAAACTGGAAGTAAGGACTTTCTAGGAGGCTGCACATGCGTGACCCCCTGGAAAAAAAGTCTTAACCAAAGGATGAAGAGCAAAAGATCTTTGAAAGAAAATAGCCAAAGCAGAAACCTGCTCTTTCAAAGTACTAATCTGGAACCCCAAATCCAGACCACATTGCAGAAACTCCAAAACCCTAGGGATGGAAAATACCCTGCAGGGCAAGGCCCTAGACTCACACCAATCAATATAGGACCTCCAAGTCCTGTAGTAAACAACAGAGGAAGATTTCTTCCTAGCTCTAACAAGAGTCTGAATGACAGCGTCAGAAAGACCTTCCCCCTTTAAGATGGAGATTTTAGCAGCCACGCCGTCAAAGCCAGCGTTGGTAAATTGGGGTAACAGAGTTGACCCTGGGCGATGAGATCTGGAAGAATAGGCAGATGGAACTGATCCACTGCCAGCCTTGTGACGTCTGCGAACCACAGGCGTCTGGGCCACCTTGGAGCCACCAGAATTGCTGGCGCCCCTTCCAGAACTAGCTTGCGCACCACCTTGCTTATCATGGTGAAAGGGGGAAACAGATACAGGAACCCCAGATCCTTCCAGGCCAGAGACATGGCATCCGCTGCCACTGCCAGAGGATCCTGGGATAGAGACACAAAGGCTGGAAGTTTGTGATTGTGACGAGAAGCAAACCGGTCCAACCGCAGAGTCCCCCACTTGTGACAAAGGAACTGAAAGACCCTGGGATTGAGAGACCACTCCCCCTGGCGAGCGCATCCTCTGCTCAGGGACTCTGCTTCCATGTTCTCTACCCCCGGAATGTAAACTGCCGATATGCAGGGAACATTGATCTCTGCCCAGTGGAGGATCAGAGACACTTCCCAGAGGACACCCCAACTGCGAGTCCCTCCCTGGTGATTGATGTATGCAACCGCTGTTCGATTGTCTGACCGAAGAAATGGGTCAGTCGAAGTAGAACTAAATGAATGGCCCGTAGCTCCAATAGATTGATTGGAGAGTGAGCCTCCTGAGGCCCCCAGAACCCCTGGAACCGATGTTCCCTCCAGATGCCCCCCCAGCCCACCAGGCTGGCGTCCATGGTGACCAATTCCCAACAGGGGGTCAGAAATGACTTGCCCTTCTTGAGATTGCTCGAAATCAGCCACCACTGAAGGGACTGCAGAACGTGGGGAGACAACAGACAAATCTGATACAAAGACAGTGGACACTTGTCCCACTTTGCCAAGAACAACAGTTGAAGCGTCCTCGTGTGAAACTGAGCAAAAGGAACCGCTTCGAATGTGGCCACCATCAGCCCCACTAGTCTCATCCCCAGGCGGATAGACTGACGAGGGTTGGACAAGAACAGACGAATCAGAACGATTTTGGACTGAGGAAGAAATACCCTGGCCTGAAAGGTATCCAGTATCAGGCCCAAAAAGGGAATCTCCCTGGCTGGACAAAGAGGACTTGGAATGGTTTATCACCCAACCGAACCTCTCTAGCGTAACCACTACTGTCCTGGTGTCCAATTCCGCCTGATTGAAAGAAGAGGCTGTGATGAGAAGGTCGTCCAGAAATGGCACAATGCGAATGCCCTGGATCCTGAGAATAGCCATCACTCCTGCCAACATCTTGGTAAAAACCCTTGGAGATGAAGTGAGACCGAATGGAAGGGCCACAAACTGAAAATGCTGGTCTTCTACTGTGAACCTGAGAAATCTCTGGTGAGCAGAAAAAAAAGGAATGTGCAGATAAGCATCCTTGATGTCTATGGACGTCATAAAGTCCCCCTGACGAACAGCGTCGACCGTTGACCGCAATGATTCCATGCGGAACCTTCTGAATCAGATAAATTGATTGAGTCGCCTCAGGTCTAGAATAGGCCGAACAGAGCCGCCCTTCTTGGGTACCGTGAATAGGTTGGAGTAAAACCCCAGACCCCTTTCCGCTGGAGGCACTAGGCAGATGACAGCCATGTCTAATAGGTTCGCCACTGCCGCCCGAAGCCCCTGCGCGATGACCGGATCCGAGGGCATCCGGGACCTGAAAAATCTGGGATGAGGCCGGAACTCGAATTCCAGTTTGTAACCGGAGGACACAACTTCCAGAATCCATCTGTCTGATACCTCTTGGATCCAAGCCTGGAAGAACAACCGCAGCCGTTCCCCCACCCGAAAAGGTGAGGGTGCCTCCTCATTGCTGGGCAGGCTTGGAAGCAGGCTTAGACTTGGACCCCCAACTCTGGCCTGGATGGCCACGTCCTCTTCCTCTGTTCCACGCAGTCTCCCTAGAGACTGAAAAGGCCGATCCTCTACCAGGTCTGGACCCACGAAAGGAAGAGTTAAAGGAGGCCAGTCCCCGAAAGGAACGACGTTGTCTCTTACGCTGAGGCAATTTCCCTCCTTTAATGACAGAATCCAATTTTTCAAAGAGGCGCAAACCAACAAAGGGAAGTGCTGTAAGCGACTTTTTGGCCACAATATCAGCCGCCCACTGGCGTAAGCATATAGACCGATGAATAGCAATTAACAAGGCGGAAGTTCTGCTGCACATGGCCAAGGTATCATCCAAAGCAGAAAGTACAAAAGACAAATAATTCACATCGCTTGAGGGCGATAAACTCATCAGAGGCTGGATCAAGCCCTGATGTATTCAATAGGTCTCTAACAACAGACCTAATAGCCACTGCCATAAGTGCCGAAGCACCCACAGGCCGCAAGGCCGAACCAACACTAGCAAAAGCGTGGCACGCCATTTGATCAATACGCTTGTCCTCCCCATCCTTAAGGGTAGTGAATTCAGGAGAATGCAACACAGAGGAATTGGACAAATTGAGCACAGGGGCATCCACCTCAGGAGGGGATGACCAACGCTTAACTGCGTCTGCTGGAAAAGGATACTTTTTATCCCAGCCTAAAGGAATGCCAGGAAGCCGTGCAGGCTTCTCCCATTCCTTAAGAATGATATCCTCAAAATGTTGCTGGTTAGGAAACTCTAAACGAGGCTTGGAGGCTCCAAAGAACTCCCCTTTTTGAGGAGGGGCTGCTTCTGGAGGTGTGATAGCCAAAACCTCAAACAATTGAGCAGGAGCTTTAGGGGTGTCAAAAACATCCCCCTCTCCTTGTTCAACGTGAGTACCCACAAATTGCTGAGTATCAGAAATATCAGATTCCTCACAAAATTCCCCTTCTTCCGACCAATCAAGAAACTCGCAACTGTCAAACTCACTTGCCAGAACGGCTGGAGCCAAATGTTTCCTTTTAGCGGAGGCCTTTTTGGCCACAGAGCTAGACATTAATTTTTCAATGTGAGCCAACCTGGCACATACATCAGAAAGCGACTCTCCACCCATGACAACATCACTGGGGGAATGGAAAAGACAAGGTGGTGTAGGAGAAGAGACAGGAGCCACAGACCCTGAGGCTTGGGCCCCTGACTGCTGCAATATAGTCAACTTGCAAGAAATGCAAAGAAATGCATTATCCCCAACAAGGGATGCCCCACATCCTAAACACTGCCGAGTCTGTCCCGAGGGAACTGAAAGCCCAATATCCTGAGATGCCTCCATATGGTGTCTGTTTAGATACTTATTTATAGTCGCCAAGTATGTGGGATTCATGCAATAGCTACCCGGGATGCCCCTTTAAGAATCCCTAGTGGGAGGATTTGATTAAGGACCAGGAGAAACCCCTTAACTGAAGAGTTTCCACCTGGAATAAGAAATAAAAGTAAACCTATGCACCAATACAATAGAGCAAAATAGCAATAAAACATCCCTTTAGCCAAGCTAAAGGGTACTCACAAGACCAGCGACAGGACTCAGCGCGCAGCGAGAGCAAATCGCGTGGGGAAGAGCGGAAATGCCCGATAAATGCGACGCCGACTAGCTCCACCCACCACGTACACAATCTGAGCAGAGCTGAAGGAATCAGAGGGGCGAGCCAGACAGAGCCCGTACAGACTCTAAGCAAGACGGAATAGAGCAAGGCCAGACGCCGCGCGCCAAACCCCGCCCACATCCGGGACCCACACGCTGCTCCGAAAAAGGGAGGGAAATTCAAATCCCTCACCAAAAATGAAGACAACAAACAGGTATGCCAAACGCTGCAAACTCAAAAATAAAAGGAAAATCTTCAGTTCCTTTTTATAATATATATATATATATATATATATATATATATATATATATATATATATATGACATAAATAGCAACACTCCCTTCCAATAGTAGCACCCCCCCCCTCCTTTTCACCCCTGCAGGGCCAGGAGACAAATGGGAGAGGTACAGGAAAGCCCAAAAGGCACAGGGAGATTTAAAGGGACGGGGCATCCCATGCCGTGGAACACCAACCCGGACACCGCCTACCCCTTATTTGAGGTCTCACGGGGGGAGCAAGGTCCCATGCACACCCGAAGGTGCATCTACCCTTGCCTGAGCCATTCAGCCAAGGCTGGGAGGCATATAGTAAGCATTACAAATAAGGGAGTTCAGGCAGAAATAGAAAAAAAGACCGGGAGTTATCCCGGCTACCTGCAGAAAGGAGAGTCATCTTCTGAATGCTTCGCCGACTGCAGAGACGAAAAGACTGGGGAATAGTGGGAGGTCCCAGGTACTTATGGACCAGGAGGGGCTACCTTTTTTTCATGTCATCTCTGCAAGATCGCCCTCTACAGGCCGGTTTCCCAAGTGTCATGAATGTTGGAAGCGGGGTGTGTGACATACTAGGAATAGTACGTTTGTGTCGTCACCTATGTGTCCCACAACAGCCTGTGTGTTTTTTGTCCAATATTCAGGAAGCAGCATGATGGTAAATGGCAGCCATATGCTAACTAGTTCAGTTACAACTAAACTATCACATGATGGCAGTTAGGTTAAAGTGCTTCCCAATGTTGAGATGTGTGTAATAAAACTATGTATCATCGCTGTGGGTGTGGCTGCTTGGTCAGGGAGCAATTATGAATATTGGGCAAAGGCTTTAGTAAAAAAAAAAAGAAAAAAAAAAAAAATACCATTTTGTGAGTACTCACCTGAAAAATGGATATTGTTGGTGTGCCACACACCCCGCTTCACTTCTTAAATATTCATCACTTCATGGGTTAATCCACCGCAGGTGACGTAGTGCAGAGAGGAAGTCTTGTCACGAGCCCCCTTCCGGCCTATATATACCTGGTACCTCCCTTCAATCACCAGTATATTCAAAAAGCAGTAAAACAAGGTACCAGTATTCCACCAGTAACCTCCAAAATCAATTTCGATATAAATAAAAAAGGGCTTCACCATATAAATGCTTCGGTAATACCGAAAAGGGCGGGTGTGAAGCGGGGTGTGTGGCACACCAACAATATCCATTTTTCAGGTGAGTACTCACAAAATGGTATTATTCTTGGTGTGCCACACACCCCGCTTCACTTCTTAAATATTCATCACTTCATGAGACATCCAAAAGCAGTGTCCACAAGGGAAGGGCATCTCAAGGCCAGGTGAAGCATAACTTAAATGACTTCAGTCTGCAGAACTTTGCGGCCAAAAACAGCATCCGCTGAGGCCCGCACATCAACTTTGTAAAACTTAGAAAAAGTGTGAACAGAAGACCAGGTGGCGGCCTTACAAACCTGTTCAACAGAAGCTTGGTGCTGAAAAGCCCAAGACGCCCCAACAGCGCGAGTGGAATGAGCAGTAATACAAAAAGGGGGAACTCTTCCCTTAGCAGAATAGGCCGCAGTAACGGCCTGACGTATCCAGTTGCTAATGGCAGATTTGGCTGGTGCCAAACCCTTCTTAGGCCCATGGGGCACAACAAAAAAGGAATCCGTCCTACGGAAAGGAGACGTGATAATCAAGTAGTACTTAACACAGCGTACTACATCCAAACAATGCAAAACCCTCTCTTTGTCATTCTTAGGATTAGGACACAAGGAGGGAAGAACAATATCTTGGTTCAAATGAAAAGCAGAAACAACCTTAGGAAGAAAGTCTGGCTTGAACCGAAAGACCACTTTGTCCTGATGCCTCTCGAAGTAGGGCGCCTGGATAGTTAAGGCCGCCAATTCTGAGACACGCCGGACAGAAGTGATCGCTACCAAGAAGACAATCTTCTGAGTCAGGGTAGACAAAGCAATATCTTGTAAAGGCTCAAAAGGAGGAGCCTGAAGAGCCGAAAGAACCAAATTCAAATCCCAAACAGGGAGTAATGGTTTCCTGGGAGGCCGCACATGCGTAACCCCCTGGAAAAAAGCTTTAACTAAAGGTTTAAGCGCCACACGCTTCTGAAAAAAAGACAGATAAGGCAGAGACCTGCCCTTTCAATGTACTTAGCTGGAGACCAGAGTCCAGCCCTGATTGTAAAAACTCCAGAATCCTGGGGACCGAAAGGACCCTACAAGGAAAAGATCTTGTCTCACACCAAGTGATATAGGCTTTCCAAGTCCTATAGTAGGTGACGGAAGAAGACTTCTTCCGGGCACTGATCAGAGTCTTAATGACTGAATCAGAAAGACCCTCCTCCTTCAGGATGGAGGTTTCAGCCGCCAGGCCATCATACCCAGCGCTGGTAAATTGAGGTAACACAACTGACCTTGAGTGAGCAGATCGGGCCGAAGAGGCAGAATGAACTGGTCCACTGCCAGCCAAACGATGTCTGCGAACCTTATTCGTTTTGGCCACTTTGGGGCCATGAGAACGGCGTACACCCTTTCCAGAGCCAACTTCTGAAGAACTCTGCCCAGCAAGGGCCACGGAGGAAACAGGTATAGAAATCCCAGAGCTCCTCAGTTCAGGGACCTGACGTCCACTGTCAGAGCCAAAGGATCCCGGGAGAGAGACACGAAGCTCGGGAGCCTGAGATAGAGATGAGGGGCCCACAGGTCCACCTCCGGAGTCTCCCATTGGAGACACAATAAGAGAACCACCCGAGGATGGAGAGCTTATTCTTCCAGGCGGGGAGAGCACTTGCTCAACCGGTCCGCTACCTGTTCCATCACCTCTGGAATGTAAACCGCCGAGAGACAGGGAACATGGAACACTGCCCATGTCTGGATCAGGGACATTTCTCTGATGGGTAAGTGGGGCCTCCACTGCCCCTGAAGCCGCAGCTCCTTCCAGAATCTGTCCCATCCCGACAGACCGGTGTCCGTCGTGACACCTCTCCAAGGGAGGATCAGGAAAGACCTGCCCTATACAAGATTGGTCGAGACCAATCACCACAGGAGGAACTGCCGTACACGGGAGGACAATTGGAAGGACTGATCCAACAACAGAGGTTGCTGGACCCAACACGCTAGCAGAAATAGCTGAAGTGTTCTTGTGCGAATTTGGGCAAAAGAAAGACACACAGCGTCTTGATGAGAGTTCAGGCCGGGATGACCCGACCCCTGAATGGACCGCGAGGGAGGGTGAGACTCGAATTCCAGGTTGTGACCTGTCGACACTACCTCCTGGATCCATCTGCCTAGAACCACATGGTTCCAATGGTAGAAGTGTCGCAATAATCCCCCCACCCGCACGGGTGAGGGCAGCCCCTCATTGCTGAGTGGGCTTATCAGCAGGCTTGGGCTTGGTGCCCCAGGACTGAGTGGGCCGGCCACGGCCCCTCCCCCGAGTCCAACCTGCGCCACTGGTAGCGGGAAAGGACGTACCTTTTCCCGCTCCGAACCTTTGAAAGGAAGGCCTACCGGAACTTGTCCCCCTGAAGGGACCACGAGGCCTTTTGCGTTGTGGCATCTTACCATCTTTTGCGACTGAATCAATTTTCTCCCCAAACAGACGCAACCCCAAAAAGGGGAGGGCTGTGAGTACCTTTTTGGAAGCCGTGTCTGCTGACCACGGACGCAGCCATACTGACCTGCGAATAGCCACCAGCATAGCTGCCGCCTTGCTACTCATAGTCAGCGCATCGTCCTGAGCGGCCAGGACATAAGCCACAAAAGATTCATACTGCTTAAGTGCAGTGAACTGTTTGCAAGCGGGATCAAGATCCTCATATAGCCCCTGAATTAGGGACTTAATTGCCAATAGAAGAAGGGCTGAAGCACATACCGGGCGCAATGCTGACCCGGAATAGATAAAACCATGTCGAGCGTATTGGTCAATCCTGCGATCTTCCCCATCTTTGGGGACAGTGGTCTCAGCAGATTGTACCATAGCCGAGCTGGAGAGTCCTAGTACAGGGGTATCGACGTCCGGAGGGACAGACCACAGCCTCACCAATTCTGGTGGAAAAGGATAACGCTTTTCCCAACTGGAAGGAATTCCAGATAACCGTGTGGGATGTTCCCATTCCTTAAGAACCACCCTCTCAAAGTGGTGCTGTCTGGGAAAAACCAAACTCGGCTGAGGCTCATTAAATAACTGACCCTTTGGCGGGGCGGCCGCCTCAGGCGTATCTAAACTCAAAATATTAAACATTTGAGCCAGAATGGAGGGGGTGTCAAAAACAACCCCCTCTAACCAATCGCCGATCTCATCAGCCACATGCTGACCTGTCGGCTCATCTGACTCCGACGGGAGTTCATCCTCGTCAGGGGATCCATCGGACCATTCCACAGGTTCACAAAACTGGTCCTGTGGAGCCGAAGGTACCGGAGTCAGGTGCCTTCGTTTTGTAGCGGTTTTAAACGCTGCTTTAACGGGCATCATTTTCCGGGGGCAGGGCTGTGCTGCTGCCTCGGAATGCGAATCCCCACTTTTGACAGTGTCATGCGGGGTCCGGAATAGGGATGGAGAGGTAGGAGATGATGAAGGATGCGATGGCACCGCAGCAACGGACTGGCGCGCAATAGTCTGTTTTGCACAAGGGATGCAATAAAGATATCATCAGCTGGGAGTGGAACCCCACAACCTACGCACCCCCCAAACGGAACAGCAGAACCGTTTCCGGATCTACGGAAGCCTCCATATGGTGATTTATGGTATTCGCAATAATGGGACTTTTAAGGCATAAGCCGACCCGGGATGCCCCCTTTATTTTAGTAATGTCCCGGAAGGGAGGATTTATATAAAAAAATTTTTTTTTTTTTAAGTTTAGGTCCCCTTTAATAGAAACTATATATATATATACTTATATATAGTCTATGTATATAAACATTCAAATCAATCCCAATAATTAGCCAGGCACATAGAGCCGGAGGGCTAGCATAAGCAGGGATCCCAGGATCTGCAAGGCCAGAAAACAACCATCAGATCCTTCACATGTGTATAACATATAAGTATGGCACCAAGTGCCCTTAAATGACGCCCCCTTGATAATAGTGATTTCTCACTGTATTATTAAACAATATCTCCCATTTAACGGCCCCAACGGGAGGGGCCGCTTACCTGTACCGCAATCAGCCGGTAAGCCTGCAGCCAGCAGCCATGAGCCGGCAGAAGACAAAGTGCGGCCGTGCGCCCACGTGCCTTCCTGTTTTGAAGGAAGCTGGGACGCTGGGCCCGCCGCAGACGCCGCTGACGCCGCATGACGTCGGCGGCGCGCCCCGGCGCCGCGTCAGCGGGCCCGCTGACGCGGCGCCGGGGGCGCGCCGCCGACGTCATGCGGCGTCAGCGGCGTCTGCGGCGGGCCCAGCGTGGCGGGCTGATCAGCTGGAACACTTTACAGCTGATCACAGCACGCGCGTCCAGGCAGCGGAGGGGGGAGGGTAAAAACCGCATGTGCTGACAAAGCTCAATGAATGCCAGGCGAGGAGAGGGGAGAGGGGGGAGGGGGTAGGAGGCCACAAGCAACCAACTGCCAGAGAGGTGGCCAGCCCATACCCAGCGCAAGCTGCCCTAAAGCAGACCCAAAATATACACATGCTACAGTGAATGTATAAACATGACATATATGTTAACATGCAGTGATACAGTGAAACACACATACTAAAGCACACCCTCACCACCCCCCCAACGGGAGAGAAAGGGGCTACGGGGACCCTCGGGACAGGGGCATCCCATTTCCGGATCACCATGCCGGTTCGCCGCATTGCCCCACGCATGAGGTCGAGCGGCAGGAGATAAGCTCCTAGGCACTTAAAGTGCCATCTACCATTTGCCCGGTGAGCAGCCAAGGCTGGGAGGCTTCCTATTTCACCATAAAGGTATACAAACTCAAACCGGGCAGCCTACCTGTAAGCAGGAGACTTCCAACTTCTGACTTGTCAGCAAGCAGAGAGAAAAAATACTGGTGATTGAAGGGAGGTACCAGGTATATATAGGCCGGAAGGGGGCTCGTTACAAGACTTCCTCTCTGCACTACGTCACCTGCGGTGGATTAACCCATGAAGTGATGAATATTTAAGAAGTGAAGCGGGGTGTGTGGCACACCAAGAATAGATAGGGGATAGAAGGTGACAACGTTAACTTCCTTTCTGAGTATAGGATCACTTAAATAGCATTTGGTATGTTTCACCACCTTATTTATACATGTTGTCCATTTCAAAATCATTTAACATTAAAGTCACTAGATAACATGGCCACTAAGTGGCAGAACGAACCCATCCTATTGTATTTGGCAAAATACATTAAAAACTAATAGCAAAAATACAATTTTGTGATTACTCACCTGTAGAATTGGTATTATATGTATACAGCACGTCCTGTTCCAGAAGATATTCCTTACACTTAGGACATCCAATAGCAGGGTCCGTAAGGTAGGGTGGGATCCCCAAAGTAACAGCAGGCAGCTGTTAAACCACTGCCGTCTGCAGAACCTTGCGGCCAAAAGCAGCATCAGCTGAGGCTCTAACATCAACCTTGTAAAACTTTGAAAAATTATGAACAGAAGACCAAGTAGCGGCCTTGCAAACTTGTTCAACAGAAGCTTGGTGCTGAAAAGCCCAAGAGGCACCAATAGCACGAGTAGAATGAGCAGTAAGGCGGAAGGGAGGCTCCTTCCCCTTAGAAGAGTAGGCCTGTATCACAGCCTAACGTATCCACTTGCTGATAGTGGGCTTATCCGGAGCCAGACCTTTCTTAGGTCCAGACGGAAGCACAAAAAGAGCATCAGTCTTCCTGATTGATTCAGTAGCCACCAAATAGAACTTCAGAGTTCTGACTATGTCCAAGAAATGCAAAACCCTTTCCTTAGGGTTACTAGGATTAGAACACAGAGAAGGCAAAACAATGTCCTGATTGAGATGAAATGCAGAAACAACCTTAGGCAGAAAATCTGGCTTAAAACGAAACACCACCTTGTCCTGGTGTCTCTCAAAATAAGGAGGCTTGATGGAAAGCGCCGCCAACTCAGAAACACGCCTAACAGAAGTGATGGCCACCAAAAAGACCACCTTAAGCGTAAGAATGGACAAAGGGGCCACTTGCAAGGGCTCAAAGGGAGACCCCTGCAGGGCAGATAAGACCAAGTTCAAGTCCCAGACTGGTAACATAGGCTTACCTTGGAAAAAGGTCTTGACCAGGGGATGCTGAGCAAAGGATCTTTGGAAAAAAATAGCCAAAGCAGACACATGGCCTTTCAGAGTACTGAGCTGAAGACCCAGATCCAAACCATGTTGGAGAAACTCCAGAATCCTAGGAATAGAAAACACAGGACAGGGAAGCGAGTGGGACTCGCACCAGTCAATGTAAGTACGCCAAACCCTGTAATAGATGGAAGAAGAGGACCTCTTCCTAGCCCTGATCATGATATTCACCACCGAGGCAGGCAGTCCTTTTTCCATCAAGATGGAGGTTTCAACAGCCAGGCAGTCAAAGCAAGCGTTTGTAAATTGGGGTGGCGTAGGTGTCCCTGAGTGAGCAGATCTGGAACCAGTGGCAGGGTCTACTGCCAACTGCACGATATCTGCAAACCATACTCTTCTTGGCCAACAGTGGGCCACCAGGATGGTTGGCCCCCCTTCCTGAACTATCTTGCGTAGCACCCTGCCCAGCAGGGGAAACGGTGGAAACACATACATGAGCTGGAACCTCGTCCAAGACATTGCCAGGACATCCGTGGCCAAGGCCAGAGGATCCTAGGACAGAGACAGACAGACTGGAAGCTTGTGATTGTGACGGGACGCAAACAGATCCACATCCGGCTGACCCCAGCGGTGGCAAAGGGATCGAAACACCCTGCTGCTGAGGGACCACTCTCCCAGACGAGAGGTCCCCCTGCTCAGAGTCTGCCACCATATTCTCCACCCCCGGGATGTACACAGCTGATATGCAGGGAGCATTTTCCTCCGCCCAGGACAGTATCAGGGACACTTCCTTGAGGGCCCTCTTGCTCCGGGTCCTTCCCTGATGATTGATGTAGGCAACCGCCGTCTGGTTGTCCGAGTGGACCTGAACAGCCCGACCCCTCAGGTGTGGGGTTAAGTGGGCGAGAACCAACCTGACTGCCCTCAATTCCAGAATGTTGATAGGGGCATGGGCCTCCTGAGGGCCCCACTGGCCCTGGAATTTCAGGGACTTCCAGAATCCCCCCCAACCTGTCAGACTGGCATCCGTGGTGACAGTCTCCCAGCAGGGGGCCAGAAAGGACCTGCCCCCCAGCAGGTTCCTCGAGTCCAGCCACCACACTAAAGACCGCCTGACCTGAGGGGACAAGACACACACCTGATCCAGGGACACAGAGTCCCGATCCCATACTGGCAAGAGGTGAAGCTGAAGAGGCCTCGTGGAACTGAGCATATGGAACCGCCTCGAAGCAGGACACCATCAGAGTGGACACCACCAGCTGAGTATCCAACTCTGCCTGATGTAGAGACTAGGAAGTGATGAGGATGTCGTCCAGATAGGGAAGCAAGCGGACGCCCTGACATCCGAGTAGAGACATCACGCCAGCCAGCACCTTGGTGAACACCCTGGGAGCTGAAGTGAGGCCGAAGGGCAAGGCCACAAATTGGTAATGTTGATCCATCAGAGCGAACCTGAGGAATCTTTGATGACCTGGGGACACAGGAATATTAAGGTAAGCATCTTTGATGTCCACAGAAGCCATGAAATCCCCTTGGCGCAGGGAACTGATGGCAGAGCGCAGAGTCTCCATGCGAAAGCGCCTGCCCCTGACAAACCTGTTGAGAATCTTTAAGTCCAGGATGGCCTGACAGAACCATCTTTTTTGGGTACTGTGAATAGGTTGGAATAAAAGCCCTTGCCTTTTTCTCTTAAAGGGACCTGGCAGATGACCCCCAGCTCCAGGAGGCCTTGCACTGCTTGCAATAGCTCCTGAGCTGACACAGGGTCCTGAGGAATCCGGGATCTGATGAATCTGGGAGGGGGATCGGCAGCAAACTCCAACTTGTAACCGGAGGACACTACCTCCTGAATCCACCGGTCTGAGACATAAAGCCTCCAGACGTGAGCGAAGTGCTGCAGCCGTCCCCCCACCCGGATGTGGTGAGGGCGCCCCCTCATGCCTGAGGGGGCTTGGGAGAGGATTTAGCTTTGGGACCCCAGGAGGAGCCAGGACGTCCACGTCCTCTGCCTCTACCCCAGAAATCTCCCCGGGCCCCAGGGAAAGAAACCCCCCTTCCCTGTCTTGCACCATGGTAAGGGGAGGAGAAGGAACCCTGACCCCGAAAGGGCCGAGGTTGCCGCCTGCGCTGGGGTAACCTGCCTCCCTTAGCAAAAAGGTCCAGGCGGTCTCCAAACAGACGCAGTCCTTTAAAGGGAAACCCAGTGAGGGCCTTCTTGGCAGCATTGTCAGCAGCCCACTGGCGCAGCCAAACCGAGCGGCGTATAGCCACCACGAGGGCAGAGGTTCTAGCACACATTCTGATGGTGTCATCCAATACTGATAGGACAAAATTTACAAAAACATCACAATTGGAGAGTGCATTAAACACCTCACAAGGCAAATCATCAGGGGCACTATAAAGCATATATCTGATAAGGGTTCTAGTGGCCACAGCAGTAATGGCAGGGGCACAGACCGGGCGCAGCGCCGTCCCCACACATGCAAAGGCGTAGGATGCCAGCTGGTCAATGCGCCGGTCCTCAGCATCCCGCAGGGTAGTAGAATCAGGGGAATGCATGACAGAGGTGTTAGATAGCCCTAGGATTAGGGCATCCACCTGGGGGGGGATGACCAACCTTTAACCACCTCAGGAGGAAAGGGATACTTCCTATCCCAACTCTTTGGAACCCCAGGAAGTTTACTGGGGCGCTCCCATTCCTTGAGCACAAGGTTATGGAAATGTGCCTGCTCTGGGAATTCCAAACGTGATTTTGCTGTATGGAAAAGCTCCCCTCTTTGCCTGGGAGCCTGAACAGGAAGAGAGATAGACAGAACCTCAAAAATCTGGGTCAATAATCTGTCAGTGTCATCCGGGGCCCAGGGGTCAGAGCCAGAATCGTCATGACCCCTTGGTCTCTCATCAGATGAGCCTGAATAAGAAAAGAGCTCCCCTTCATCAGACGGGGTATAGCCACACAGATTCATAAACTCCTCAGTTCCCATAGGGAAAAAAGTGACATTAGGCGTCAAGTGCCGCTTCTTAGCAGGGGCCTTACGCGCTAAGGACTTAGCAATAATCTGCTCAACAGTAGCCAGTCTAGAAGACACATCAGGTTGAGAATCCCCACTGGTATGCAACTCAGTAGGAGTGAGATTTAAGCTGGGGGGAGTAGGTGAAGTGAAACGAGGTGCAGCCACTGGCAGGCCAGATTGCAATGCAAGCACCTGCTCAGCACAGGGTACAGACCCACGCCTTGTCAGCGTCAGCATGAGGCTGCCCACATGCTACACACAGCCGGTCTTGTCCCAAAGGGACCCCGGTAACATTATCCTGGGAAGCCTCCATATGGTGATTATTAGGCACAATATGCCAGTAGGGATTGACACTATAAAGCAACCCTGGATGCCCCAATGACCCGCTAGGGAAGTGGGAGTAATTATACAAGGCCCAACTATTACACCGGCCCGGGAGAAGCCAATGGATTCACCCGTCTGAAAGACACAATGGGAAGAAGGGGTGTCAGAACCAAACACACTAAAAAGAGTAGAAAGCCACCGCGAGGGCACTTACGGACCGCGGTAAGTAGAACCGTCACACGCGCACGTGACCTGACAAAATGGCGCCGAGAGTACCTCGAAGGGCGGGCCAGAGCGAGCCGTGACGCAGAGCGCACCAAGCCAGGCCCCGCCCCCCCCGAAGAGCGCGAAGCCCACAGACAAGCAGCGAATGAGAACACAGAAGCGTGTAAGCGAGGTAACGCCGGCACGGAACATCCAAATGAAGGAAAAGACGCGCGCGGCGGCGGTGGCATTTGCAATAGTAAAAAAGACAAGTCAGCGCGGCGGCTGACACCATATACTAGTCAAAAAACATGACAAAACGCCGTATGCACGAATCACGATACACGCTCACCCACACCCCCCTCCCCTTCTTTCCCCCCCGAAGGCTACAGGGAGAATGAGGGAGGATGGCGGCCCTCTGTACAGGACCCACCGCTACACGGGGCATAGGACAATAATGCGGGAGGGGCATCTCAAAGGCTCACCATCAGCCTATACCGCCTACCCTTTGGTGGGGGATTGCGGTGGAGCAGCGCTCCTTAAGCACACATGGTGCTGCCTACCTTCACCCGACCAGCGCAGCCCAGGCTGGGAGGCACATCACACGAGGAACGGGTGGGAATAGTCCAACAGGGCCGCAGGCTAATAGCCCCGCTCCCTGCGAGAGAGTGATAATTTCATGTCTTCGCAGTAAGCACTGCAGAGAAATCTGGGGATTTGTGGGAGGTCCCCGGGTATTTGAGGGGCCGGGAGGAGCCTGTTTTACATGTCTCTGCAGTGCAGCGCCATCTGGCGGAGGATAACCCAAGTGTAAGTAATCTATCTGGAGCAGGACGTACTGTATACTAAGAATATAAGCCTAAGTTACAATTCATTATCCAGCTGATGGGATCGGCTGTAAAGGAGGGGGAGGACACGTCATGGACGTAAAGGAGGGGGAGGACACGTCATGGACGTAAAGGAGGGGGAGGACACGTCATGGACGTAAAGGAGGGGGAGGACACGTCATGGACGTAAAGGAGGAGGGAGGACACGTCATGGACGTAAAGGAGGGGAGGACACGTCATGGACGTAAAGGAGGGGGAGGACACGTCATGGACGTAAAGGAGGGGGAGGACACGTCATGGACGTAAAGGAGGGGGAGGACACGTCATGGACGTAAAGGAGGGGGAGGACACGTCATGGACGTAAAGGAGGGGGAGGACACGTCATGGACGTAAAGGAGGGGGAGGACACGTCATGGACGTAAAGGAGGGGGGGAGGACACGTCATGGACGTAAAGGAGGGGGGGAGGACACATCATGGACGTAAAGGAGGGGGGGAGGACACATCATGGACGTAAAGGAGGGGGGGGAGGACACATCATGGACGTAAAGGAGGGGGGGAGGACACATCATGGACGTAAAGGAGGGGGGGAGGACACATCATGGACGTAAAGGAGGGGGGGGGAGGACACATCATGGACGTAAAGGAGGGGGGAGGACACATCCCCAGAATGACATCCGCAAAAAATAAGCTGTAGCACCTATTTTTGGACCGATATTCATATAAGACCCATCTTATTTTCGGGGTAAAATGGTAAGTATTGTTTGTATTGTATTTATGTATTTAGACAAGTAGTGATCAAACACTAAAACCCAAGCTTACTCAATCTCTCCTAAATATTTTCAATGAAAAACATGCAGCAGGAAGTTATATTTGTAGTAATAACTCAGCAGCTGGCTAGGCATAGCTCCAATCCACATTCTTTGTTTACCATGAACAGAATGTGGTCCCGGACCTTATGGAGGTAAAGTGTTGACAGCATTGGCATGGAGATATAAGGTGTTATTAAAGTAGACCAACACCTGCTTGGTGCAGGTGTTGGCCGCCACCGCCACTATAAGATAGGCTGGGGGGGGGGGCATCCAGAATGATTGAGCCCCCCCTCCACATAACCCCCAGAGTGCCCATAAATCTTACCTTCACCTTGGTCCACCGATAATGCAGTGCAGCTATTGGCCAGCCGTTGATCACGTGGGTAGCACCACCATACTTCTGACCACCAGAATGTCCTGCCCAAGTGAGCGTTGATGGCCAATCGCGGCGCACGTTCTGGAGGGTTGTGTGTGGCTGGGCTTTAGCATTCTGGATGAACCCACCCTGCATTATAGAGGCGGTTCGAACACACACAACGCACAGGCGTTGGTCCGCTTTAAAGAAAAACTACATTTTTTTAGGATTTTTTTGGATTTCCTGGCCTTGAGTAAAGCCCTCTAGTATAGTTTCTGTCTACAAATACAGCAGGTCTTGGAAAAATCAGGCATTAGTAAGAACAGGGACCCCCAACCCAGGTGAGACTGCTGCCAGTAACCCCTTAGCTATTGGAAAACAAGATTGTGCAGGAGGAGGAGCATTATTTTCTGATACAGGCAAGCATAAGGTGCCTGCATTGGCATGTTTGGCGGTGTGGGTCCACTTTAAAGTGGACTGCACTGTGTAAACTTGCAAGGGGGTCCTCTGCCCACAGCCCAGCTAGCATTCCAACTGCAAATACTGGATTAAAAAGCAACATGGCTGACAAATGTCTGGGAAGTGAGAACTGAATCGAAAAAATTAGAGCCTTGTCCTGGAAACAAGCTATATACACACGGCAGAACAGCACTTGATGCTGAGCAAGACAATACACAGGACAGCACACTAGACTTACCTTTGTGTGTCTGATAAAGAGCAGCAAAGGTGACCATGAAGAAGGTAGTGGAGTATTTGCCAGCATTTACCAGATGGGGAAAAGCTCTCCTAGTGTCTCGGTATCGTCGCAGGCACTGGATGAACCGCAACCAAGCTGGAATACACTGGACCACAGCTCTCACACCATATGAATATGTGTTGCATTTTCCATGCTCTGGAAAAAAAAATTACATAATTGAATCTAATAGTAATGGTACCTGATGTGCCGCATTATTATAACTATTATGTCCCACTGATGTAGTTTAGGCAATGTACTTAAATTGGACCAATAGCCTGGCACAGTTGGAAAAGGTGGCGGCCATTTTGGAGCTTCCTCTCCAAGCATCTCAGCCATGCTGCTACCTGGATTCAACTGACATAACTAAAAAGCCCAGTTGCACTTCCTGTTTGCAGATGGCCTTGGTTGTTGTGTTGGTCTGGTTTGACGGTTTGTCCGCTTTGAAGTGTTTGGCAAGTCAAAAGTTTAAAAAAATATATATCAGTAGCTTACTTTTCATTGAGTGGATGGAGCGCAGTGATTCCTCCTATGCAGGCTTTCAAACCCCACCTCGCTGACCTGGTTCTTCAATCAACCTTCAGTGGACCAAGAATGGAAACACCCCCCACTCCCTCCTCAGACGTCCTGATGCTGCCTCTCAGCTATGAAACTCGCCCCTCCTCTCTGATCACACTATGTGCTGGCAGTAATAACTAGAGGCACAACAGGCTGCGGGCTCTCCGAAGAGGACAGGCATGACTGACAGAGTGATGGGTATTCTGAACCCGAGATGTCTTGGACCAATCTGGGAGCAAAAATACCATTTTGTGAGTACTCACCTGAAAAATGGATATTGTCAGTGTGCCACACACCCCGCTTCACCTTTAAATTCTTCACGATTGGGTTACTCACCGCCAGGTGACGCTGTTGCAGAGAGGAAGTCTTGTAACGAGCCCCCTTCCGGCCTATTAATACCTGGTACCTCCCATTTATCACCAGTGATTTAAAAAGCAGAAAGACAAGGTACCAGTAATCTACCAGTAACCTCAAAATAAATAAAATCTTCACCATATGAAGGATTCGGGATACCGAAAAGGGCGGGAGTGAAGCGGGGTGTGTGGCACACTGACAATATCCATTTTTCAGGTGAGTACACACAAAATGGTATTATTCTCAGTGTGCCACACACCCCGCTTCACCTTTAAATGCTTCACGATTGGGACATCCAAAAGCAGTGTCCACAAGGGATGGGTATCCAAAGGCAAGGTGAAGCATAACTTAAATGACTGCAGTCTGCAGCACTTTGCGGCCAAAAACAGCATCCGCTGAGGCTTGCACATCAACTTTGTAAAACTTAGAAAAAGTATGAACAGAAGACCAAGTGGCGGCCTTACAAACTTGTTCAACAGGAGCTTGGTGCTGAAAAGCCCAAGACGCTCCAACGGCGCGAGTAGAATGAGCAGTGATACGAAAAGGGGGAACTTTCCCCTTAGCAGCATAGGCCGCAATAACGGCCTGACGTATCCATTTGCTAATGGAAGATTTGGCCGGTGCCAAACCCTTCTTAGGCCCACAGGGCACAACAAAAAAGGCATCAGTCTTACGAAAAGGAGACGTGATAATCAAGTAGTACTTAACACAGCGTACTACATCCAAACAATGTAAAACCCTCTCTTTGTCATTTTTAGGATTAGGACACAAGGAGGGAAGAACAATATCTTGGTTCAAATGAAAAGCAGAAACAACCTTAGGAAGAAAGTCTGGTTTGAACCAAAAGACCACTTTATCCTGATGCCTCTCAAAGTAAGGCGCCTGGATAGACAAGGCCGCCAACTCCGAGACACGCCGGACCGAAGTGATAGCTACCAAGAAGACAATCTTCTGAGTCAGGGTAGACAAAGCAATATCTTGCAGAGGCTCAAAAGGAGGAGCCTGAAGAGCAGAAAGAACCAAATTCAAATCCCAAACAGGGAGTAATGGTTTCCTGGGGGGCCGCACATGCGTAACCCTCTGGAAAAAAGTTTTAACTAAAGGATGAAGCGCAAAACGCTTCTGAAAAAAGATAGATAAGGCAGAAACTTGCCCTTTCAAAGTACTTAGCTGAAGACCAGAGTCCAGCCCAGATTGTAAAAACTCCAGAATCCTGGAGACCGAAAAGACCCTACAAGGAAAAGATCTAATCTCACACCAAGCGATATAGGCTTCCCAAGTCCTATAGTAGATGATAGAAGAAGACCTCTTCCGGGCACTGATCAGAGTCTTAACGACTGAGTCAGAAAGACCCTCCTCCTTCAAGATGGAGGTTTCAGCAGCCAGGCCATCAAACCCAGCGCTGGTAAATTGGGGTAACACAACCGACCCTGAGTGAGCAGATCGGGCCGAAGAGGCAGAACGAACTGGTCCACTGCCAGCCGAATGATGTCTGTGAACCACACTCGCCTTGGCCACCTTGGGGCCACGAGAACGGCGGACACCCTTTCCAGAGCCAACTTCCGAACCACCCTGCCCAGCATGGGTATCGGAGGAAACAGGTATAGAAACCCCAGATCCCCCCAGCTCAGGGACATGGCGTCCACTGCCAGAGCCAGAGGATCCTGAGAGAGCGACACGAAGTTCGGGAGCCTGTGATTGTGACGAGAGGCAAACAGGTCCACCTCCGGTGTCCCCCCTCGGAGACACAGTGAGCGAAAAACCTGAGGATGGAGAGCCCATTCTCCCAGACGGGGAGAGCCCCTGCTCAACCGGTCCGCTTCCTGGTTCTCCACTCCTGGAATGTATACCGCCGAGAGACAAGGAACATGGGCCTCTGCCCAGGTCAGGATCAGGGACACCTCTCTGAGAGCACCCAGACTGCGAGTCCCTCCCTGATGATTGATGTAAGCAACCGCTGTTCGATTGTCTGAACGCACCTGGACCGGAAGGCCCAGAACGTGTTGAGTCAGGAGAGCAAGAACCCGACGGATGGCTCTCAGTTCCAGAACATTGATGGGTAAGTGGGCCTCTTGAGGTCCCCATTGCCCCTGGAACTGAAGCTCCTTCCAGAATCCGCCCCATCCCGAAAGACTGGCGTCCGTGGTGACAATTTCCCAAAGAGGGGTCAGGAAGACCTGCCCTTCACGAGATTGGCCGAGACCAACCACCACTGGAGGGACTGCCGGACCCGGGAGGACAACTGGAAGGGCTGATCCAGCGACTGAGGCTGCCGGTCCCAAGACGCCAACAGATAAAGCTGAATCGTCCTCGTGTGAAATTGAGCAAAAGGAACTGCCTCGAAGGAGGCAACCATCAACCCTACCAGCCTCATCCCCAGACGGATGGACGGCCGAGGATTGGAAAGAAGGACCCGAGCCAACTCCTGAATCAGATGAATTTTGGACTGGGGGAGAAACACTCTGTGTTGATGAGAGTCCAACTGCATCCCCAGAAAGGACACCACCCTGGCCGGAGCGAGGGAGGACTTGGGGAAGTTGATCACCCAACCAAAGCTTTCCAGCGTGGAGACCACCATCCTGGTGTCTGTCTCCGATTGATTGAGTGACGGAGCCATGATGAGAAGGTCGTCCAAATAAGGTACGACACGAATGCCCCGAGATCTGAAAATGGCCATCACCCCTGCCAGCACCTTGGTGAACACTCTTGGAGCTGAGGTAAGGCCAAACGGAATTGCCACGAATTGAAAATGCTGATCTTTCATCACGAATCGAAGAAAACGTTGATGAGCCTGGCAGATGGGAACATGAAGATAAGCATCCTTGATGTCTATGGACGTCATGAAGTCCCCCTGCCGAAGGGAACCGACGGCCGTATGCAAAGTTTCCATGCGAAACTTCCGAATACGGATGAACTTGTTGAGTAATTTCAGGTCCAGGACGGGACGAATCGACCCGTCCTTTTTGGGGACTGCGAAAAGTTTGGAGTAGAAACCGAGGCCCATCTCTAAGCGCGGTACCGGCCGGATGACCGCCATTTCTAACAGATTCTTTACCGACGCCAGGAGGATCGATGGGCACCCGAGACCGAAAGAACCGTGAAGGAGGGCGAGACTCGAATTCCAGTTTGTTACCGGACGACACCACCTCCCGGATCCATCTGTCCGGAACCTCCTGGTCCCAAACCTGGGAGAAGTGTCGCAATCGTCCCCCCACCCGCACGGGTGAGGGCAGCCCCTCATTGCTGAGCAGGCTTACCAGCAGGCTTGGGCTTGGTGCCCCAGGACTGAGTGGGACGGCCACGGCCCCTCCCCCGAGTCCAACCTGCACCTCTGGTAGCGGGAAAGGAAGCCCCCCTACCCGCTCTGAATCCCCGAAAGGAAGGCCTAACAGTACTTGCCCCCCGAAAGGGACGACGAGGCCTCTTGCGTTGCGGCATTTTACCACCTTTTGCAACTGAATCAATTTTATCACCAAACAGTCGCAAGCCCAAAAAGGGGAGAGCTGTGAGCACCTTTTTAGAAACTAAGTCCGCCGACCACTGGCGCAGCCACACTGCCCGACGAATAGCCACCAGCATTGCCGCTGTCCTGCTACTCATAGCCAGCGCATCGTCCTGAGCGGTCAGAACATAGGAAACAAAAGACTCACACTGCTTGAGAGCAGTAAACTCCTTACAAGTGGGAGCAAGATCCACACACAGATCCTGAATAACAGACCTAACCGCCAATAGAAGAAGCGCCGAAGCACACACCGGGCGTATGGTTGATCCGGCACTAATAAAACCATGGCGAGCGTACTGGTCAATCCGACGATCCTCACCATCCTTAAGGGCAGTGGTCTCAGAAGACTGCACCATAGCCGTGCTAGAGAGCCCTAGCACAGGGGTATCTACGTCAGGGGGAACCGACCAAAGCTTCACCAATTCTGGCGGAAAAGGATAACGTTTCTCCCAACTGGAAGGAATTCCAGTTAACCGCGTGGGATGTTCCCATTCCTTAAGCACAACCCTCTCAAAGTGTTGTTGTCTGGGAAAAACCAAACGCGGCTGAGGCACATTAAACAACTGATCCTTTGGCAGGGTGACAGCCTCAGGCGGATCTAAATTCAAAATTTCAAACATTTGAGCCAGAATGGAGGGGGTGTCAAGGGAAACCCCCGCAGCCAAATCGCCAATAGCATCAACCTCAAGCTGATCTGCAGGCTCATCTGACTCCACCAGGAATTCCCCCTCCTCGTCCAGGGAGCAATCGGACCAATCCACAGGCTCACATACCTCATCCTGTGAAGCCGGAGGTACAGGAGAAAGGTGCTTCCGTTTCGCAGTGGCCTTCAACCCTGCTTTGACGGAAATTATCTTCTCGAGGTTGGATAATCGTGCAGACACCTCGGATTGCGAATCCCCACCTTTGACAATGTCACACGGGGTCCGGAACAGGGAGGGAGGGGTAGGGGATGATGGAAGTTGCGAAGAGCCAGCAGCCGGAGCGACGGACTGACGCGCAATATTCTGCTTTGCACAAGGAATGCATAATATAACATCATCGCCTGGGAGCGGAGTCCCGCAGCCCCCACACAGCCTGGATGGCCCAGAAGAACCATTTCTGGTATTATCGGAAGCCTCCATATGGTGATTTATGGTATTCGCATAACCATGGGTTTAAGGCATAAGCCACCCGGGATGCCCCTTTATGTTAATGTCCCGGAGGGAGGATTTAATTTATAATAATAATAAAGATCCCCTTTTAAATAATTAATTTTTTTTTTACTAATATATATATATATATATATATATATATATATATATATATATATATATATATGTCCCAATTTAGAGAAAAAGGACTAGCCAGGTATAATAGAACCGGGAAGCCACTGCATTGAGGGAATCCCAGGATCTGTGGGGGAAAAAACCAACAGTAAGATCCCCAGAAAACAAATGGCAGCATGCAATACAACATTCAAGCAACAATGTAACACATAATAATACACACACCAAAGTGCTTTAAAGAGGCCAAAGAAAAACTCTTGTCCTTTGTTTTTCCTCTTTTTATTTATTTATTTTTTTAAAATAAGACATGATAACAATAGACGGCCCCACGCGAGGTGAGGCCGCATACCTGCCCAAGTAAGGCTGAATAGCCAAGGCACCCGAACAGCAGCAATGGCAGCAGTAGCAGCAGAGACGAAAACACATATGCGGCTGAGTGCCCCGCACCTGTACTCCTAATGAAAGGAAGGAAGTGCGGCTGGGGCCGGGTTGAATGACGACGCCGCCGCAACCACGCCCCCCTCTGACGTCATCCGGGGCCCCGCCCCCCTCCAGATTCAAACTGTGCGGCCCGGCAGACGGCGGTGCCGCAAAACAAGAGGGCGCACAACGCCCTCAGTAAATGGAGGGCGGGGGAGACGAAAGCTTGCTAGGCAGCCTGCGCTGCCCAACCGACAGTGCTGACAACGTGGCCCGCCGAACGGCGGTGCCGATTCAAAGAGGAGACAAGGGGGGAGGGGACCTGTGAGCACCTAAGAAAGGACACAGGCAGCATCAGGCATGCCTGCCACAGCGCGGCCCGCCCCGGCCGCCCTAAAGCTGACCCAAACTCTGGCCATTCAGGCCAGCAGCAGCCCGCCAAAATGGCAGAACTGCCAGTGAGGATAAACAACGTGCCATGTGAGGAAGAATCAGCCAGGCCAAGTGCACCCTTGCTTGCGGTGCAGCCTGACAAGTGTTAAACAAGTAAAAAACATACAAGTAAAAACAGTAGTAAAAGTAAAACACACATGCATATACACATCCCTCCCCCCCCCCCATAGTGAAGGGAGAAGGGACTGTAACGGGAGAGCAAGGGGCCAAGGGGAACCTCGGGACAGGGGCATCCCAAATCCGGATCACCATGCCGGACAGCCGCATTGCCCCCAAAACAGGGGGTCGAGCGGAGGAGATAAGCTCCTAGGCACCTATAGTGCCATCTACCAATTGCCCAGTGAGCAGCCTAGGCTGGGAGGCTTCCATTTAACCACAAAGGTAACAAACAATCAAAACAGGGCAGAAATAGACCAAAGGGGGTGCCGGGGTAAGACCCCGGCTACCTGCAAGCAGGAGACTTCATTCTTCTGTCTTTTCGTCATGCAGAGAGAAAAACACTGGTGATAAATGGGAGGTACCAGGTATATATAGGCCGGAAGGGGGCTCGTTACAAGACTTCCTCTCTGCAACAGCGTCACCTGGCGGTGAGTAACCCAATCGTGAAGAATTTAAAGGTGAAGCGGGGTGTGTGGCACACTGAGAATAGTTGCATACCTGCCATTAGCCTTTTAGCATGCAGTAAATTGTTTAGATCAGGATTACTGTAGAAGATGGCACATTAGTGATAGACCGGGGGGTGAAATCCAGTATGCTGGAGCAATCCCCACCAGGGGTCTCCCAACATTTTTACATTAGGTGCCACTTTCCATTTTTGATTAAAAAAAGATAAGTGAAGCAGAATTTAATGTGAGTGAATCACACTAAAAATGTTTTTTTTATGGTGTGAACCATGTTTGCATAGATGGCAGCAGATCAGGTGCAAGACAAGCCTGCAGTCTTGTTGTGTATCACCTGAGAGGATATCAAGTACCACCAATGGTACTAGTACCACCTGTTGGGAACCCCTGGTCTAGACCAAGGGGGCAGTACTGACTTCTTTCAACTGCCACACAATTAAAGCAGACCGACACCCTTACAAACAAACAGTGCCCATAAGCATATCTCCCCAGGGCAATTCAGATTGCTGCACTTAAATATTAATTTACCTTTTTCTAACTCCTGCTGTAGTAAATTTTACAAACAAAATGGCATCGCCTGAAAACAGGAATGCTGCTGGGTTTCCTGATACTGTGCATTGTCAATTACGTCAGCTGAATTCAGGCAGCACTACGACTGGAATGCTGAGAATGGAAGCCTCTAAAATGGCTGCTACCAGGAGAAAATGTGAGGTAGTGTTTTAGCTTTGAGTGGATGCCAGAGCAAATGCAAGTGCTGACAATGATTCCGTATAATACATGCACAGGGGGTCGGTTTAATGAGACCAGATTTGTTGACAATACACTTCCTTTTTGGTTCCCCCTTGATGCAACAGACTAGCTTCTGGTCAGCATGTACCACATGCATTGTATATAGAGAAAAACAGAATCTCTGTCAGCATTGTGCTTTCTAATGTATGGATAATGGTTCCTAATAAATACATAACAGTGTCACTGCAACAGTCTGTTTATGCAGAAGATTCATATTACCTCCATTGATAAGTCCTGTGGAAGAACCCCAGTTAAGCTCGAAGCTATAGTAGCAGATCATGAACTCCAGGTCCATGAGTATCACTGCCAAGCTGTTAAGTTGGTCAGCCAGCCAGAAGTCAGCAAAGCCCACTTTATGGAAAGGGGCAGTGAAAACTCGGAACTACAAGAAAAAAAGAAATGTTTAACGTACCAAGTGCCATATGTCTGCAACTTAAATTGACACATTCTTCTTGAGATACAGTATATATGGGTAAGACAGTAATGGCTTTCTGGTATAAATGGCATTCAATCCCCCCCACCCGATGCACTTCTGGCTTCAGGAGATGTCCCGGTACAGGGACACTGCGCCCCCCCCCCCCCCCCAAACATCTGTTAAAAAAGAAAAGAAAAAATGACATTTAAAACACCATGTTGGATTGTTCTGTTTGGGGGACCATGCTCATCAGATTTAGTTTTTTTATTAGCATGCTGATTTTTTAGGAAAATAAAATCTTCGGGTAAAATTACCCCTACGTGCATGCTTTACTTTGGGGTGTTTGGTAACCCTACCCTTGAAAGTAGCTATGCATATTGGGTATTTTGGGGAGGCCTTGCTGTTTCAGATTCAACTTGTATTTTCCTGATTGCATATTGTTATCTTCTGAAAATGTGGCTTGGTTCTGCTTTTTAATTTTTTTTTTTTTTTTTTTTTTTTTTTTTTTTTTAGAGAAACCCTGTTCAACCAAGGAATTCGAGAGATTGCTTCTAGAAAAAATGTGCTTATGTCAACAAGCCTGGTATGTCTAGAAAGCTTGAGGTGTGTACTTCCAGTCAATATAAAGTTTGCGAGGGGTATTTCAAATGTAAAAGGGTTGCCTTTCTTGAAAAACTGCAAGGTGCGCATAGCAGTTGTATTTTATCTGAAAGCCTCCTAAAGCATGGTTTCAGTTTGGGGGTGGGGGAGTCTCCTGGGACATACATGTGTGTCTACCAACATGTTGTGACAGGGAGAAATGGGGCTCTTACATACAATATGATTTTATGGAAAACTTTATTACAAAAAACTTTTTTTTTTTACTTTTTGCAAATATTTTACCCAAAAATATTGAGAATACACTAAACCAATGACAAACAAGACATTTCATGTTAACGCCCAGAAAAAAACAATATACTATTCCCTGGGAAAACCTGGAAATCCTTTCAAAAATAAGTTGAACATGTATAGTGCAAAATATTGGATAATGGTCTGACAATAGAGGGTGACAAGATCTCTAGGTAGGCTGGCAAGTTAAAAGGTCACGGTGTGTCCCCTTAGAAAAAATACAATTCTGTGAAATACTCACCTGTAGAATTGATATTATTTGTATACAGTACGTCCTGCTCCAGATATACTACTTACACTTGGGTTGTCCTCTGCCAGATGGCCCTGCACTGCAGAGACATGCAAAACAGGATCCTCCCGGCCCCTCAAATACCCAGCGACCTCCCACAAATCCCCAGCATTGAAAAGCAGTGAACAAGAAGCCGGGAGAATTTAACCACCAACTGGTAACTATAACAATGGTAACAATCACCATACAGGGGATCCAGAAGAATGCAAAAAAGCCAGGGTGGGGTGGAGCAGGACGTACTGTATACAAATAATATCAATTCTACAGGTGAGTATTTCACAGAATTGTATTATTCTTAGTATACAGTACGTCCTGCTCCAGATATAGTACTTACACTTGGGACATCCAATAGCAGTGTCCATAAAGTAGGGTGGGATCCCCAACAAAAGAAGCAACAGCAGACAGTTGAAGCCACTGTCACCTGCATAGCCTTGCGGCCAAGACAGAATGAGGTGAAGGCCCTAACAACAACCTTGTAAAACTGTGAAAAGGTATGAACAGAAGACCAAGTAGCGGCCTAGCAAACTAGCTCAAAAGAAGCCTGGTGCTAAAAAACCCAAGAGGCACCACAAGGAATAAGAAGTAAAGCGAAAGGGAATATTCTTCCCCTTAGTGGAATAGGCCTGAGCAACAGCCTGACAAATCCAATCACTAACAGTAGACTTGGCAGAAGCCAAAGAACCTTTCCATGGACCAGAAGGAACCATCCCATCCAAGTAAAGACCAGGCCAAGCAGTCTAACCCCCCGAGATCAAGCGAGATCGGGCACAATCAAGATGGAGTGGCCGTAGGCCCAAGGAGCAACAGGTCTCCTAAGGGACCCAGTGATTTCCAAGGAAAAATATTCAACACCAGTTCAAGGAATGCAGAACCCTTTCCACAGCGTTGCTAGGAGGAATGCACGGAAGGAAGAACAATATCCCAATTCAATGAAATAAGACACCACCTTAGGCAAAAAAGTCCGGCTAAAAGCGGACCACCACCAGATCCTGGTGTATCTAAAGAATGGGGGCTAGATAGATAGAGCCACCCGATCAGACACACACGTCTGACCAAAGCAACAGCCACCAGAGGGACAACCTTGAGGGTAAGAACAGTCAGATAGCATCCTGAATAGGTCCCAAGGGAACACCCCACAAGGCAGACAGAATCAAATTCAATCCCAGCAGGGACCATAGGATTCCAGGGGAGACGCACGCGAGTAACCCCCTAAAAGAAAGTCTTAACCAAGGAAAACTGAGCCAAAGACTTCTAAGGAAGGCCAACAGGGCAGAACCTGACCTCTCAGATTACTGAGTTGGAGAAGCCACTCCAAATCATGCTGTAATAACTCTAGAACCCTGGGAACAGAGAAAGCCCGGCAGGGAAGAGACCTAGACTCACACCAATCAATATGGATACACCGTATCCTATAATAGACAGAAGAAGAAGAAGCAGCTTGCTCCTAGTCTTCCCATAGTCTCAATCACCGCGACAGGTAAGCCCGTCTCCATCAAGATGGATGTTTCAGCAGTCAGGCCGACTAGGCCAGGGTCTGTAGATTGGGGTGATGTAAAGGGGGCCCTGAGCGAGCAGAGCTGGCACTCCAGGCAGAACGTACAGATCTACTGCCCTCAATACCACGTCAGCGAATCCACACTCTACTAGGCCACCCGGGGGCCACCAGAATCACTGGTCACCCGTTCCAGCGCAACTTGCTCAGAAAACTGCCTAGCAGGGGAATGGAGAAAAGGCATAAAGAACAGAATGTCCAGCCATGACATTTCCAGGGCATCATGACCACGGCCAGAGGATCCTGGGACAGGGAAACAAGGCAGAGAGTTTTGTGATAGTGACGGGACACAAAAGGATCCACAACTGGTTGGACCCCATAGTGACACAGGGATTAGCACATCCTGTCGCAGAGGGACTCCCACCGGAGCGAATACCACTAATATACAGGAACATTGTCCTCCACCAAGAATAGGATCATAGATACTTCCTGGAGGACCCTCCTGCTCCAGGTCCTGCTCAGACGATTAATGTAGGCCACTGTGGCCAGACAGACCGAGCACCCCCAAACGGGCCGGCACTGAAGAGGAGTAGTCAAGCGAAAAGGAACCAACCTGAACGCTCACTGTTTCAAACATCAATAGGAGTATGGACCTTCTAAGGACCCCACCTCCCCAAGAACCACAGGGAGTTTCAGAAGAAAACCCCCCTTCAACCTGATAGATTGGCATCCAGGGTGACCATCTCCAGGAAGGGGCAAGAAGGGAACGGCCCCCATACAGGTTCCTTGAGTTCATCCACTCCAAGAGGGACCTCCTCACCAGGGGGGAAGGCACACAGGCCCTGCTCCAGGGATGCTGGATCCCTGTCCTGTACTAACAATAGAAGTAGCAGAAGGGCCCAGGGGGAACTGAGCATAAGGAACCTCTTCCAAGCAAGCCACCAACAGGCCACCAGCTGCATCCCTGCCTGGTAAAGGGACCGAGACAGCAATGAGGGACTGAGCTCATGCAACCAGATTGTCCACTTTATTGCTGAGGAAGGAAGATTCTCGCCTGAACCGAATCCAGATTCATTCCTAGGAATGAGGTTACCAATCAAGGGGACAATGAGGACATGGGGTGGTTGAACACCCATCCAAAAGACTCCCAGTGGACACAACCGCCAAGAGACCAACTTAGTCTGACGTAGAGACTGGGAAGTGAAAAAGGACGTCCAGGTAGGTCATAGCGCGGACGCCCCTAGGTCTCATCAGAGATATCACCCCCGTCAGCACCTTGGTGAGCACTCTGGGAGCTGAAGAAAGGCCAGATAACAAGGTCACATATTAGCAGTGTTGAACTTCCAACACGAACCTGAAGAGCCTCCATGTCCAGAAGACACAGGGATGTGAACAGAAGCATCTTTGAGCTCCACAGACGGCAGGAAGCCCCCTGGGCGCAAGGCGCTGATGGCCCATCCCAGAGTTTCCATGCAGAAACTGACTGTAATTGGAGAATTGCCGAAAACGTGTGAATCCAGAATGGGCCAGACTGACCCATCCTTTCGGGGGACTGTGGAAAGGTTGGTGTAGCGGCCCCTGCCTCTGCCTGATAAGGGCAATCTGCAAGTGACCCCCAGACCCCGCAGGCCTTGCATGGCCTGCACCAACACCTGAACAGAGGCAGGGACCAGTAGTACCCTGATAATCATGGGGGAGGCCGTGCAGCCAACTCTATCCTGTATCTGGGGACACTACCTTCTGAATCCACCAGAATGAGGCGTGATGCCTCCTGACAAGAGCAAAGTGCCGCAGCCATCCCCTCTCCCAGACGGGCGAGGGCGCCCCATCATGCTTGAGGGGGTTTGGTGGAAGATTTAGGCTTAGCCCCGCCGGAGGGGCCAGGGCGTTGTCTGCCATTCCTGGGGCAGCAGTCTGTGCGAGCCCCCAGGAAGGACACCCCTGGTTCTTGTTTAACGCTATGGTAGGGAGGGGGAGGGGTGCCCCTGCCCCAAGGGGGCCGAGACGGCCGTCTGCGTTGGGGTGATTTGCCCTTTGTACCAAACAGGTCCAGACAGGCCCCAAATAGGCGTTGCCCTCTAAAGGGAAGCCCAGTAAGAGTCTTTTTAGCAGCATCGTCAGCACCCCACTGTCGCAGCCAGACCATGCGACGTATAGCCACCACAAGGGCAGACGTTCTTGCACACATTCTAATGGCGTCACCAGCGCTAATAGGATAAATTTTACAAATACATCACAACTGGAGAGTGCATTAAACACCTCCCAGGGGAGCTCCTCAGGGTGATGATCAGGCATCTTTCTGATGAGGGTTCTAGCGGCCACTGCAGTAATAGCCGCGGCACAGACCGGGCGCAGCGCCGTCCTTGCACAAGAAAAGGCGTGGGAGGCCAGCAGATCAATGCGCCGGTCCTCAGCATCCCGAAGGGTACTATAAGCAGGGGCCATAATAAAGGGGGGACTAGGAACCCCTATAATCTGTGCATCCACCACGGGGGGTGATGACCAACAATTAACCACCTCAGGGGGAAAGGGGTATTTCCTATCCCAGTCCCCTGGAAGTTTACTGGGGCATTCCCATTCCTTGAGCACAAAAGCATGGAAATGAGCCTGCTCTAGAAATTCCAAGCGCGCTGTCGCTGTATGGAAACGCTCCCCTCTCGGCTTGGGGGCCTCACCAGGGAGAGAGATAGACAGTACCTTAAAGACCTTAATCAATAAATCGTCAGTGTCACACTGACCCCAGTATTCAGGGCAAGAATCGTCATGACTCCTCAGCCTCTCATCAGATGAGCCTGAGTCAGAGAACAGCTCTCCATCAGAAGGGGAATAGTCACACGGAGTAGTAAACTCCTCGGTTCCCATAGGAAAAACAGAAACATGAGGCGTCAAGTGCCGCTTCTTACCAGGGCCCATGCGCTCTGCCAACCTCGCAATAATCTGTTCAGCCGTAGGCAGTCTGGAAGGCACAGCAGGCTGCAAATCCCCACTTGTATGTGACTCAGCAGGAGTGAGATTTAAGCCTGGGGAGATAGGTGAATTGAAGTGAGGCGCAGCCACTGGCAAGCCTGATTTGCAGGGCCAGTGCTTGCTCGGCACAGGGTCCGCAGACCCGCGCCCTGTCAGCATCAGCATGGGGTTGTCCACACGCTATACACAGCCGGTCTTGTCCCAGAGGGACCCGGTCACATAATTCTGAGATGCCTCCATATGGTGATTATTTAGACACAATATGCCAGCAGGGATTTACGCTATAGGCAACGCTGGATGCCCCAAGACCCGCTAGGAAGGTGGGAGTAAATTTACAAGGCCCGCTATAATTACACCGGGCCGGGAGAAGCCAATGGTGTTCACCAGTCTGAAAGACATAATGGGAATAAAGGGTGTCAGAACCATGCGCAGTAATCAAGGATCATGAAAATCGCCCGCGAGGGCACTTACAGACCAAGGGAGGAGGAGGACCGCTACCACACGTGCGTGCGACTAGCATCAAAATGGCGCCAAGCGAACCTCGAAGGGCAGGCCAGAGCGGGCTGTGACGCGGAGTGCGCCAAACCAGGTCCCCGCCCCCTGAAGAGCGCGAAGCTCTGAGATAGTTTCAACGTTGTCATGAGGAGCGAAGTGTATGACACACTTAGAAAAATGATTTGCCAATGAAGACGCCGCAGTGTCTGGAGGCGACGACGACGCCCGGCGCAGCACATCCAGTAAAGGAAAGAGGCGTGCGCAGCGGCGGCAGATACACAATAAAAATGCAAACAGCACGGCTCTGACACCAGGAATACCAGTCAAAGGACAATACTAAGGCCATAAGCGTGTAAACACCGTACACTGAGACCACCACACCCCCCCTTTCTTTCCCCCCGGGGAACGAGGGAGGATGGCGACCCTTTGTACAGGGCCCACCGCTACACGGGGCATGCGGCAATAGTGCGGGAGGGGCATCCCCTAGAGGCTCACCATCAGCCTAAACCGCCTACCCTTTGGTGGGGGACTGCAGTGGAGCATGGCTCCATAAGCACGCATGGTGCTGCCTACCTTCACCCGACCAGCGCAGAGGCACATCACAGGGAGGATGGGTGGGAATAGTCCAACAGGGCCGCAGGCTTTGATAGCCCAGAGAGTGATACTTCATGTCTTCGCAGTCGGCACTGCAAAGAAATCTGGGGATTTGTGGGAGGTCCCTGGGTATTTGAGGGGCCGGGAGGAGCCTGTTTTGCATGTCTCTGCAGTGCAGCGCCATCTGGTGGAGGATAACCCAAGTGTAAGTACTATATCTGGAGCAGGACGTACTGTATACTAAGAATATCAAAGCATGTATCTACACATTAACCCTTCTAGTGCCAGCTACGTGAGTCTCACGTAGCTGCCTCTACTCCACTTAAGTGCCAGCTACGCAAGACTCACATAGCTGACTTTAAACCCCCACAGTAAAAAAAATATAAAAGTAAAATACTCACCTGACCCCTCGTTGGATCTGCCGGGTCTCCTCCGATCGCCCCCCCCCCCGGCTCTTCAGCTTCAGGGGAGAGCCTGAAAGCTATATTTTAAGAAAACATGTTATTTATTCAGTTTTGTTTATTCATTTTTTTGGGGAAACCCTGTGCAACCTAAGAATTCTTCGAGGGATTACTTCCAGAAAGGTGAGCCTACTACAACAAGCTGGGTACTCTTAGAAAGCTTAACATGTGTACTTTGGTTTATCGGGGATATTCCAAATGTAAAGGGTTGTTTTGATTGAAAAATTGCAAGGTGCACACTTTGTCTGCAGAGCTGAAATTTTCAAGTAAAAATACCATTTTGTGAGTACTCACCTGTAAAATTGATATTGTCAGTGTGTCACACACCCCGCTTCCCCTTTAATTCTGACGATAGGGTTATCCTCCAGCAGGAGGCGACGTTGCAGAGAGAAGTCTTGAAAACGAGCCCCTCCTGGCCTACATATACCTGGGACCTCCCACTTAACACCCAGTGAATTCAAACAGCAGTAAGACAAGGTACCAGGAAATCCAACGGTAACCTCAAAATAAAATAAAAGAAAGCTTCACCATATAGAGGATCCAGGATACCAAAAAGGGCGGGTGAAGCGGGGTGTGTGACACACTGACAATATCCATTTTACAGGTGAGTACTCACAAAATGGTATTATTCTCAGTGTGTCACACACCCCGCTTCCCCTTTAATTCTGACGATAGGGACATCCAAAAGCAGTGTCCACAAGGGGTGGGTATCCGACAGCAAAATGAAGCACAACTTAAACGACTGCAGTCTGCAGAACCTTGCGGCCAAACACAGCATCCGCTGAAGCCCGCACATCAACCTTATAAAACTTAGAAAAAGTATGAACGGAAGACCAAGTAGCAGCCTTACAAACTTGTTCAACAGAAGCCTGGTGCTGAAAAGCCCAGGATGCCCCCAACAGCACGAGTAGAATGAGCGGTGATACGAAAAGGGGGAACCTTCCCCTTGGCCGAATAGGCCCCAATAACCGCCTGACGAATCCATTTGCTAATGGAAGACTTAGCCGGAGCCGAACCCTTCCTAGGCCCACAGGGCACCACAAAAAAGGCATCAGTCTTACGAAAAGGAGAAGTAATAAGCAAGTAGTACTTAACACAGCGTACCACATCCAAACAATGCAAAACCCTCTCCTTGTCATTCTTAGGCTTAGGACACAAGGAGGGAAGGACAATATCCTGATTCAAATGAAAAGCAGAAACAACCTTAGGAAGAAAGTCTGGTTTGAAACGAAAAACCACCTTGTCCTGATGCCTCTCAAAGTAGGGCGCCTGAATCGACAAGCCCGCCAACTCCGAGACACGCCAAACCGAAGTGATCGCCACCAAAAAGGCAATCTTCTGAGTCAAGGTAGAAAGAGCAATATCCTGCCAAGGGCTCAAAGGGAGGAGCCTGAAGAGCAGAAAGAACCAAATTCAAGTCCCAAACAGGGAGCAATGGCTTCCTGGGATGCCACACATGCGTAACCCCCTGGAAAAAGGTTTTGACTAAAGGATGAAGCGCAAAAGGCTTCTGAAAAAAGATAGACAAGGCAGAAACCTGCCCTTTCAGAGTACTCAGCTGGAGACCAGAGTCCAGCCCTGATTGCAGAAAATCCCAAATCCTGGAAACCAAAGACCCTACAGGGCAAAGATCTAACCTCACACCAAGCGATATAGGCACTCCAAGTCCTATAGTAGATGGTAGAAGAAGACCTCTTCCGGGCACTGATCAGAGTCTTAACAACCGAGTCAGAAAGACCCTCCTCCTTCAAGATGAAGGTTTCAGCAGCCAAGCCGTCAAACCCAGCGTTGGTAAATTGGGGTAACACAGCCGACCCTGAGTGAGCAGATCGGGCCGAAGAGGCAGAACGACCTGATCCACCGCCAGCCGAACGATGTCTGCGAACCATACTCGCCTTGGCCACCTTGGAGCCACGAGAATGGCGAACATCCTTTCCAGAGTCAGCTTCCGTACCACCTTGCCTAGCATGGGTATCGGAGGAAAAAGGTACAGAAACCCCAGATCCCCCAGCTCAGAGACATGGCGTCCACCGCCTGAGGCAGGGGATCCTGAGACAGCGACACGAAGATCGGAAGCCTGTAATTCTGACGAGAGGCAAATAGGTCCACCTCCGGTGTCCCCCACCGGAGACACAGAGACCGAAAAACTTGAGGATGCAGAGACCATTCCCCCAGACGGGAAGAGCACCTGCTCAACAGATCCGCTTCCCTGTTTTCCACACCCGGAATGTAAACTGCTGAGAGACAGGGAACATGGGCCTCCGCCCAGGTCAGGATCAGGGACACCTCTCTGAGGGCACCCAGACTGCGAGTCCCTCCCTGATGATTGATGTAAGCAACCGCTGTCCGATTGTCCGAGCGAACCTGAACCGGAAGGCCCAGAACATGCTGAGTCAAATGAAAAAGAACCAGACGGATGGCTCTCAGTTCCAGAACATTGATGGGCAAGTGGGCCTCTCGAGGCCCCCACTGCCCCCGAAACTGAAGATCCTTCCAGAATCCCCCCCATCCCGAAAGACTGGCGTCCGTGGTGACAATTTCCCAAAGAGGAGTCAGGAAAGACCTGCCCCTCAAGAGATTGGTCGAGACCAACCACCATTGAAGGGACTGCCGGACCAGGGAGGACAACTGGAAGGGCCGATCCAACGACCGTGGTTGCCGGTCCCAAGACGGCAACAGATTAAGCTGAAGCGTCCTTGTGTGAAATTGAGCAAAAGGCACTGCCTCGAAAGAGGCAACCATCAACCCTACCAGTCTCATCCCCAGACGGATGGACGGTCGAGGATTGGAAAGAAGGAACCGAGCCAATTCCTGAATCAGAAAAATCTTGGATTGGGGCAGAAAAACCCTGTGTTGACAAGAATCCAACCGCATTCCCAGAAAGGACACCACCCTGGCCGGGGCGAGGGAGAACTTGGGATAGTTGATCACCCAACCGAAGCTTTCCAGCGTGGAGACCACCGTCCTGGTGTCCGTCTCCGATTGATTGAGAGAAGGAGCCATGATGAGAAGATCGTCCAGATAAGGAACAATACGAATGCCTTGAGTTCTGAGAATGGCCATCACTCCTGCCAGCACCTTGGTGAACACTCTTGGAGCCGAGGTAAGGCCAAACGGAAGTGCCACGAATTGAAATTGCCGATCCTTCATCATGAACCGAAGAAAACGTTGATGAGCCTGGCAGATGGGAACATGAAGGTAAGCATCCTTGATGTCTATGGACGTCATGAAGTCCCCCTGCCGAAGAGAACTGATGGCTGATAGCAGAGTTTCCATGCGAAACTTCCGTGTACGGATGAACCTGTTGAGGAACTTCAGATCCAGAACAGGGCGCACCGACCGTCCTTCTTGGGGACTGTGAAGAGATTGGAGTAATACCCGAGGCCAACTTCCAAGTGCGGCAGGAGCCCCTGCGTGGCCAAATGGTCGGTGGGCACCAGAGGCCGGAAAAACCGTGAAGGAGGGCGAGACTCGAACTCCAGTTTGTAACCGGACGACACCACCTCCCGGATCCATCTGTCTGGAACCGCCTGGTCCCAAACCTGGGAGAAGTGTCGCAATCGTCCCCCCACCCGCACGGGTGAGGGCACCCCCTCATTGCTGAGCGGGCTTGCCAGCAGGCTTGGGCTTGGCGCCCCAGGACTGACCGGGACGGCCACGGCCCCTCCCCCGGGTCCAACCTGCACCTCTGGTAGCGGGAAAGGAGGCCCCTCTGGCTCCCCGAAAGGAGGGACTAAAAGATGCCGCTCCCCGAAAGGAACGACGCGGCCTCTTGCGTTGAGGCAACTTACCACCCTTGGTAACTGAATCCAATTTGTCGCCAAACAGGCGCAAACCTACAAAAGGAAGGGCTGTAAGCGACTTCTTAGAGCTAAAGTCTGCCGTCCACTGACGCAGCCACACTGACCGACGAATAGCAACCAACAGGGCCGTGGTCCTGCTACACATCGCAAGCGCATCGTCCTGGGCGGTCATGACAAAGGAAACGACTCACACTGCTTGAGAGAAAAGAACTCATCACAAGTGGGATCAAGATCTGCGTACAAATCTCTAACAATGGACCTAACAGCCATCAAAAGAAGCGCCGAAGCACTAACCGGCCGCAGTGCCGATCCAGCACTGATAAAACCATGGCGAGCCAATTGATCAATCCGACGATCCTCACCATCCTTGATGGTAGTAGTGTCAGGGGAGTGCAACACAGCCGTGTTAGACAGCCCCAACACGGGGGCATCGACGTCAGGGGGAACAGACCAAAGCTTCACCAAATCCTCCGGAAAAGGATAACGCTTATCCCAACTAGGAGAAACTCCAACAAGGTGCGTAGGTTGTTCCCATTCCTTAAGGACAACCCTGACAAAGTGTTGTTGTCTGGGAAACACCAAACGCGGCTTGGGTACATCAAACAACTCACCCTTTGGCGGGGGGACCGCCTCAGGTGGATCCAAAGCCAAAATCTCAAACATCTGAGCCAAAATGGAAGGAGTGTCAAGGAACACCCCCGCAGCCTGATCGCCAGCGGTACCAAACAATAGCCAAACAATAGCATAAACCAATAACCAAACAATAGCATAAAAACACCAGACCGCAGCCCTGCTTAGCTGTATACCGAAAAACACACACATCATTCTGGCCAGAACACACAATATTAAAGATGCCCCCCCCCCCCCCCACGCTAAGGGAGAAGGGACCAGGCGAGGGAAGGCAGGCTAAAAGGGGGGACCGGGATGGGGCATCCCAAATCCGGATCACCAGCCGGATAACCGCGTTGCCCCACGCGTGGGGACGAGGGGAGGAGATAAGCTCCTAGGCACCATGAGGTGCCGTCTACCATTGCCCAGCCAGCAGCCTAGGCTGGGAGGCTTCCAATATCTTAACTAAGTACAAAAACAAGTAGCTGGGCAGAAATAGACCATGGGGGGGTGCCGGGGACTGACCCCGGCTACCTGCAAGCAGGAGACTTCTTTCTTCTGTCTTGTTGCATCTTGCAGAGAGAAAACACTGGGTGTTAAGTGGGAGGTCCCAGGTATATGTAGGCCAGGAGGGGCTCGTTTTCAAGACTTCTCTCTGCAACGTCGCCTCCTGCTGGAGGATAACCCTATCGTCAAAATTAAAGGGGAAGCGGGGTGTGTGACACACTGAGAATATTACTGTTATGCGCACGCTTTACTTTGTGGTGTTTGCCAACTCTTCCCTTGACAGTACCTATGCATGTTGGGTATCGTTCTGTTCGGGGCATGTTGCTTTTTGAGATTTTACTTGTTTTTTCTTGTTTGCATATAGGTTTTTTTTTTTTTTTTTTTTTAGGAAACTGTGGCTTGATTCTTCCTTTTTATTCTTTTTTAGGGAAACTTTGTGCAACCAAAGAATACATTGAGGGATTACTTCCAGAAAACTAAGCCCACATAAACAAGCTTGGTACGCCTAGAAAGCTTGAGGCGTGTACTTCCAGAGAATATATAGTTTGTGGGGGTATTTCAAATGTAAAGGGTTGTTTTTCGGGAAAAACTGCAAGGTGCGCATAGCGCAGTTGTATTTTATCTGAAAATCTCCTAAAGCTCTGTTTCTCCGAGTCTCCAAGGAAAGGGTGTCTACCAATACATATGTGGTAACGCTGTGACCGGGAGAAATTGGGGTTTCGCACGCAATAACATTTTATTGACAAACTTACATTTTTTATTAAAAAAACACTACAAAGTGCAAAAAATAGATTTTTTAAATATTTTTTTGGACATATTTCACCAAAAAGTATTGAGAATACACTCAAAGGCCAAACGAGACACTTTTATGTTGAAGCCTATAATATTCCTGGGAAATCCCTGGAAATCCTTTCAAAAATCAGTTGGACACGTGTAGCGCAAAATAGTGAAACATAGTCTGGCAACAGAGTGTGACAAATGCTGCAGGTAGGCTGGCACTTAAAGGGTTAAAGCAGATTTTATTTTTCGAATTTCATGGAAGTCATTTTAAGAGCAACAGACGCAAAAGGTGGTGGATATGGGTGTGCCTACCCTGAATTATGACCAATATTCAACAAACAGTGAAAGACAGGAAAATGGGAGAATATGAACTGTAGCATTTTCGCTTACCAGTAACTTCAGGAGCCAGAAGCGAGACTTGTAATACAAAGTCTTGGTGGGGTTGATGAGGAAGAGCAGCATGAAGCCATACAAGATCAGAGGATTCACCTGCATTGGGAAATATTCATGGTGCCAGAAGACACAGGCGAAAAGACTGAAGCACCAGAGCATGCCAAGAAATCCTGCAATCTGGAACACGTAAACAGCACCGTTACCTATACATCACTATGCAAGCCAACCCAAAAATATACATACACATATGGTGGCTATTATAAAATAAATGTGCTGATAATAAGTGTTCATACATGCAAAATGTATAAAATGGCAAGTTAATTATAATTTTCCTTTATTTGAGATGTACCAAAAACATGCCTGATTCTGTAATGCTAGGTTTTGTACACCCATCTTCAGGAAGAATTAAAGGATGCTTTGGGTTCATCTCTATTATAATAGTTTGCTTTTCTGAGGATGCACCCTGTTTTAACAATGGTTAATGTGCTGCCACTTACATTGAGTGATCAACACAAAAATACAATTCTGTGATTCTCACCTGTAGAATTGATCTCTTTCTTCTTCCACTCCAGGGCGTCACAGAATCAGATACGAACAGGTTACCTCCTGTCCGAAGAGCGGGGCTGCAAGATAAAAGGGTGTGGTTCCTCCTGCCCTTTATATACTTCTGGCTACTCTCCACAATCCAGTAATTGAAAAGCAGTAGATACAGCCACCTGGGAAGATGAAGGCATCCTAAAAGATCCCATGTTTAGTTGGAAAACAAGGAGACAATAGAACTTCTCTCTTCCTATTTTCCTTATCCTCTTTTTTTTAATGTTAACACTCAAAATATTTACATATCTACACAAATACGAGCTTCACTAGGACTATGGCATCTAAGGAACGGATAGTAGCCTAGCAGGTAGGGTGACCATGATGTCCTGCAGTGGAAGAAGAAATCAATTCTACAGGTGAGAATCAGATACAAATGGGACCTCAAAAAGCAGTGCCCCAATCCAGGGTGGGAATCCAAAGTGTCAAAATATTTATCTTACCTGAGGAGACAGCCCTACCGAAATCAAACCTCAGCTCAAAAGCTCACTACCGCTTATAACACCTTCTGACCAAAAGTGGCATCCGCTGAGGCTACCTTACAAAATTTGGTAAATGTATGGACTGAAGACCAGGTAGCAGCATTGCAGACCTGTTCTACTGAAGCCTTGTGCTGAAAAGCCCAGGAAGCTACAATAGCCTGGGAGGAATGGGCCATAACAAGAAAAGGAGGATTTCTCCCCTTGGAGATGGTAGGCCTTAATCACTGCTTGTCAAATCCATCGGGTGACCGTAGACTTAGCTGGCGTAAAAGACTTTTCCATAGCCCCTCAAATATGATTAACAAGGAGTCAGTCCTGCGGAAGGTCTAAGTTGTTGAGATATAGTATTTAAGAGCTCTCATTACGTCTAGGGATTGTAGGAGTCTCTCTTGGCTAACCGGAGGAGAGCATAACGAGGGCAAAACCACCTCTTCATGGAAGAAAGTTCTGTTTAAAATGGAAGACAGCCTTGTCCTTGTGTAGGTCTAAATAAGGACTTTGACAAAGTCTGCTTTTTGGGTTTGAATCACTTTCCGAGTGACTGACAGATAAGCCTCTTTCTGCTAGGACGGTGGTTTCAATAGCCAGGCTGTCAAAGCCAGAACTTTTAAACTAGGGTGCCGAAGAGGCCCCTGTGTGTGGTGATCTGGATAGTCGGGCAGCCGCCAGTGGTCCCCTTCCGACATTCTTACTGTCTAAAAACCAATTTCTCCTTGGTCAATGGAGTGCTACCACGAGCTACCTTCTTTAGTACTCGACCCAGGAGTGAAAATGGAGGGAATGCCTGATGCCTGAATGCTGACCAAGCAAGGGTCAGGGTATCTAGTGCTATAGCAAGAGGGTACTTGGACCAGGAGACAAATCTCAGACTCTTCCAATTGTGGTGGGAGGCGAAGAGATCCGAGATCTAGGAGCCCCTGGCGCATGCATAGGACTCAAAAAATCCCCTGACTGGATGGACCATCTCCCTGATCCAATATCACTCTGCTTAGATAATAGGCCTCCACATTGCCAACTCCTGGTATGTGGATCGCCAAGATGCACGAAACATTTTTCTCAGCCCAGAGTAAGATCCAGCTCACCCCCTTGAGAGCTCCAGTGCCGCCTTGGTGGTTGATATATGTCACCGCCGTCATGTTGTCTGCTTGAACCCTGATAGGATGATGGTGCAATGTGTGAGAGACAGTAGAATAGCTCACAGCTCCAGAACATTTTTGGGAAGTCTGCTCTCCTCCGGGCCCCACTGTCCCTGGATCATTTGTGACCCCACCCCAACCCATTAGGCTGGCATCCGTGGTGACCGTCTTCAATGGAAGACAAAATTTGCCCACCTGAAGAGGTTGGGGATTCAGCCACTAGGATAGTGACTGCCTTGCTGAGCGTGTAAAGTAAAGGGGGTGATCCAGCGTCTCTGTGGTTCGATCCTAAATAGAGTGTAATTACAACTGTAGGGGTGGAACTGTGCAAATGGCACTGCCTAAAAGCAAGACACCATCAAGCCCAACAGACGCATTTCTTGACGGATTGTTGGTGAGGGCAGTTCAAGAGAAACTGTACCCTGTCCTGAAGCGAGGGTCTCGGCTGTGTCTAATGCTTAATTCCCAAAAAGGAGAGAACTCTTGAGGGAATGCGACTTTTGATAGTTGACTATCCATCCAAATGTTTCTAGCGTCAATATGACAGTCTCTATACCTCTCAAAGCCACCTGAAAAGATGGGGCTCAGATTAGGTGGTCATCTAAGTATGGTGTAATTTGTATCCCCAATGCCTTAGAACAGCCATGAGGGCTGACAGAACCTTAAAGACCCTTGGAGCCGAAGATAGGCCAAAGGGCAGGACCATTAACTGGAAGTGTAGGCCATCTACCTTGAAACAAACATTCCTGATGGCCTAGGAAGATAGGGATATGTAGGTAAGCATCCCTTATATACACTGTGGCCATAAAATCCCCTGGCTGAAGTGAGGCTGTGGTCGATCTTTAAGATTTCACGCAAAATCTTTGAAGTCAGATGAAACGGTTGACACCCTTGAGGTCTAAAACGGGGCACACAAAGCTGTCCCTCTTGGGGATTACGAACAACTTGGAGTAGAATCCGTGACCTACCTCTAAAAGGGGAATGGAACGGACTACTCCTAGCTGCAACAGGTGAGTTACAGTGGATCTCAATGCTTTTCCTGTATTCCAGGATACCCTTGACAGAAAGAACCTCTGAGAAGTTCTGGCATCCAATTCGCTTTTGAATACAGAAGCCGTTACCCCACCCGAAAAATAACATTCTGTGTTTACTCACCTGTAGAATGGATATTATAAGTATGCATCACACCCTGCTACAGTAATGATTAATCACGTCTGGGTTATAGTCCACAAGAGGGCGCTTTACTGCAGAGAAGGCAAAAATACCGTTTTGTGAAGTACTCACCTTTAAAACGGGTATTATGAGTGTGCCATACACTCCACTTCGAACATCATGACATCTCGGGTTATATCCTCTAGAGGGCGTACTTTCGCAGAGATGAAATGCAAAAAAGGCAGCCCCTCCTGGCCCATATAACCTAGGAACCTCCCACCAATTCCCCAGTGTATAAAAGCAGTAAGGACCAGGAAAAACCAATTATAACACCACCACCCAATGGTTCACCATATAAAAACTCCAGAATACCTGAAATAAAGGGGTGGGGCGAAGTGGAGTGTATGGTACACTCATAATACCCGTTTTAAAGGTGAGTACTTCACAAAACGGTATTATTCTAAGTGTGTCATACACTCCCCTTCGAACATCATGACATCTTGGGACATCCAATAGCAGTGTCCGACATGGGTGGGAACCATAAACAGTCAAGAATGTACCAACTTAAACCACTGCAGCTTGCAGAACCTTGCGGCCAACAACAGCATCCGCTGAAGCCCGCACATCAACCTTGTAAAACTTGGAAAAAGTATGAACGGAAGACCAAGTAGCAGCCTTACAAACTTGTTCAACAGAAGCCTGGTGCTGAAAAGCCCAGGATGCACCAACAGCACGAGTAGAGTGCGCAGTGACCCTAAAAGGAGGAGCCCTCCCCTTAGAGTAGGCCCCAACAATGGCCTGATGAATCCATTTGCTAATGGTAGACTTGGCGGGCGCCAAACCTTTCCTGGGCCCGCAGGGCACCACGAAAAAGGCATCCGTCTTGCGGAAAAAAGAAGTAGTGACCAAGTAGTACTTAACACAGCGAACAACATCCAAATTGTGCAGAACCCTCTCCTTGTCATTGCTAGGCTTAGGACATAAGGAAGGGAGAACAATATCCTGATATGAAAGGCAGATACCACCTTAGGAAGAAAATCTGGCTTAAAGCGAAAAACCACCTTATCCTGTCGTCTCTCAAAATAAGGGGCCTGAATCGACAGAGCCGCCAACTCAGAGACACGCCGAACAGAGGTAATAGCCAACAAAAAGGCAACCTTCTGAGTGAGAATAGAAAGAGCAGTATCCTGTAGTGGCTCAAAAGGAGGACTCTGTAGAGCCGACAGAACCAAATTCAATTCCCAAACAGGAACTACCGCCTTCCTAGGAGGCCGCACATGCGCAACTCCTTGGAAAAAGGTCTTAACCAGCGGGTGCAAGGCAAAAGACCTCTGGAAGAAAACCGACAAAGCCGAAACCTGTCCTTTCAAGGTACTAAGCTGGAAACCGAGATCCAGATTATGCTGAAGAAACTCCAGAATCCTAGGAATAGAAAACACCCTACAAGGCAAGGCCCTAGCCTCACACCAATCAATGTAGGACCTCCAAGTCCTATAGTGAATGCCAGAAGAGGACCGTTTCCTAGATCTAATCAAGGTCTGGACAACGGCCTCAGACAAACCTTGCTCCTTCAGAATGAAGGTTTCAGCAGCCAAGCCGTCAAAGCCAGCGTTTGTGAATTGGGGTAAAGAAGTTGACCCTGAGACAATAGATCCAGCAACACGGGAAGCTGGTACTGATCTACCGCCAGCCTTACCACGTCTGCGTACCAAAGCCTTCTTGCCCACCTTGGAGCCACCAGAATTGCTGGTGCCCCTTCCAGAATCAGTTTGCGAACAACCTTGCCCAGCATGGCGAAGGGCGGAAACAGGTACAGAAACCCCAGATCCTTCCAGGCAAGAGACAAGGCATCCACTGCCAATGCTAGAGGATCCTGGGAAAGAGCCACAAAGGCCGGAAGTTTGTGATTGTGCCTCGAGGCAAAGAGATCCACCTCTGGAGTCTCCCACCTGCGGCAAAGATCCAGAAAAACCACGGGGTGGAGAGACCACTCTCCTTGGCGAGAAGAACCCTCGCTCAGGGAATCCGCCTCCGTGTTTTCCACTCCCGGAATGTAAACTGCCGAAATGCAAGGAACAAAGTTCTCCACCCAGTGCAGAATCAGGGAGACTTCCTTGAGGGCACCCCTGCTGCAAGTCCCTCCTTGGTGATTGATGTAGGCCACCGCCGTTCGATTCTCTGACTGAACCTGAACCGGCAGACCCCGTAACTGTGACGTCAGCCGTTGCAGAACAAGCCGGATGGCCCTGAGCTCCAAGACATTGATGGGGTTGTGAGCCTCCTGAGGGCTCCACACCCCACTGAACTGATGACTTTTACAATAACCTCCCCAGCCCGACAGGCTGGCATCCGTGGTAACCGTCTCCCAACAAGGGACCAGAAAGGACCTGCCCCTTCAACAGGTTGCTCGACTCCAGCCACCACCGAAGTGACTGCCGAACCCTGGGAGACATCCTGAAAGATTGAGCCAAAGACTGGGGACACCTGTCCCAATACGTCAATAGGTGAAGTTGAAGCAATCTCATGTGAAACTGTGCAAACGGTACCGCCTCGAAGGAGGACACCATCAAGCCCACCAGTTTCATCCCCTGTCGGATAGAGGGACAAGGATTGGCCAGAAGAAGACGGATCAGACCCCGAATCCCCTGCACCTTGGTCTGGGGCAGAAACACTCTGGCCTGAATGGTATCCAGATTCATGCCCAGAAAGGAAATCACGCGTGATGGAGAAAGAGGACTTGGGGCGGTTGATCACCCACCCGAACCTCTCCAGAGTCGACACCACCTGGTGGGTGTCCAGCTCCGCCTGACTGAGGGAAGAAGCTGAGATCAACAGGTCGTCCAGATAAGGCACAATGCGAATGCCCTGAGCAGGGCCATTATCCCCGCCGGTGAAGACCCGCGGTGCCGAGGTCAGCCCTAAGGGAAGAGCTTCAAACTGAAAATGTTGATCCTCCACCGTAAATCGGAGGAATCTCTGATGCGCTGGAAAAATAGGAATATGCAAATACGCATCCTTGATGTCTATGGGCGACATGAAATCGCCCTGTTGAAGGGAATTGATAGCGGAGCGCAGAGTCTCCATGCGGAACTTTTTGGCTCTGATAAACCTGTTGAGAACCTTGAGATCTAGAATGGGTCTCACCGAACCCTCCTTTTTGGGTACCGTGAAAAGGTTGGAGTAGTAACCCCTGCCTCTCTGCGACAGAGGCACCGGGCAAATAACTCCCATGTCCAGAAGATTTCTTACTGCTAACAGGAGCCCCTGAGCAGCCTGAGGGTCCGAGGGCACCCGCGACCTCAAGAACCTTGGAGGCGGCCAGTACTCGAACTCCAGTTTGTACCCGGACAACACCACCTCCAGGATCCAATTGTCTGTGACCTCCCTGGCCCAGACCTGGAAAAAAGAGCCGCAGCCGTCCCCCCACCCGTGCGGGTGAGGGCGCCCCATCATTGCTGAGCCGGCTTACCGGCGGGCTTAGGCTTGGAACCCCAGGCAGCCGGCGGGCGTGCCCGACCTCTGCCCCGTTCCAGGACGAGCCCCTGACACCAGAGACGGGCAGACCCCTAGTTGCTCTGGCTCCATGAAAGGACGGAGTGAAAGAACCGCCCCCCCCCCCGAAAGGGACGGCGCTGTTTCCTCCGCTGAGGTAACTTACCTCCCTTAGCAACAGCATCCAATTTATCACCAAACAGCCGCGTACCCAAGAAGGGAAGAGCTGTAAGGGACTTCTTAGCCCCAAAATCCGCTGTCCACTGACGCAGCCAGACCAACCTGCGCATGGCCACCAATAGGGCCTGCTACACATGACAATAGAATCCTCCATAGCATACAACACAAAATCCATGAATAATTCACACCTCTTAAGAGTAGCGAACTCAGCGCTAGCCGGATCAAACAGACCGCCAATAAGCCAGTCCCTGATAAGAGACCTGGTAGCAAGCGACACTAGAGCCGATGAACCAGCCGGCCGCAGGGCCGATCCCACACAAGCAAACGCATGACAGGCCATCTGATCCAGGCGCCTATCCTCGCCATCCTTAAGGAAGGTAGCGTCCGGGGTGTTCAATACGGAAGAATTGATCAAGCCCAAGACAGGCGCATCGACCTCAGGGGGAGAAGATCATCGCTTGACCGCCTCCACCGGGAAGGGATACTTCTTGTCCCATCCCTGGGGAGCACCCGGCAGCCGACAGGGTCTCTCCCATTCCTTCTGGATCAGTGCATCAAAATGATCCTGCATAGGAAACTCTAGACGGGGCTTGCGGACCCCCAAAAATTCCCCCTTCTTCAAGGGAGGCGCCTCAGGGGGAACAATATCCAACACCTCCAACATATGCGTCAACACAGCCGCCGTATCTACGGCATCCCCTGGCGCCTGCCCACCAAAAGTCTCAGCAGACTGCACAAAATCAGATTATGTCTCCTCATACACTTCCCCCTCCTCTAAAGGGGAATAATCTGACAAATCCATACAATAGTCATCTGTGTCCCACACAGGCTGGGCCGATGACAAATGTCTCTTTTTAGCTTGGGCCTTCTTGCCCTCCGTGCTAACAAACTTTTCAATGCTCACCAACCTGGCGCATAGATCTGATTGCGACTCCCCGCTGGCAGCAACGTCACTCGGGGTACGTAACAAACGGGGAGGGGAAGGCGATGAAGCAGGAAGAGCCGACCCAGAAGGCCGGGACCCAGACTTCCGCGTTATGGCCTTATGAGCGCATGGAGTACAGATTGGTACATCCTCTCCCGTAAGGGATGCCCCACACCCCACGCATGAGCGGACTGGGCCCAATGAGGACCCTAGTCCAGTATCCTGCGGAGCCTCCATATGGTGATTCTTTATTGGTCAGTCGCAAGACCGAAGGGAATTACGCTAAAGCAACTCGGGATGCCCCTTAAAAGTCCCAGTGGGAGGATTTTAGAGGAGACCAACTTTAAACTAGGGACCCCAGGCCTAAACTCACAAACATGTACCACCAGGGGCCCACTCCACCAGAGAGGGACCCCTAAACAATAAAAACAAAAGGCCATCAGGCCCCTACCTGACCCCTGCAAGCAGCACAGCAGCGCAGATAACTTCCAAGATAGCCCCTGAAGCATGAGGAGCCAGGACCAGGAAGAAGAAGGGGGGCGAGCCAGTGCCGAAGGCGCCCTTTTTTAGGCCATGCCCCCCTCCCTGCAGTGCGGAGCAAGGCAAGCTAGGGCCCTCCAATCGCGCTGACGAGGGGGCGGGGCTACCGAGCGCCGGCCCCACCCCCTTTTACACACAACACAGCATGTGTGATTCACTCAGGCTGACAGAAAACGAGCCCAATTCAACAGGGATTACTTCCAAATGACCACAGCCCAATTCAACAGGGATTACTTCCAAATGACCACAGCAACTAAAGTGTGAAGCACCTAACACTCAGACATCCACACACACAACACAAAATATAAAGGAAAAAAGCCAGCCTGGGACACGCCAGCCCCCCCCCCCCCCCCCCCCCCCAGGGGAGTAAGGGATCCTGAGGGGGAACCCAGGGAGGCCCCGGCCGAAATAAGGCCGCATAAGGCTGGGACTAAGGGCATCCCACACCAGGATCACCATAACCTGGTGACACCGCCTGCCCCAATTGAGGACTCACGGTGTATTAAGGCTCCCAAAGCACCCACAAGGTGCTCCTACCCTTGCCAGGACCCGCAGCCAAAGCTGGGAGGCTCACTAGGGACAATTTGGTAAAAATCCTGGCAGAAATAGGGACAAAAAATGGGGCGCCGGGCGTCAGCCCGGCATACTTGCAAGAGAGAAGTCTTCATCTTCTGTCTCGTCCGCTCGCAGAGAAGTAACTGGGGAATTGGTGGGAGGTTCCTAGGTTATATGGGCCAGGAGGGGCTGCCTTTTTTGCATTTCATCTCTGCGAAAGTACGCCCTCTAGAGGATATAACCCAAGATGTCATGATGTTCGAAGTGGAGTGTATGGCACACTTAGAATAAAGGGCCCTCCCCTTGTCGTTACTAGGCTTAGTACAATGTCCTGATTGAGGTGAAAGGCAGAGACAACCTTAGGCAAGAAGTCTGGTTTAAAGCGAAAAACTACCTTGTCCTGGTGTCTCTCAAAGTAGGGGGCCTGAATGGACAGAGCCGCCAACTCAAACACGCCGGACAGAAGTGATAGCCACCAGGAAGGCAACTTTCCAGGTGAGAATAGACAGTGCAGCCTCATGCACAGGCTCAAACGGAGGACCCTGAAGGGCCGACAACACCAAATTCAAATCCCAAACCTGTAACAAGGGTTTGCGGGGAGGGCGCACATGAGTGACCCCCTGGAAGAAGGTCTTAACCAAAGGATGAAGAGCGAATGACCTCTGAAAGAAAACCGCCAGGGCAAGACACATGCCCTTTCAGAGTGCTGAGCTGAAAACCCATATCTAGACCATGTTGAAGGAACTCCAGAATCCGAGGGATTGAGAACACCCGACAAGGGAAGGCCCTAGCCTCACACCAGTCAATGTAGGTCCGCCAGGTCCTGTAGTAGATATTAGAGGAAGATTTCTTCCTAGACTTAACCAGAGTCTGAACAACCGCCTCAGACAGAACCTTTTCCTTTAGGATGGAGGTTTCAGCAGCCACGCCGTCAAAGCCAGCGTTTGTAAATTGGGGTAACAAAGACGTCCTTGAGCGAGAAGATCCGGAACCAGGGGCAGAGGGTACTGATCAACCGCCAACTGCACGACGTCTGCGAACCACACCTGTCTTGGCCACCTGGGGGCCACCAGAACAGCTGGCACTCCTACGTAAACCAGCTTGCGAACGACCTTGCCCAGAATGGGAAACGGGGGGGAAGAGGTACAGTAGACCGAACCCCCGCCAGGACAGAGACATGGCATCCACTGCCAGAGCCAGAGGATCCTGGGACAGTGATACAAATGCTGGGAGATTGTGATTGTGACGAGAGGCAAACAGATCCACATCCGGCCTCCCCCACCTGCAACAGAGGGATAGGAAGACCTCGTTGCTGAGGGACCATTCCCTCCGGCGAGAGGCCCCGCTGCTCAGGGAGTCCACTTCCAGGTTTTCCACCCCCGGAATGTAAACCGCCGAAATGCACGGGACGTTGCTCTCGGCCCAAGACAGAAGCAACGACACCTCCCAGAGGGCACTCTTGCTCCGAGTCCCTCCCTGATGATTGATGTAAGCGACCGCAGTCCTGTTGTCGGAGCGAACCTGAACCGGCAGTCCCTGGAGGTGAGGCGTCAGCTGCACCAGCACCAACCGAACCGCCCTCAGCTCCAGAACATTGATGGTGGCATGTGCCTCCCTGAGGGCCCCACAGCCCATGAAATTGATGGGCTCTCCAGTAGCCCCCCAGCCTGACAGAATGGCATCCGTCGTGACCGTCTCCCAGCGGGGCGTCAGAAATTATCTGCCCCCCAAAAGAGTCTTCGGGTCCAGCCACCACAGAAGGGACCGCCGGACCAGAGGAGACAGAACAAAGGCCTGATCCAGAGACAGAGGACACTTGTCCCAGGCCAGCAGGAGATGGAGCTGAAGAGGCCTCACGTGAAATTGAGCAAAGGGCACTGCCTCGAAGCAGGCCACCATCGGTTCCACCAGTCTCATACCTTGCCGGATGGATGGATGAGGTTTGGACAGTAAGAGATGAATCAGCGCTCGAAGAGCGTCCACCTTCTGCTGAGGTAAGAAAATCCTGGCCTGAATGGAGACGTAATGAGAAGGTCGTCCAGATCAGCAAGAATGCGAATGCCCTGGGCTCCGAGAAGGGCCATCACGCCCGCCAGTACCTTTGTGAACACCCTGGGTGCAGAGGTGAGCCCGAAGGGTAGAGCCACAAATTGGTAGTGTTGTTCCCCTACTGCAAACCTAAGGAACCGCTGGTGTCCTGGAAAGACCGGCACATGAAGGTAAGCGTCTTTGATGTCTATTGAGGTCATAAAGTCCCCCGGGCGCAGGGAGCCGACAGCGGAGCGCAGTGTCTCCATGCGAAACAGTCTGGTTCTGATGAACCGGTTGAGAATCTTCAAGTCCAGAATGGGTCTGATGGAACCATCTTTTTTGGGCACTGTAAAGAGATTGGAATAGTAACACGGACCTCTCTCTCTGGGGGGAACCTGACAAACGACCCCCATGGCCCGAAGGTTTTGCACCGCCAACAACAGGCCCTGCGCTGCCCGAGGGTCTGTAGGAACCCAAGATTTGAGGAATCTGTGAGGAGGCCAGGCCGCGAACTCCAGCTTGTACCCGGAGGAGACAACCTCCAGAATCCATTTGTCTGAAACCTGTTGTGCCCAGACCCGAGCGAAGAGCCACAGTCGTCCCCCCACCCACAAGGGTGAGGGCGCCCCCTCACTGCCGAGCAGGCTTGGCAGTGGATTTGGGTTTGGCACCCCAGGAGGATCCGGGTCGGGCACGGCCTCTGCCCTTGCCCCAGAAATCTCAGCTTTGTCCAGCAAAGGATACCCCCCTGCCTGTCCTAGGCCCAAGAAAGGAGGGAGTGAAAGAGCCTGAACCCCGAAAGGGTCGCGGCTGCTTTTTGCGTTGGGGCAACTTACCTCCCTTAGCAAAAAGGTCCAAATGATCCCCAAACAGGCGCAAACCCTGAAAGGGAAGCCCTGTGAGTGCCTTTTTAGCAGCATTGTCAGCTGCCCACTGGCGCAACCTGACCGAGCGGCGGATAGAGACTACCAATGCCGAGGTCCTGCTACACATCCGAATGGTGTCATCTAAGGCAGATAAGACATAAGTGATGAAAAACTCACACTGCGACAGAGCTCTCAACTCCGCACTAGAGGGATCCTCATGGGAGCCATCCAGAATGCCCCTGATCAAGGTCCTAATAGCCACGGCTGTGATAGCAGAAGCACCCACCGGGCGCAAGGCCGAACCCGTACAAGCAAAGGCATGGGAGGCCAGTTGGTCAATACGTTGGTCCTCACTATCCTTCAAGGTAGTGGAATCAGGAGAATGCACGGCGGACGTATTGGACAACCCCAGGACGGGGCCATCCACCTCAGGGGGAGCTGACCAACGTTGACCGCGTCAGCGGGAAAGGGATACCTCCTATCCCACCCCTTAGGGATACCGGGAAGCCTGCTAGGCCTTTCCCATTCCTTAAGAATCAGCTTGTTAAAATGCATCTGATCTGGGAATTTCAACCGTGGCTTAACGGTACCAAACAATTCCCCCTGCTGCTTAGGCGGCGCCGCAGGGGGGGGAAATGGCAAGTACCTCAAATATTTGGGTAAGCAGCCGCGTCCCCACGCTCTGTACCGGCATCTGCGCCAAGGTACTGCTGATCAGAGAAATCGGAGTCTGAGAATAATTCCCCCTCCTCAAGCGAGGTATAGTCAGACAAATCAAGAAAATCATCATAATCAGAGGCAAAGGCCGGCGCAGCGGGCGCAATGTGCCGTCTTTTAGCTGGAGCCTTCCTGGCTGCAGAACTAGCAATCATTCTCTCAATGTTGGCCAGTCTAGCGCAAACATCGGATTGCGACTCCCCCGCTAGTGTGAATGTCACTAGGGGTCATAACCAGGCACGGAGGTGTGGGGAATGAGACCAGCGGAGCTGACCCAGCCGCACGGGGCCCAGATTGCTGTGCGCATGGTACACAAATCTGCACATTATCGCCCACAAGGGATGCCCCGCACACCACACAGAGCCGGGATTGCCCCGAGAGGACCCTGAGCACAGTATCCTGGGGAGCCTCCATATGGTGATTTTAGGTAGTCGCAATGACCAATGGGAATGACGCTAATCAGCTACCCGGGATGCCCCTTAAATGTCCGTTAGTGGGAGGATTTAATAGGATAAAATGAATGATCCCCCTTAATTTTTTGGGATGGGCCACAGGACCGGGAGAAACCTCTAATTAGGGTTGTCCCCCTGGAAGACATAATGGGAAAACTCACATGAGTAAAAAACCCCAGCATGCATACCCATAATAGTAATTTGTAAATATATATTCATAACATGCAATACTAAGCAATTATTGAAAAAAGGTAAGCACGCATGGGCACTCACAGAACCGACAGGGACCGCAAGATGGCGCCCGGACGGAGAGACAGGAAGAGAAGGAGGACGGGGGCGGGCCGCTGCTAGGCCCCTCCAAACGCGAGGACAGCTAACAGGCCGCGCTCCCCAGCCAATAGGCTGGGAGCCGGCCGTGACGTCACCGGCCCGCCGCCGTAGAGAGCGCGCGTGGGGCGAACAAACTGAAGGAGCCGATGGGAAGAGTAAAGCGTGCTGGCAGCTGCCAGCGCGCGTAAGTCACAAAAAAACACACACACACATACACACTAGTAAAAACGGCACACATACATATAAAAATACAGTAGCCGACTGAATACTCCCCACCCCCACTAACGGGGAACAGGGGGCCAGGGGGAAAGCCCATGTTACATTCGGGTTATGTAATGAGGGCAATAAAACGAACAGGGCATCCCATATCAGGATCACCAACCTGAAACCACCTATCCTTTGGTGGGGGATTTGCAGTGGAGTCTAGCTCCACTATAAAAAACACCTCTGATAGGTGCTACCTACCATCACCCGGACCATGCAGCCGTAGCTGGGAGGCATTTTCAAATGGCCCGGGTGGAAATAGGACAAAAAGGGGTCCGGGTGCTACCCGGCTTACCTGCAAGGAGAGAGAGCCATCATCTTGACTGTCGACGTCTGGGTCTCCATTCTTCCTTTTAGGAGCTCTAGGAGTTGGGATACCCAAAACCTCTAGAATTGAGATCAGATCAGATTATCTATCTGCTCCTTGAGCATAAAAGACTCATGTTCAGAAGAAGAACCCCCAATCAGAAATACTTTGTTCTCTACTGGATGAGAGCTCCCCCTCCAAAAAATCTTCCAGAGATTCTGTGGCGCCATAAATATCCTCCTCAGAATCGGAAGGCTCCAAGGAAACATTTTTCTGATGAGATTAAAGTTTGAGAACGGAGGATCTACATGACCCTTAGGCTGGAAATAGTGTCTTCCCAACTGGGCCAACCATTCGACCATTTCCAGCAGGAAATGAAAATCCTGAATATCAGAACGAGGTGGAGCAGCAGTAAGTAGCTGGAGAAGCAGTATGCTTTGAGGGAGCAAGCCCTGAGGCTTCAATGGAAGGAATACCTGCGAGGGTGGCAGCGGCCTAGTTAATATGGAAAGTACCAGTGTGGCGGTGCATTCTGAGCAGATAGGGCTGCCTTCTTCAGGAGGCCTTTGCAAGCACAGGGGACATGGGGAGACACTCAATGCTAAGATACCAGACCCGGAGTCAGTCTATTATCCTAGAGGGCCTAAGTCTTAAGTATATGAGGAATTTCGATAATCACAAATGACTACTCCCTAGGGGTGTACCACAACCTAATACTCCTTATTACAAAGGATCTTGAATCTTAAAACAAAGAATAGCAGAAATTGCAAAAAAAGTACACACAAAATTGAAGTGCCTACCAGTAGGCAGCTGCCCGCGAAGAATCGGCCGGCTATATGCAGCCAGCAGCCCAAAAAGGTGCGGGTACCCGAACTGCGGCAGAAGCCCGCAAGGAAGTGCCGGCGAGTGCGAAGCAGATCCTCTTTCAGAGTGCAGCGGCAGGCACTGAGAGGCCCTAGCTGAAATCCCCTTCCTGCTAGAGGAAAAGCCGCGCCCCCGGCCCGCCCCTCGGCCAATGGTGCTCCCATCGCCTGGTGCAAAATTTGAAAAAGCCCCAACACAAAGTAGCAGCCCTCACCTCTTAAACGTTGAAAATAAAACAAGGTCCACTGTAAAAAATAAAGTGGAAAGGAACAGAAAGAAAGGGGAAAAATTTCCCCATGGCCCCCCCATGTAGGTTCACCAGACAAAAACCTGTGGCCGATTGTCCCTTAAAAAGGGAACCTCAACTCTTGGGGTCCTGCCCTTCAGGCGAGAGTTAACCCATTTGTTTCTAATTCAGTGACACCCTGGAGTGGAATATGAGAGAAATATGTCAATAGCATGGTCCACAGGGACACTAACCTTACCTACCTACCTACCCCTCTCACTATAAGGGAGCTCTGCAATAAAGGAATACTTACTTTTCGTAGAAGAGCTTCAACCAATGGGACAGAAAAACAGCAGACTTAATTTCGGATCTTGCAAGAAGGTCATACCACCTGCTTCTGCGCCACTCATCCCTCACCTGCAGCGAAAAGCTACCTATGAAAAGCTGGGCCCCATCCACAGAGGTACCCAATGAAGTCTTTACTGAGACCACAATTGCTTCTCATGCCAAAGTTGCAGGCAAATGTGAAGCAAAGGCAGATGAATGGTCTAAAGTCTGTGCAAAAGGCTACGAAAATTCATCTGTAGCAACCACATGTCCTCCAAAAGCAGCCATATGAGCTGTTCAACTGTTTCCAATGGCCCATTATATAGGGCCCTGCCTGGCACATAGTTGCCAGGGACAGATGCGGCCCCCTACAATATATTTATAATCAGTTCCGTAGCCCTGCTTCTTAAGTCAAACTTACCTCAAATAGATGCTGGTGTGAAAGGTTGTTCCGAGGGTTGAGCTCAAAAATGAGTACGTGATTGACTCCAGCTTGTCGCCAACCGTAAGTATTGATGCCCAGAAGAAATAGGAACTCCACCAACAGGAACCCACCCCTGTAAATCCGCACCAAAGGCCAAACATCCCCAATGTTATAGCTATTGTAACCTAAATGGGAACAAAGAATTAATACTGTTATATAACCTCTTACACACAGACACTACTTTGACCTTAGTTATTATAAGTTAATCACAAAACACCAGTGACACAGTAGGGGGTCAGGGGACTATATAGATCTTACAAAACATGCTTACACGTTACACGCTAATTACATCATCAGGGTCCTCCCCATTGGATGGATCTAGCCCCTTTTAAAGAGCAACCGAAGAAAAAGCACATGCACCCAACCCATGTGAACCAAATTAAAAACTGGCTGTCCTAATGGGCAGAAAATTACCATTTTGTGAGTACTCACCTGTAAAATGGATATTGTCAGTGTGTCACACACCCCGCTTCCCCTTTAATTCTTACGATCGGGTTACTCCACCGGCAGGTGAAGATGTTGCAGAGAGAAGTCTTGAAAACGAGCCCCTCCTGGCCTACATATACCTGGGACCTCCCACTTAACACCCAGTGAATTCAAACAGCAGTAAGACAAGGTACCAGGAAAACCAACGGTAACCTCAAAATAAAATAAAGGAAAGCTTCACCATATAGAGGATCCAGGATACCAAAAAGGGCGGGTGAAGCGGGGTGTGTGACACACTGACCATATCCATTTTACAGGCGAGTACTCATAAAATGGTATTCTCAGTGTGTCACACACCCCGCTTCCCCTTTAATTCTTACGATCAGGAAATCCAAAAGCAGTGTCCACAAGGGGTGGGTATCCGACAGCAAAATGAAGCATAACTCAAACGATTGCAGTCTGCAGAACCTTGCGGCCAAACACAGCATCCACTGAGGCCCGCACATCAACCTTGTAAAACTTAGAAAAAGTATGAACAGAAGACCAAGTAGCAGCCTTACAAACTTGTTCAACAGAAGCTTGGTGCTGAAAAGCCCAAGACGCTCCAACAGCACGAGTAGAATGAGCAGTGATACGAAAAGGGGGAACCTTCCCCTTGGCCGAATAGGCCCCAACAATCGCCTGACGAATCCATTTGCTAATGGAAGACTTGGCCGGAGCCAAACCCTTCCTAGGCCCACAGGGCACAACAAAAAAGGCATCAGTCTTACGAAAAGGAGAAGTAGTAATCAAATAGTACTTAACACAGCGTACCACATCCAAACAATGCAAAACCCTCTCCTTGTCATTCTTAGGCTTAGGACACAAGGAGGGAAGAACAATATCCTGATTCAAATGAAAAGCAGAAACAACCTTAGGAAGAAAGTCCGGTTTGAAACGAAAGACCACCTTGTCCTGATGCCTCTCAAAGTAGGGCGCCTGAATCGATAAGGCCGCCAACTCCGAGACACGCTGAATCGAAGTGATAGCCACCAAGAAGGCAATCTTCTGAGTCAAGGTAGACAGAGCAATATCCTACAAGGGCTCAAAGGGAGGAGCCTGAAGAGCATAAAGAAACAAGTTCAAGTACCAAACAAGGAGCAATGGCTTCCTGGGAGGCCTCACATGCGTAACCCCCTGGAAGAAAGTTTTGACTAAAGGATGAAGCGCAAAAGGCTTCTGAAAAAAGATAGATAAGGCAGAAACCTGCCCTTTCAGAGTACTCAGCTGGAGACCAGAGTCCAGCCCTGATTGCAAAAAATCCAGAATCCTGGAAACCGAAAAGACCCTACAAGGCAAAGATCTAACCTCACACCAAGCGATATAGGCTCTCCAAGTCCTATAGTAGATGGTAGAAGAAGACCTCTTCCGGGCACTGATCAGAGTCTTAACAACCGAGTCAGAAAGACCCTCCTCCTTCAAGATGAAGGTTTCAGCAGCCAAGCCGTCAAACCCAGCGTTGGTAAATTGGGGTAACACAGCCGACCCTGAGTGAGCAGATCAGGCCGAAGAGGCAGAACGATCTGATCTACTGCCAGCCGAGCGATGTCTGCGAACCATACTCACCTTGGAGCCACGAGAATGGCGGACACCCTTTCCAGAGCCAGCTTCCGTACCACCTTGCCTAGCATGGGTATCGGAGGAAAAAGGTAGAGAAACCCCAGATCCCCCCAGATCAGGGACATGGCGTCCACCACCAGAGCCAGAGGGTCCTGGGAGAGCGACACGAAGGTCAGAAGCCTGCAATTGTGACGAGAGGCAAACAGGTCCACCTCCGGTGTCCCCCACCGGAGACACAGCGACCGAAAAACTTGAGGATGGAGAGCCCATTCTCCCAGACGGACACACCCGGAATGTAAACTGCCGAGAGACAAGGAACATGGGCCTCCGCCCAGGTCAGGATCAGGGACACCTCTCTGAGGGCACCCAGACTGCGAGTCCCTCCCTGATGATTGATGTAAGCAACCGCTATCCGATTGTCCGAACGAACCTGAACCAGAAGGCCCTGAACATGCTGAGTCAAATGAACAAGAACCAGACGGATGGCTCTCTCCAGAACATTGATGGGCAAGTGGGCCTCTCGAGGTCCCCACTGCCCCCGAAACTTCCAGAATCCCCCCCCATCCCGAAAGACTGGCGTCCGTGGTGACAATTTCCCAGAGAGGAGTCAGGAAAGACCTGCCCCTCAAGAGATTGGTCGAGACCAACCACCATTGAAGGGACTGCCGGACCCGGGAGGACAACTGGAAGGGCCGATCCAACGACCGTGGTCGCCGGTCCCAAGACGCCAACGGATGAAGCTGAAGCGTCCTTGTGTGAAATTGAGCAAAAGGAACTGCCTCGAAAGAGGCAACCATCAACCCTACCAGTCTCATCCCCCGACGGATGGACGGTCGAGGATTGGAAAGAAGGAACCGAGCCAATTCCTGAATCAGAGAAACCTTGGATTGAGGCAGAAACACCCTGTGTTGACAAGAATCGGCTGCCCTTCATGTCCAGTCACTTTAAATGTGCTTGTTGCGTATTACGCTGCAGGATTACAGATGGAGTGCATAGCAGAAACTCATTAGGTCCTCAGCAGACACTGATGAAGCTAAGTACAGCGAAACTAGTTTGATTCTGCAGGACCAGGTTATCAATTCAAAAGTCTGATTTTGGATATTGAAAATAATTGTTACTGTTTTGCAATGCTATGTTTTTCACTGGCGCTCATGTAATAAGATGTAGAAAACAATGTTTTATACTAAATAAAATAATATTTTAATTGTTTATTACCAATATACTCAATTTATTGAGGCGAGGTACAATATAGTGAGCCCAGTTTTCCCCTTCGGGTGACTAGGGAGATGGTCTCCTATACCCTAGTACAACTATATGCATAATTTGTTGGGGCCACTGTCGAACCAGCCGCTTTATGCCCACAATCCAGACGGAGGTGGGCCTTTCTCATACACATCTTTGACAGTTTAACAATCTGGTAGTCAAGTGGAGGGTTAAGCTACCTTTTGGGTACAACCCCCGGGTGGTGTTATACCCATCTTTCTCTTTTCTTTTGACAAGAATCCAACCGCATTCCCAGAAAGGACACCACCCTGGCCGGGGGAGGGAGGACTTGGGAAAGTTGATCACCCAACCGAAGCTTTCCAGCGTGGAGACCACCGTCCTGGTGTCCGCCTCCGATTGATTGAGAGAAGGAGCCCTGATGAGAAGGTCGTCCAGATAAGGTACAACGCAAATTCCTTGAGATCTGAGAATGGCCATCACCCCTGCCAGCACCTTGGTGAACACTCTTGGAGCCGAGGTAAGGCCAAACGGAAGAGCCACGAATTGAAAATGCCGATCCTTCATTACAAACTGAAGGAAACGTTGATGAGCCTGGCAGATGGGAACATGAAGGTAAGCATCCTTGATGTCTATGGACGTCATGAAGTCCCCCTGCCGAAGAGAACCGATGGCTGATCGCAGAGTTTCCATGCGAAATTTCCGAGTACGGATGAACCTGTTGAGGAACTTCAGATCCAGAACGGGGCGAACCGACCCGTCTTTCTTGGGGACTGTGAAAAGATTGGAGTAAAACCCGAGGCCCACCTCCAAGTGCGGCACCGGCCGGATGACCGCCATTTCCAGAAGATTCTTCACCGACGCCAGGAGCCCCTGCGCGGCCAAAGGATCGGTGGGCACCCGAGACCGGAAATACCGTGAAGGAGGGCGAGACTCGAACTCCAGCTTGTAACCGGACGACATCACCTCCCGGATCCATCTGTCTGGAACCTTCTGGTCCCAAACCAGGGAGAAGTGTCGTAATCGTCCCCCCACCCACACGGGTGAGGGCACCCCCTCATTGCTGAGCGGGCTTACCAGCAGGCTTGGGCTTGGCGCCCCAGGACTGACCGGGATGGCCACGGCCCCTCCCCCGGGTCCAACCTGCACCCCTGGTAGCGGGAAAGGAGGCCCCTCTGCCCGCTCTGACTCCCTGAAAGGAGGGGCTAAAGGAAGCCACTCCCCGAAAGGAACGACGCGGCCTCTTGCGTTGAGGCAACTTACCACCCTTGGTAACAGAATCCAATTTGTCGCCAAACAGGCGCAAACCTAAAAAAGTAAGAGCTGTAAGCGACTTCTTAGAGTTAAAGTCCGCCGTCCACTGGCGCAGCCGCACCGACCGACGAATAGCAACCAACAGGGCCGCGGTCCTGCTACACATCGTAAGCGCATCGTCCTGGGCTGTCATAACAAAGGAAATAAACGACTCGCACTGCTTGAGAGAACCGAACTCATCACAAGTAGGATCAAGATCTGCGTACAAATCTCTAATAACAGCCATCAGAAGAAGCGCCGAAGCACACACCGGCCGCAGTGCTGATCCAGCACTGATAAAACCATGGCGAGCCAATTGATCAATCCGACGATCCTCACCATCCTTAATGGTAGTAGTGTCAGGGGAGTGCAACACAGCCGTGTTAGACAGCCCCAACACAGGGGCATCGACATCAGGGGGAACAGACCAAAGCTTCACCAAATCCTCCGGAAAGGGATAACGCTTATCCCAACTAGGAAGAATCCCAACAAGGCGCGTGGGTTGCTCCCATTCCTTAAGGACAACCCTCACAAAGTGTTGTTGCCTGGGAAACACCAAACGCGGCTGGGGCACATCAAACAACTCACCCTTTGGCGGGAGGACCGCCTCAGGCGGATCCAAAGCCAAAATCTCAAACATTTGAGCCAAAATGGAAGGAGTGTCAAGGAACACCCCCGCAGCCTGATCGCCAGCGGTACCAAACAATTGCTGGTCTGCAGGCTCGTCCGACTCCTCTAGGAGCTCCCCCTCCTCAGCCGGGGGACAATCGGACCAATCCAATACTTCAAACACCTCATCCTTTGGAACAGGCGATGCCGGAGAAAGGTGCTTCCGCTTAGCCGTAGCCTTCCGTGCTACCGCGGCGGAAACTATTCTCTCGAGGCTGGCCAATCGTGCACACACCTCGGATTGCGAATCCCCACCTTTGACAACGTCACACGGGGTCCGGAATAGGTGGGGGGGGGTGTAGGAGATGACGGAGGTTGCGAGAAGCCAGCAGCCGGAGTGCCGGACTGGCACGCAATATTCTACCGTGCACATGTAATACATAAGATGACATCATCGCCTGGGAGCGGAGCCCCACAACCCCCACACAGCCTAGATAGCCCCGAAGAGCCGTTTCCGGTAATGTCGGAAGCCTCCATATGGTGAATTTATGGTATTCACAATAACCCAGGGATTTACACATAAAGCATCCCTCTAACAGTGCAACCAATCTAGAGGGATTACTTCCAGATAGGCCATATCCCCATATAAGCAACAAAAGAGACTTGCCAGACCGCCCTACGCTGACCTGTTGTAGAGAGCCCTCCGTGGGCTCCAGCAGACCCCAGTCGCAGACGGCCCGAGAACGCACCTCTTCCAGACGCTCCACACCGGAGCGATGAGACAAAGGGCAGGCCGGTAAAACGCACGAAGCGCTCCGGCCCCACCCCCCCGACTACGTAAGCACGGCACGGGCCGCGACGGAGCGCGGCCCCGCCCCCTAGACAACGAGCATTGCGGCCGTACTACGAACGAGGCAGGTGCCAGACACAGGCACCCCGCTCAGCCGCACAGCACCAAAGCACAACACAGCCCCAGCACAAAAAGACCGCAGCCCGCCCCTAGCCAACGAGCATAGCGGACAACATGGCCACTCACATAAAAGAGCGAGTCCTCCCCTGCTCAGTGGACTGCCACACACATCGTACTAAGCATTTTCACAGTAAAAAACATACCACACATCCTGGCCGGCATAATATTAAAAAATACCCTCAAACGCCACCCCCCCCCCCCCCCCCCGCTAAGGGAGAAGGGACCAGGCGAGGGAAAGGCAGGCTAAAGGGGGGACCGGGACGGGGCATCCCAAATCCGGATCACTAGCCGGATAACCGCGTTGCCCCACGCGTGGGGGCGAGCGGAGGAGATAAGCTCCTAGGCACCATGAGGTGCCGTCTACCATTGCCCAGCCAGCAGCCTAGGCTGGGAGGCTTCCAATATCAACTCAGTGAACAAAAAACAAATAGCTGGGCAGAAATAGACCATGGGGGGATGCCGGGGTTTGACCCCGGCTACCTGCAAGCAGGAGACTTCTTTCTTCTGTCTTGTCGCATCTTGCAGAGAGAAAACACTGGGTGTTAAGTGGGAGGTCCCAGGTATATGTAGGCCAGGAGGGGCTCATTTTCAAGACTTCTCTCTGCAACGTCGCCACCTGCCGGTGGAGTAACCCGATCATAAGAATTAAAGGGGAAACGGGGTGTGTGACACAATGAGAATATAAGTATTTCTGCTCAAATTATGGCTAGGTTTTAACTGTAAGGGCATTGGGCCATCCCTAATCAGAATGCCATGGGGTGGAGATGGGAGAGAGGACTGCTGGGGGTTTACTTTACTTTCACATCACAGCATTGCAATCACAATTACCCACTGAAGTTCTACACGCGGCGATTTGGTGGCAGTAGGGATGCGTAATCGCAAGTTTATGGGTGTCAGTGTGAAAGTAGCCCTAAAGCGGACCTTCAGTGGTGTATGTGGTTTTAGGGGGCTTAACCCCAAACAGATGTTGTGGAATATATTTGCAAATACTGTGCTCCTGAAGTACATGGGCTCAGCCATCTTGCTACAAATCTAAGAGTGGGGGGGGGGGGTGCTTTGACAGCACATTACAGCTGAGTTGATCATTACATCTAGCTAGTGACTAGTTTCCAAATAAAATGTTAGAAGATATACTATTTCTATAGCTGGCTGCACTAATGAGGTGTTTCCAGCCGCAAAAAGAAAATATGTAATTTTCTTGGAAATACCTGCAAAAATCAGTTAAACATCACGCAGAACTGTGACAAAATCTCAAGTAGGCTGGCAGTTAAAAGGGTTAAAAGTACCTATACATGTTGGGTATTGTTCTGCTCGGAGGACCTTGCGCTTTCAGATTTAGCTTGTTTTTTCTTGTTTGCATATTTATAAGAAAATGTGTTAACAATAAACAAGCCTGGTACACCTAGAAAGCTTGCTGAGTATTTCAAATGAAAAGGGTAGTTTTTATTGAAAAATTGCAAGGTGCGTATAGCACATAGCATAGTTGTATTTTTTCTACAAATCTCCTAAAGCGCTGTTTCAGTTTGGGGGGGGGGGGGGGGGGGGAGTCTCCTGGGAAGGGGGGTGTCTATCAATACATATGTGGTACTGCTGTAACAGGGAGAAATGGGGCTTTTTACATGCAATAAGATTTCTTTGAAAAACTTAATTAACGAGACATTTCATGTTAAAGCCCAGACCCTAATGAAAAAAAAAAAAATGCTTGTCCTATCTTCTCCTCTGCAGCAGCTGCCAGCTGTGGCTTTTGGACCACTAGCCAATCTCAGCACGTCAGCTGCCCCACTTTTGCAAAAAAAAAGTTTGGATGTATTTAATAGTTTTCAGTGTTTTAACTCTAACTGCCAGCCTAACTAGAGTTTTTGTCCTCTTTTGCCAGACTATTTTCACTATTTTGTGCTACACGTGTTCAACTGTCATGAAGGGATTTCCTGGTAAAATTATATATATTTCTCCATTTGGCTTTACAGACCATTTAAGAACACACTTATTTTACGGCAATACTAAAATCCCAGATTTTTTTTTTAAAAATTCCGTTTTGTGAGTACTCACCTTTAAAACGGGTATTATGAGGGTATTACGGGTATACACTCCACTTCGATCTTCATGACATGTGGGTAATCTCCAGTAGAGGGCGAACTTCTGCAGAGATGAACATGCAAAAAAAGAAAGCCCCTCCCGGCCCATATATACCTGGGACCTCCCACCAATTTCCCAGTGTAAAAAAGCAGTAAGGGGACCAGGAAGAACCAATTATAACCTTAACAATCAAAACCAATGGTTCACCAAATAAAAACTCCAGAATACCTGAAGAAAAAGGGGTGGGGCGAAGTGGAGTGTATGGCACACTCATAATTCCCGTTTTAAAGGTGAGTACTCACAAAACGGTATTATTCCAAGTGTGCCATACACTCCACTTCGATCTTCATGACATGTGGGACATCCAATAGCAGTGTCCGTCATGGGTGGGAACCAGAAACAGTAAAGAATGTACCAACTCAAACCACTGCAGCTTGCAGAACCTTGCGGCCAAAAACAGCATCCAATGAAGCCCGCACATCAATCTTGTAAAACTTGGAAAAAGTATGAACGGAAGACCAAGTAGCAGCCTTACAAACTTGTTCAACCGAAGCCTGGTGCTGAAAAGCCCAGGATGCACCAACAGCACTAGTAGAGTGCGCCGTGACCCTAAAAGGGGGAGTCCTCCCCTTAGCAGAATAGGCCCCAACAACGGCCTGACGAATCCATTTACTAATGGTAGACTTGGCGGACGCCAATCCTTTCCTGGGCCCGCAGGGCACCACGGAAAAAGCATCCGTCTTGCGGAAAAAAGAAGTAGTCACCAAATAGTACTTCACACAGGGAACGACATCCAAATTGTGCAGAACCCACTCTTTGTCATTGTTAGGCTTAGGACATAAGGAAGGGAGAACAATATCCTGATTGAGGTGGAAGGCAGACACCACCTTAAGAAGGAAATCTGGCTTAAAGCGAAAAACCACCTTATCCTGGTGTCTCTCAAATAAGGGGCCTGAATCGACAGATCCGCCAACCCAGAGACACGCCGAACAGAGGTAATAGCCACCAAGAAGGCAACCATCTGAGTGAGAACCGAAAGAGCAATATCCTGTAGCGGCTCAACAGGAGGACCCTGGAGAGCCAAAAGAACCAAATTCCAATCCCAAACCGGAACCACAGCCTTCCGAGGGGGCCGCACATGCGCGACCCCTTGGAAAAAAGGTCAACCAGCGGGTGTAAGGCAAAAGACCTCTGGAAGAAAACAGACAGAGCAGAAACCTGTCCTTTCAAAGTACTAAGCTGGAACCCAAGATCCAGATGATGCTGAAGAAACTCCAAAATCCTAGGAATCAAAAACATCCTACAAGGCAAGGCCCTAGCCGCACACCAATCAATATAGGACCTCCAAGGCCTATAGTAAATGCCAGAAGAGGACCGCTTCCTAGCTCTAATCAAAGTCTTAACAACGGCCGCAGACAAACCTTCCTCCTTAAGAATGAAGGTTTCAGCAGCCAAGCCATCAAAGCCAGCCTTTGTAAATTGGGGTAAAGTAGTAGACCCTGAGATAACAGATCCGGCAACATGGGAAGCCGGTACTGATCTACGGCCAGCCTTACAACGTCTGCGCACCAAACCCTTCTTGGCCACCTTGGAGCCACCAGAATTGCAGGTGCCCCTTCCAGAACCAGCTTGCGAACTACCTTGCCCAGCATGGAGATGGGCAGAAACAAGTACATAAACCCCAGATCCTTCCAAGCAAGGGACAAGGCATCCACTGCCAGAGATAGAGGATCCTGAGAAAGAGACACAAAGGCCAGAAGTTTGTGATTGTGCCTCGAGGCAAAGAGATCCACCTCCGGAGTCCCCCCACTTGCGGTAAAGATCCAGAAAAACCTCGGGGTTGAGAGACCACTCTCCTTGGCAAGAGGATCCCCTACTCAGGGAATCCGCCTCAGTGTTCTCCACTCCCGCAAAGTAGACTGCCGAAACGCAAGGAACATTGCTCTCCGCCCAGTGAAGGATCAGAGAGACTTCCCTGAGGGCACTCCTGCTGCGAGTCCCTCCTTGGTGATTGATGTAAGCTACCGCCGTTCGGTTGTCTGAACGAACCTGAACCGGTAGACCCTGTAAATGTGAGGTCAGCCGTGCCAGAACCAGTCAGATGGCTCTGAGCTCCAAGACATTGATGGGGGTGTGAGCCTCCTGAGGACCCCACACACTGTTGAACTGATGACTTTTCCAATAACCTCCCCAGCCCGACAGGCTGGCAACCGTGGTAACCGTCTCCCAACAAAGGACCAGAAAGGATCTGCCCTTCAACAGGTTGCTCGCGTCCAGCCACCACCGAAGGGGCTGCCGAACCCTGGGAGACATCCTGAAAGGTTGATCCAATGATTGTGGACACCTGTCCAAATGCATCAATAGGTGAAGTTGAAGAGATCTCATGCGAAACTGTGCAAATGGTACTGCCTCGAAGGAGGACACCATCAAGCCCACCAGTTTCATCCCCTGTCGGATAGAGGGACAAGGACTGGCCCAAAGAAGGATGATCAGATCCTAAATCCCCTGCACCTTGGTCTGGGGCAGAAACGTGATGCAGAGAGAGAAGACTTGGGGCAGTTGATCACCCACCCGAACCTCTCCAGAGTCGACACCACCTGGTTGGTGTCCAGCTCCGCCCGACGGAGGGAAGAAGCTGAGATCAACAGGTCGTCCAGATAAGGCACAATGCGAATGCCCTGAGCAGAGCCATTATTCCCACCAAGACCTTGGTGAAGACCCTTGGCGCCGAGGTCAGTCCGAAGGGAAGGGCTACAAACTGAAAAAGTTGATCCTCCACCGCAAACCAGAGGAATCTCTGATGTGCCGGCAAAATCGGAACATGCAGATACGCATTCTTGATGTCTATGGATGTCATAAAATCCCCTTAGCGAAGGGCATTGATAGCCGAGCGCAGAGTCTCCAAGCGGAACTTTTTGGCTCTAATAAACCTGTTGAGAACCTTGAGATCTAGAATGGGTCTCACCGAACCCTCCTTTTTGGGAACCGTGAAAAGGTTGGAGTAGTTACCCCTGCCTCTCTCCAACTGAGGCACCGGGCAAACAACTCTCATGTCCAGAAGGTTTTTTACTGCTAACAGGAGCCCCTGTGCAGCCTGAGGGTCCGAGGGCGCCCGAGACCTTAAGAATCTTGGGGGCGGTTAGTACTCGAACTCCAGTTTGTACCCGGAGGAGCGTGCGGGTGAGGGCGCCCCTTCATTGCTGAGCCGGTTTAACGGCGGGCTTGGAACCCCAGGCAGCCGCGGGACGTGCCCAACCTCTGCCCCTGTTCCAGGCCGAGCTCCTGACACCCGAGAAGGCCAAACCTCTAGCCGCTCTGGCCCCTCGAAAAGAAGGAGTGAACGAGACAGCCCCCCGAAAGGGACGGCGCTGTTTCTTCCGCTGAGGTAACTTACCTCCCTTAGCAACAGCATCCAATTTATCTCCAAACAGCCGCACACCCAGGAAGGGAAGAGCTGTAAACGACTTCTTAGCCCCAAAATCCGCTGTCCACTGTCGGAGCCAGACCAATCTGCGCATAGCCACCAACAGGGCTGAAGTCCTGCTACACATGACAATAGAATCTTCCATAGCAGCCAAGACAAAACCCATGAACAATTCACATCTCTTAAGGGTAGCGAACTCAGCGCTAGCCGGATCAAACTGAGCGTCATTCAGCCAGTCCCTGATAAGAGACCTGGTAGCAAGCGAGGCTAGGGCAGATGCACAAACCGGCCGCAGGGCCGAGCCCACGCTGGCAAATGCGCGAGACACCATCTGATCAAGGCGCTTGTCCTCGCCATCCTTAAGGGAAGTGGCATCAGGGGTGTTCAGCACAGAAGAGTTGGTCAAAACCAAAACTGGCACATCGACCTCGGGAGGAGAAGACCATCACTTAAAGGAGCAGTATCTATCTTAAAAAAGATAAATAATTAAATAGCCACACAATAGCTTCTAACATATGTATAAATAATCTGGCGATAGAAAAAGGAAAAAAATATATGCCTTTCTTTTAAATTGTATAATTACAATGGCTCAGTCCATTTGCTGAATAGGGGGATCTGCTGGCTTGAATTTAGTGAGCTGCTTCATTTAGCCCACTGGTCTCCTAGCAACACTTTACCTCAGAGGGGCGCTGACACTGTAATCAGTGGTAACGGTTGTGTGTGTGTGAGGTGCTGCTTTTGTTATGAGACCAGGTGACTCAAATGTGTAAAATCTATACAAAATAAACTAAACTGACTGAAAATAACTGAAATTCTTCTTTGAATAACTGTGCAGGAAAATCTAAAGGTATTAAAGTGGAACAAAACCCTGAGTGGCCGACCCTGAAGTCTATAAGACCCGGCCATTGACCTTGCCCCTTGGGCATTCTAAATCAGGATGCCCACTGTGTGAAACGACCCCTGGATAACCACAGATCCCCCCATTTTTCTGGCGCGCTCACGCAGATAGTCATTTTGACAGGCCGGGCGGCCAGGAAGGTTACTGCTCAGGCTCCCCATCTGCGTGCAAACAGCGCTGATTGGATGAGAGCCTGCGCATGCGCTGTGGGACAGGTACGTTTTCACAGGCGAACTTGGGGATTTCACATATCAGGGCATCCCAAGTCGGGATGCCCCTATGGGCACAAAACAAAACTCCAGATAGTGAAAATCCTGGGTTGGGCTTTGCTCAAAACACACAAAGCTGAAAGAAAGATCATATGAAAAAAATAAGAATATGAAAGAGAAAATGGTAAACTGAAAGATTCTGCAGCAGAGCCAACATGAAGGGAAAACTGTCAAAATCAGCTAAATGACTTCTAGAGCTTTTCTCTCTGTTTTAGATATATAAGTTCTGGCCAGGCAATGATGCAATGTTATCTTATGCTGGACAGCTGCCAGCACTGAACAGCTGGTACTTTGATACATTGTTTACCCCTCTCCTCAGCATGGAACAGGCCAGAGTGTCGGTCCGGACACTCAGAAGACATAAACATTAGCTATTAGTCTCCAGCTGCTCAACACAGACATAATTTTTTTCTAAATTTGTAATTCTTACCCCAACACTTACCTACATTCAAAGTACCATTTAAATATAAGTCACCGAGAAAAAATTGCGATACTGCTCCTTTAACCGCCTCCACCGGGAAAGGATACTTCTTATCCCATCCCTGAGGAGCACCAGGAAGTCGACTGGGCCTTTCCCATTCTTTCAGGATCAGCGCATCAAAGTGACCCTGGGTAGGGAATTCCAGACGGGGCTTGCGGGCCCCAAAAAATTCCCCCTTCTTGAGAGGAGTCGCCTCAGGTGGGTCAATATCCAACACCTCCAATAGATGTGACAAAACAGTGGCCGTATCGACGGCATCCCCCAGCGCCTGCCCGACATCAGCATCACCAGACTGTACATAGTCTCCGTTTCCTCATACAATTCCCCCTCCACTAACGGGGAATAATCCAACAAATCAATGGAATCGTCGTCAACATCCCACAAGGGCTTTGCCGACGACAAATGTCTCTTTTTAGCCTGGGCCTTCTCGCCCACCATGCTACCAATACATTTCTCAATGCTGGCCAACCTAGCACAAACATCAGAGTGCGACTCCCCGCTGGCACCAATGTCACTTGGGGTACGGATAAGGCGGGGAGGGGAAGGCGATGAAGCGGGAGGAGCCGACCCAGAAGGCTGGGTACCAGACTGCCGCGTTATGGCCGTTTGTGCACATGGTATACAGATCAGCACATTCTCCCCCGTAAGGGATACCCCACACATGGCCCAGAGGGAGCCCGAGCCCAGTATCCTGCGTAGCCTCCATATGGTGATTTTGACCGCAGGGAATTTACGCCTAAGCAACCCGGGATGCCCCTTAAAAGTCCCAGTGGGAGGAATTGAGGTGATCAATTTACACTAGGGACCCCAGGAGGAACCCCTTAACATGCACAATAATGAAGCAATATGCAACACACAATAAGGCATATCAACTACTATACAGTATATATATATATATATATATATATATATATATATATATATATTTAATAAAATAATTAAATGGCAAAACCTGCAAAAAAACAGCACCACAGGGGGCCCCCCCACCAGAGAGGGACCCCCAAGTGTCCCCAAGAACGGCAGCAGCAACCGCAGCAAGGCAGCAAAAATGGGCCCCGATCTGAGGAGAAGCCGAGAAACAGGAAGAGAAGGGGGGCGGGCCAGCGCCGAAGGCGCGCTTTTCCGGCCCCACCCCCCTCCCAGCAGCGTGGATCTGGCCAGTGAAGCCCCAGCAAAACGCGCCGAACGAGGGGGCGGGGCTAGCGCGGCCGCGACGTGCGCCTGCCCCCGCCCCCTTTTCTTAACACAGCCTGAGGGAGAGAAGCTCCCCAGGCTAACGGGAAAGCCACCTCGGGCTAGTAAAGCACCATGCACCAATTCATCCGGGGATACTTCCAGGAGATCCACACTCACACACAACACAAAGTAAAGTGAAACACCAACACACACACACTCATATATAAATCTTAATAAATGAAAAGGGAGAGACCGAGGATGACAGCCCGCCAGCCCCCCCCCCTTCCCCCAGAGGGAAGTAAGGGACCCGGAATGGGGGGTGGGAACCCGGCCATAATAAGGCCACAGGCATGTAGGGACAGGGCATCCCGCACCAGGATCACAAAAAATCTGGATAACCGCCCTACCACATAATGAGGCCTCACGGTGGGGCAAGGCTCCTTCCGCACCCATAGGGTGCTCCTACCCTCACCAGGACCCACAGGGGTCAAATAGGGGCAATTTAAAAAGGGTCCTGGCAGTAATAGGGATAATAAACGGCTTACCTGCAAGTAAAAGAAGTCTTCATCTTCTGTCTTGTTGCCTTCCCTGCAGAGAAGGAACTGGGAAATTGGTGGGAGGTCCCAGGTATAGCCGGGAGGGGCTTTCTTTTTTTGCATATTCATCTCTGCAGAAGTTCGCCCTCTACTGGAGATTACCCACGTCATGAAGATCGAAGTGGAGTGTATGGCACACTTAGAGTAAATCATTGCTGGTGGCTCATTACCATGGCAACACCTTTATTTGCTACACTGCAGAAATCAAACCTTTCATTTTTCTGCTCTACTGCAGTTTGCAGTGCATCATTTAAGGGGAAAAAAGCATTATGAAAAATATGTTCTTACCAGTAAACAAAACCGCACAGTTCATTATAATAAATATCCCACAGTACAATCCCACTCTGAATGTAGTCCAGGCCGGAGCAGGCTACAAGACAAAGGAATCCAAAAAGCAAGAAATTAAGTAAACAAGAGGCAAAACCACTTAAAAATAAATAACATAAAGGCCAATTGACCAATTCCAATATATTACCTGAGCAGCACCAAGGGGTGGCACACGGAGCCGCTTCATGGCTTTCTGTCTGTCTCCATCTTCTAATTCATTTGTGACTACAGCCTGATAGAAAACACAGTAAACATAATCACAGTATATTTTACACTTTCTGAAGTGCCAGTGAAAACTGCGATGGCATCAAAAGTGGTCACAGAACTTAAATGAGTAAACCTGCTGAGAATAGTGAGTTAGTAAATCCATAGACTGCCAGCACTATACTGTGTGCCTAATAGTCGTTTTGATTTTTGGTGCAAGATTTTTGGTGGTGTAACATGATTAGGTTTGAAGGGCTGTGCTTATGTAAAGACAAACCTACATCCTCCCTGGAAGGTCCTCTGGATGCCTAAAGGGTCCATCCCAGCCCTACAGGAAGCTATATCTACCCTTTTCAATAGCCAGGCATGTGCAATGGTTGGAAAAATACAATTCTGTGATTACTCACCTGTAGAATTGGTATTATGAGTATACAGAACGTCCAGCTCCAGATATAATACTTACTATCGGGTAATACTCCGCCAGATGGCGCTGGACTGCAGAGACTTCGAAAACAGGCTCCTCCCGGCCCCTCAAATACCCAGGGACCTCCCACAAATCCCCAGCATTGAAAAGCAGTTAACGAGAAGCCGGGAGAATTAAACAACCCAAACTAGTAACTATAACAATAATAACAATCACCATACAGGGGATGCTATGATATTGCAAAACCAAGGGTGGGGTGGAGTAGGACGTACTGTATACTCATAATACCAATTCTACAGGTGAGTAATCACAGAATTGTATTATTCTTAGTATACAGTACGTCCTGCTCCAAATAGAATACTTACACTTGGGACATCCAATAGCAGTGTCCATAAAGTAGGGTGGGATCCCAAAAGCTAACAGCAGACAGTTTAGACCACTGTCGCCTGCAAAACCTTGCGGCCAAAAACAGTATCAGCTGAGGTCCTAACATCTACCTTGTAAAACTTTGAAAAGGTATGAACAGAAGACCAAGTAGCGGCCTTGCAAACTTGTTCAACAGAAGCCTGGTGCTGAAAAGCAGAAGAGGCACCAATAGCATGCGTAGAATTAGCAGTAAGGCGGAAGAGAGGATTCTTCCCCTTAGCAGAGTAGGCCTGAATAACAGCCTGACAGATCCATTTGCTGATAGTAGACTTGGCAGGAGCCAAACCCTTCCTAGGACCAGAAGGGACCACAAAAAGGGCATCAGTTTTTCTGAAAGGTGCAGTAGCCACCAGATAGTACTTCAGACACCTAACCACATCCAAATAGCATTACTAGGATTAGGGCACAATAAAGGAAGAACAATGTCCTGATTCAAATGAAAGGCAGACACTATCTTAGGCAGAAAATCTGGCTTGAAACGAAACACCACCTTGTCCTGGTGTCTCTCATAGTAGGGCGCCGCCAACTCAGACACACGCCTAACAGAGGTGATAGCCACCAGAAAGACAACCTTGAGCATAAGAATGGCCAGGGTAGCATCCTGCACAGGTTCAAAGGGAGCACCATGCAAGGCTGACAAAACCAAGCTCAAATCCCGAACAGGCACCATAGGCTTACGTGGGGGACACACATGAGTGACCCCCTGGAAAAAAAGTCCTGATCAGAGGGTGCTGAGCAAAGGACTTCTGGAAGAAAACAGCCAGGGCAGAGACCTGCCCCTTCAGAGTACTTAGTTGGAGCCCCATGTCCAACCCATGCTGAAGGAACTCCAGAATCCTGGGAATAAAGAACACACGACAGGGAAGAGACTTAGACTCAATTACACCAGTCAATGTAGGCACGCCAAACCCTGTAGTAAATGGAAGAAGACGACTTCTTCCTAGCCTTTATCATGGTATCAACCACTGAGGTAGACAGCCCCTTCTCCATCAAGATTGAGGTTTCAGCAGCCAGGCCGTCAAAGCCAGAGTTTGTAAATTGGGATGGCGTAGGGAGCCCTGAGTGAGCAGGTCTGGCACCATGGGTAGAACGTACTGATCCACTGCCAGCTGGGGGCCACCAGAATTGCTGGCACCCCTTCCAGAGCAATCTTGCGCAGAACCCTGTTCATCAGAGGGAATGGAGGGAAGACATACAGGAGCTGAAAGTCCTGCTATGACATTGCTAGGGCATCCATGGTCAAGGCCAGAGGATCCTGGGACAGGGAGACAAAGGCCGGCAGCTTGTGATTGTGACGGGACGCAAACAGATCCACATCTGGTTGGCCCACAACGGTGACAAAGAGATTGGAACACCCTGTTGCATAGGGACCATTCTCCCTGGTGAGAGTCTGCCAGGAGATTTTCCACCCCCGGGATGTACACAGCTGATATGCAGGGGACATTGGTCTCCGCCCAGGTCAGGATCAGAGACACTTCCTGGAGGGCCCCCTTGCTCCGGGTCCCTTCTTGATGACTGATGTAGGCAACTGCCTTCTGGTTGTCCGAGCGCACCTGAACAGGCAGGCCCCGAAGGAGAGTAGTCAACTGGTCCAGGACTAACCTGATTGCCCGCAGCTCCAAGACGTTGATAGGTGTGTGTGTGGGCTTCCTGGGGGCCCCACCTTCCCTGGAATCGCAGGGACTTCCAGAAACCCCCCCAACCTGACAGACTGGCATCCGTGGTGACCGTCTCAAGGAAGGGGTCAGAAAGGATCTGCCCCCCAACAGGTTCCTTGAATCCATCCACCACGAGAGGGACCTCCTGACCAGGGGGGAAAGCACAAGGACCCTGTCCAGGGACGCTGGATCATTGTCCCACACTGACAAGAGGTGGAGTTGCAGAGGCCTCAAGTGGAACTGAGCATAAGGGACCGCCTCGAAGCACGCCACCATCAGGCCCACCAGCTGCATTCCCTGCCTGATGGAGGGACGACGACAAGATAGCAGGAACTGGACCTGTGCAATCAGACTGTCCACCTTCTGTTGAGGAAGGAAAATCCTTGCCTGAACTGTATCCAGGATTCATTCCTAGGAAGGGAGTCACCAATGAGGGGGACAGTGAAGACTTGGGGTGGTTGATCACCCATCCAAAAGACTCCAGGGTGGACACCACCAGTTGAGTATCCAATTCTGCCTGATGTAGAGATTGGGATGTGATGAGAATGTCGTCCAGATAAGGCAGCACGCGGACGCCCTGAAACCTGAGCAGAGACATCACACCCGCTAGCACCTTGGTGGACACCCTGGGAGCTGAAGCGAGACCAAAGGGCAATGCCACAAACTGGTAGTGTTGATCCTCCAGAGCTAACCTGAGGAACCTTTGATGACCTGGTAATACAGGAACAGGAAGGTAAGCATCTGATGTCCACAGAAGTCATGAAATCCCCTGGGCGCAGGGAACTGATGGCAGAGCGCCATGCGAAAACGCCTGCTCCTGACAAATTTGTTGAGGATCTTTAAGTCCAGGATGGGCCTGAGTGACTCATCTTTTTTGGGTACTGTGAATAGGTTGGAATAGAAGCCCTTGCCTTTTTCTCTTAAGGGGACCTTGCAGATGACCCCCAACTCCAGGAGGTCTTGCACTGCCTGCACTAGCTCCTGAGCTGACACAGGATCCTGAGGAATCCGGGATCTGATGAATCTTGGGGGCGGCCAGGCAGCAAACTATCTTGTAACCGGAGGTTACTACCTCCTGAATCCACCGATCTGAGACATGAAGCCTCCAGACGTGAGCAAAATGCTGCAGCCGTCCCCCCACCCGGATGGGTGAGGGCGCCCCATCATGCCCGAGGGGGCTTAGGAGAGGACTTAATCTTGGGGCTCCAGGAGGAACCAGGACGTCCATGTCCTCTGCCCCTACCCCCCTCCCTTGTCTAGCACCACGGTAGGGGGAGGAGAAGGAGCCCTGACCCCGAAAGGGCCGAGATTGCCGCCTGCGCAGGGGTAACCTGCCTCCCTTAGCAAATAGGTCCAGGCGGTCCCCAAACAGGCGTAGTCCTTTGAAGGGAAAACCAGTGAGGGCCTTCTTGGCAGCGTTGTCAGCAGCCCACTGGCGTAGCCAAACCGAGCGGCGTATAGCCACCACAAGGGCAGATGTTCTGGCACACATGCTAATGGTGTCATCCAAGGCAGAAAGGACAAAATTTACAAAAACATCACAACTAGAGAGTGCATTAAACACCTCACAGGGCAAATCATCAGGGGCACTGTCAAGTATATTTCTGAGCAGGGTCCTAATGGCTACAGCCGTAATGGCCGAGGCACAGATCGGGCGCAGCGCCGTCCCCACACATGCAAAGGCATGGGACGCCAGCTGATCAATGTGCCGGTCCTCAGCATCCCACAGGGTAGTAGAGTTAGGGGAGTGCATGACAGAGCTGTTGGATAACCCCAGGACCAGGGCATCCACTTCGGGAGGGGATGACCAACACTTTACCACATCAGCAGAAACTCTTAGGTACACCGGAAAGTCTACTGGGCCGTTCCCATTCCTTGAGCACCAGGTTATTGAAATGTGCCTGCTCTGGAAATTCCAAGCGTGACTTAGCAGTATGAAAAAGTTCCCCCCTTTGCCTGGGAGCCGCAACAGGGGGGGGGGAGATGGACAGAACCTCAAAAATCTGGGTCAGCAATCTGTCGGTGTCATCCAGGGCCCAGGGGTCAGAGCCTGAATCATGACCCCTGGGCCTCTCATCAGATGACCCTGAGTCAGAATAGCTCCCCTTCGTCCAAAGGGGTATAGCCACATAAATGCCAAAACTCATCAGTTTCCATAGGAAAAAGAGTGACATTAGGCGTTAAGTGCCGCTTTTTAGCAGGGGTCTTACTCGCCGCCGCCAAGGTATTAGCAATTAACTTCTCAACACTAGCCAGTCTAGAAGACACATCAGGCTGAGAATCCCCACTTGTATGCAACTCCGTAGGAGTGAGATTTAAGCTTGGGGGGTAGGTGAAGTGATACGAGGTTCAGGCCCAGCCACTGGAAGGCCAGATTGCAGCGCAAGCACCTGCTCGGCACAGGGTACACAGACCCGCGCCTTGTCAGGCTGCCTACACGCTACACACAGCCGGGCTTGTCCCGAAGGAACCCGGTCACATTATCCTGAGATGCCTCCATATGGTGATTATAGCAGCACTATAGGCAGATGGGGATTAACGCTAAATAGCAACCCGGGATGCCCCAATAACCCGCTAGGAAAGTGGGAGTAATTACACTAGGCCTCACAAGTTAAGCAACTAATAGAGGGCCGGGAGAAGCCAACGGATTCTCCCATCTGAAAGACACAACCAAATGAGCCGTAAGCAGACAATAATAAAAAAGTGGACCGCGGTAGGTATAGGTCCGTCACGCAGAAGCCGACCAAGCAGACAAAATGGCGTCGGTATACCTCGAGGGGCGGGCCCGCACAAGCAATGATGCGGAACGCGCCAGAGACAGGCCCCGCCCCCGAAGAGCGCGAAGCCAACAAGTGACAAGCAGCCAGGCGGCAATTTTAAGTACAGTAATAATAAAACAAGTCGGCGCGGCGGCTGACACAAAGCGAATGTAATAAAGCACAAAGCCAGTACACGTATATACATGCATACACACACACGCCCCCCCCCTCTCCCTACAAGGAGAGTGAGGGAGGACAGTGGCCACTTTACATAGGGCCCACTGATAGACAGGGGCAAGGGGCAATAGGGCGGGAGGGGCATCCCATAGAGGCTCACCATAAGCCTGAACCGCCTACCCTTTGGTGGGGGATTGCGGTGGAGCAGCGCTCCTAAGCACCTAACAGCGGTGCTGCCTACCATCACCCGACCAGCGCAGCCAAGGCTGGGAGGCAATTACTGATGGAACAGGTGGGAATAGTCTTACAGGGCCGCAGGCTAATAGCCCTGCTCACCTGCGAATAGAGAGAGCCATTTCTTGTCCTTCACAGTCCAGACTGCAGAGAAAATCAGTCCCTGGGTATTTGAGGGGCCAGGAGGAGCCCGTTTTCGATGCCTCTGCAGTCCAGCGCCATCTGGCAGAGTATTATATCTGGAGCAGGACGTACTGTATACTAAGAATACTACCATTTTGTGAGTAATCACCTGAAAAATGGATATTGTTGGTGTGCCACACACCCCGCTTCACCTTTAATATTCTTCACTTATTGGGTTAACTCACCGCCAGGTGACGCTGTGCAGAGAGGAAGTCTTGTAACGAGCCCCCTTCCGGCCTATATATACCTGGTACCTCCCATTTATCACCAGTATATTAAAAAGCAGAAAGACAAGGTACCAGTAAATTAACGGTAACCTCAAAATAAATCAATATAAATTAAGGATTCGGAATACCGAAAAGGGTGGGAGTGAAGCAGGGTGTGTGGCACACCAACAATATCCATTTTTCAGGTGAGTACTCACAAAATGGTATTATTCTTGGTGTGCCACACACCTTTAATATTCTTCACTTATTGGGACATCCAAAAGCAGTGTCCACAAGGGATGGGCATCTCAAAGCCAGGTGAAGCACAACTTAAATGACTGCAGTCTGCAGAACTTTGCAGCCAAAAACAGCATCCGCTGAGGCCCGCACATCAACTTTGTAAAACTTAGAAAAAGTATGAACAGAAGACCAAGTTGCAGCCTTACAAACTTGTTCAACAGAAGCTTGGTGCTGAAAAGCCCAAGACGCCCCAATGGCACGAGTAGAATGAGCAGTGATACGAAAAGGGGGAACTTTCCCCTTAGCAGAATAGGCCGCAGTAACGGCCTGACGTATCCACTTGCTAATGGCAGATTTGGCTGGTGCCAAACCCTTCTTAGGCCCATAGGGCACAACAAAAAAGGAATCCGTCTTACGAAAAGGAGACGTGATAATCAAGTAGTACTTAACACAGCGTACTACATCCAAATAATGCAAAACCCTCTCTTTGTCATTCTTAGTATTAGAACACAAGGAGGGAAGAACAATATCTTGGTTCAAATGAAAAGCAGAAACAACCTTAGGAAGATAGCCTGGCTTGAACCGAAAGACCACTTTATCCTGATGCCTCTCAAAGTAAGGTGCCTGGATAGACAAGGCCGCCAATTCCGAGACACGCCGGACCGAAGTGATCGCTACCAAGAAGACAATCTTCTGAGTCAGGGTAGACAAAACAATATCTTGCAAAGGCTCAAAAGGAGGAGCCTGAAGAGCCGAAAGAACCAAATTCAAATCCCAAACCGGGAGTAATGGTTTCCTGGGAGGCCGCACATGCGTAACCCCCTGGAAAAAAGTTTTAACTAAAGGCTGAAGCGCAACACGCTTCTGAAAAAAGATAGATAAGGCAGAAACTTGCCCTTTCAACGTACTTAGCTGGAGACCAGAGTCCAGCCCAGATTGTAAAAACTCCAGAATCCTGGAGACCGAAAAGACCCTACAAGGAAAAGATCTCATCTCACACCAAGTGATGTAGGCTTTCCAAGTCCTATAGTAGATGATCGAAGAAGACCTCTTCCGGGCACTGATCAGAGTCTTGACAACTAAGTCAGAAAGACCCTCATCCTTCAAGATGGAGGTTTCAGCAGCCAGGCCGTCAAACCCAGCGCTGGTAAATTGGGGTAACACAACCGACCCTGAGTGAGCAGATCGGGCCGAAGAGGCAGGGCGAACTGGTCCACTGTCAGCCGAACGATGTCTGCGAACCACACTCGCCTTCGCCACCTTGGGGCCAAGAGAACGGCGGACACCTTTTCCAGAGCCAACTTCCGAAGCACCCTGCCCAGCATGGGTATCGGAGGAAACAGGTATAGAAATCCCAGATCCCCCCAGCTCAGGGACATGGCATCCACTGCCAGAGGATCCTGGGAGAGCGACACGAAGTTCGGGAGCCTGTGATTGTGACGAGAGGCAAACAGGTCCACCTCTAGTGTCCCCCATCGGAGACATAGTGAGCGAAACACCCGAGGATGGAGAGCCCATTCTCCCAGACGGGGAGAGCCCCTGCTCAACCGGTCCGCTTCCTGGTTCTCCACTCCTGGAATGTATACCGCCGAGAGACAAGGAACATGGGCCTCTGCCCAGGTCAGGATCAGGGACACCTCCCTGAGAGCACTCAGGCTGCGAGTCCCTCCCTGATTGATGTAAGCAACCGCTGTTCGATTGTCTGAACGCACCTGGACCGGAAGGCCCAGAACGTGCTGAGTCAGGAGAGCAAGCACCCGACGGATGGCTCTCAGTTCCAGAACATTGATGGGTAAGTGGGCCTCTTGCGGTCCCCACTGCCCCTGGAACTGCAGCTCCTTCCAAAATCCGCCCCAACCCGACAGACTGGCGTCCGTGGTGACAATTTCCCAAAGAGGGGTCAGGAAAGACCTGCCCCTCACAAGATTGGTAGAGACCAACCACCATTGAAGGGACTGCCGGACCCGGGAGGACAACTGGAAGGGCTGATCCAGCGACAGAGGCTGCCGGTCCCAGGACGCCAACAGATAAAGCTGAAGCGTCCTCGTGTGAAATTGAGCAAAAGGAACTGCCTCGAAAGAGGCGACCATCAACCCTATCAGCCTCATCCCCAGACGGATGGACGGCCGAGGATTGGAAAGTAGGACCCGAGCCAACTCCTGGATCAGATGAATTTTGGACTGGGGGAGAAACACTCTGTGTTGAAGAGAGTCCAACTGCATTCCCAGAAAGGACACCACCCTGGCCGGAGCGAGGAAGGACTTGGGTAAGTTGATCACCCAACCAAAGCTTTCCAGCGTGGAGACCACCAACCTGGTGTCTGTCTCCGATTGATTGACTGACGGAGCCATGATGAGAAGGTCGTCCAAATAAGGTACGACACGAATGCCCCGAGATCTGAAAATGGCCATGACCCCTGCCAGCACCTTGGTGAACACTCTTGGAGCTGAGGTAAGGCCAAACGGAAGTGCCACGAATTGATAATGCTGATTATCCATCACGAATCGAAGAAAACGTTGATGAGCGTGGCAGATGGGAACATGAAGATAAGCATCCTTGATGTCTATGGACGTCATGAAGTCCCCTTGCCGAAGGGAACCGACGGCCGTACGCAAGGTTTCCATGCGAAACTTCCGAACACGGATGAACCTGTTGAGTCATTTCAGGTCCAGGACGGGACGGACTGACCCGTCTTTCTTGGGGACTGCGAAAAGATTGGAATAAAACCCGAAGCCCATCTCTAAGCGCGGTACCGGCCGGATGACCGCCATCTCTAACAGATTCTTTACCGATGCCAGGAGCCCCTGTGCGGCCAAAGGATCGATGGGCACCCGAGACCGAAAGAACCGTGAAGGAGGGCGAGAGTCGAATTCCAGTTTGTAACCGGACGACACTACCTCCCGGATCCATCTGTCCGGAATCTCCTGGTCCCAAACCTGGGAGAAGTGTCGTAATCGTCCCCCCACCCGCACGGGTGAGGGCAGCCCCTCATTGCTGAGCGGGTTTACCAGCAGGCTTGGGCTTGGTGCCCCAGGACTGGGCGGGACGGCCACGGCCCCTCCCCCGAGTCCAACCTGCCCCTCTGGTAGCGGGAAAGGAAGCCCCCCTACCCGCTCTGAATCCCCGAAATGAAGGCCTACCAGCACTTGCCCCTTAAAGGGACGACGAGGCCTCTTGCGTTGTGGCATCTTACCACCCTTTGCGACTGAATCAATTTTCTCACCAAACAGACGCAAGCCCAAAAAGGGGAGAGCTGTGAGCACCCTTTTAGAAGCTGAGTCCGCCGACCACTGACGCAGCCATACTGACCGACGAATAGCCACCAGCATTGCAGCTGTCTTGCTACTCATAGCCAGCGCATCGTCCTGAGCGGATAGAACATAGGAAATAAAAGATTCACACTGCTTGAGCGCAGTAAACTCTTTACAAGTGGGATCTAGATCCTCATACAGCTCCTGAATTACAGACCTAACCGCCAATAGAAGAAGGGCCGAAGCACACACCGGGCGCATCGTTGACCCAGCATAAATAAAACCATGGCGAGCGTACTGGTCAATCCGACGATCCTCCCCATCTTTAGGGACAGTGGTCTCAGCAGACTGTACCATAGCCGTGCTGGAGAGCCCTAGCACAGGGGTATCGACGTCAGGAGGGACGGACCAGAGTTTCACCAATTCTGGCGGAAAAGGATAACGCTTTTCCCAACTGGAAGGGATTCCAGATAACCGCGTGGGATGTTCCCATTCCTTAAGGACCACCCTCTCAAAGTGGTGTTGTCTGGGAAAAACCCAACGCGGCTGAGGCTCTTTAAACAACTGGCCCTTAGGCCGGGTGACAGCCTCAGGGGGATCTAAATTCAGAATGGAGGAGGTGTCAAGGGAAACACCCGCCGACCAATCGCCAATAGCATCAGCCTCAAGCTGATCTGCAGGCTCATCTGACTCCAACAGGAATTCTCCCTCGTCCGGGGAGCCATCGGACCATTCCACAGGCTCACATACCTCATCCTGTGAAGCCGAAGGTATCGGAGTCAGGTGCTTCCGTTTTGCAGCGGCTTTTGACCCTGCTTTAACGGGCACTGTTTTCCGGAGGCTGGCCAATCGCGCCGCCACCTCGGATTGCAAATCCGCACTCTTGACAGTGTCATGCGGGGTCCGGAACAGGGAGGGAGAGGTAGGAGATGATGGAAGATGCGACGGGCCAGCAGCCGAAGCGACGGACTGACGCGCAATACTCTGCCTTGCACAAGGAATGCATACAAAGACATCATCATCTGGGAGCGGAGTCCCACATCTTGCGCACCCCCTAGATGGCCCAGAAGAACCATTTCCGGTAATAACGGAAGCCTCCATATGGTGATTTATGGTATTCGCAATTCTTTTGGGTTTTAAGGCATAAGCCGACCCGGGATGAACCCTTATTGTAAATGTCCCGGAAGGGAGGATTTAATTCAAAAAGACGATCCCCTTAATAATCTATATATAAATATAGAATATATATATATATATATATATTTTTTTTTTTTTTATGTCAATATATATATATATATATATATATATATATATATATATATATATATATCCCAATTTTCCTTTCCTTTTATTTTTTATTTTTAAAAAGAAAGACTAGCCAAGTAATATAGAGATAAGCTCCTAGGCACCTATAGTGCCGTCTACCAATTGCCCAGTGAGCAGCCTAGGCTGGGAGGCTTCCAATCCACCATAAAGGTATAAACAATCAAAACCGGGCAGAAATAGACCAAAAGGGGGTGCCGGGGTAAGACCCCGGCTACCTGTAAGCAGGAGACTTCAATCTTCTGTCTTGTCGTCAAGCAGAGAGAAAAAAAAAGGGAGGTACCAGGTATATATAGGCCGGAAGGGGGCTCGTTACAAGACTTCCTCTCTGCACAGCGTCACCTGGCGGTGAGTTAACCCAATAAGTGAAGAATATTAAAGGTGAAGCGGGGTGTGTGGCACACCAAGAATAAAGGAAATTTGTGATCTCACCGGTAAATTTCTTTTCTCTTCTGCTTCCATTCTGAGGCACCACTAGCAGCAATGCGTGGTAGATGAAAGGGAGAGAATAGCTTGGGCAAAAAATTCCTGCTTCATATGAAACACCACTTTGTCTTCATGCAGCACCAAAAAGGGTGATCTGATCGAGAGCACTGCTATAGGTTCGAAGGGGGGACCCTGAAGTGCTGATAGGACCAGATTAGGATCCCAGAGCGGGACTATCGACCGCCTCGGGACCTCAGGCACCACACAAGATGGCAGTGCTTCATGCAGTTAGTTAGGAGTGCAAGGCCCTTCTCTTGTCCTTCACTGTCAGATCAGAGTAGCCAAAGCCACGCCCCCTTCACCGAACAATAGGCAGGCTGCATGGACGGAGCCCCCCCTCCCAAGCGCTGGCACAGAACTCTGACCAACAATGCTGCCCCACTCTCAGGGTGTCATGGAATGAATTTAACACAAAACACAATTAAGCATGGGAGCCCAGCCATCTAGCTTAGGCCAACCACCAGCAGCCATAGGGAAGCCAGTAACCTTTATGGATCTCTCAAGTTTATAATGAGGATAAATGATCAACCCATCCTCAAACTTGCAGTAATGGTTGTTCTTACTATGTGCTTCAAAGACAGCATGTTACAAAATCGCAGTACATATTTTTTTTCTTAATTCAGCATATAGGCAAGTACCTCAGTTTCAGAGATCAGCTGATTAATTTTCTTGCAAGTGTAAAAAGGAGCCACCTCCACATGAGCCACCCTCCAGTCTGCACCGCGGGCAGTCTCCAGGATCTTGTCATGTTTCTTTAGGATCTTGCGGAACCCTGTAAAGTTCAGATTCTAGCCAAATAAAAATACATGTAATTAGAATTTTGCTTTTACGACCAGCTAACAATAAACAAGGGGTACAAAAGTACAGATTAACTTTCATTTTAAAGCGTATGTGTCAAACTCAAGGCTCAGGAGCAGGATTCCGAACTGTCATATATGCAATGCAACATATGGAACTGTAGTAGGTGATGGTTTTAATCTAGTTCTAGTTGGGCCCTTCATTCCATTCTCTCTTTAAAAGCTCAAATCAGTTAAGAAAATTCATGAGCTCCTCTCACCCCCTCTCACCCTCTAAACTGAAGATGCATAACAGATATGAAAAAAAGGACATGTTAAGAGTTCTCAAAGGTCAAGCTGGAGAACAGCTGCTGCTTCTATAACAGTACAGTAGATATAAATAAGAGGAAAACCAAAGCATTAATGTAGCTAAAATGTAAAGTGGCAGATGCATTCAGGTATTGCAGCATAGTTTTAAACCTTCCCATGACTGAGGATTTTCTTTTCAGTGAAAGAAAGAAAGTGTTTAACAGGACTACAGGTCTTGCAATGATAATAGAACCATGGGAGACTGGTAGATGACACTTTTACAGGTATTTTCGAGTCCTTTACACCCACATTTATCTCAACACAACTGCGCTAAATTGTGCATTCTGACCCTGATCTAGATGGTTTTCCCTTTATCACAAACTGGCAGCCATATTGTACCTGGTAGTTCTGCAGAAGAATTAGACTGAGATAGAACTCGCTGAAAGCCAGCTTCAAGTCCCGAAGGTTTCTGTGCTTGACCCTTTCCTCATATGACAGGGTAAAGACCGCCTTTCTGCGTTGCCTGAGGGCAGGCAGCCGGGCATTTTCCCTTTGTGCATCCAGTGAGGATTGTAGTTCATTTTGGAGGGTGGCCGAGCGTCGCTGAGCTTCTGCAAGTTTTTCTGCAATGAGACAGGAAATCGGCAAAAATATAAACTACACCTACTATGCCTTGTTGTTGGTGCCTTCTCTACCTTTAGGTTGTTGAAACCTCCAATGGCATGCTGGGGAAGCAGATGGAGAGTTCCAAGTTGCCTGACCAACCTGACTGCTATCCATTCACTGCTGAGTTACCTGAATAAAAGGTGTTGATTTTGGCAAGCTCTTTCTCACACGTCTGGAAGAATTTTTCTTCAAACTTGGCGTAATATCGTTTTACGTTGTCCTCGTCTGTGACTGCAAGATAAAATGTCAAACGTCAAACGCAAGATTGTGAGAAGGTATGTCACAGGTCATCAAAAATCATACTTATAAGTACACAAAAATATGCAGTGCAACTCATCAAGGTATTACTGTTGCAGTTATATGGTATTCCAGGAACACACATGCCCTGGTGATGCATTCATTCATGCCAGCTCTCCAGGGTACAGCTGACATGGCCTTGAGCATGGACAAGATACTGGTAGATACTGTAGGCCGTACCTCTTATACAGCCTTTTCCACCTTCAGAGATCAGTTTGAGCTTAAAATGGTTAATGTCGGTTTTAATCCGAACCCTCAAAACAGACCTGGGGAGTGAGGCAGACTGTTGAGGGTGTCACATACTCCTGTTTAGGGACACAGATTTGATGACAAATGAGTTAACTAGTAGCCGGAAGGCAGGACTAGAGCAGGAGTGAGCTGCAATTCCTCCCAATTGCAGGTATAAGAGCTGGCCTGCCGGTAGGATTCCCAGTACAAACCAGTTGAGGCCGGCCTATGGGAGAAATGTCTTATGACAAATTTAATAGACAGACAGACAAAGAAAGGCAGAACGGCCATAAACCGTTTGTCCAAGGCAATGGAAATAGGCACAGGACAACAGATCTTACATGGTAAGTCCAAAAATAGTACAAAGCAGTCCCAAAAGTGGTGGGAGCAAACCCACAGCATCAGTCTGAACCAAAAGAAAAAGACTGTGCTAAAAGCCAAGACCTGGCTACCGAACAATGCTCGACTTCCACTTTATAGACGGTAGTGAAGGTGTGCACCGGGCAGCCCTACATACCTGGTCAAGAGAGGCCTGGTGTCGAAAGGCCCATGACATACCCACTGCTCAGGTGGAGTAGTGGATATGAAGAGTAGGCCTGGGACACGGCTTGTCCGATCCAGCAACTGATGGTAGGCTTAGCGGCTGCCAGTCCCTTCTTGGGTCCCGGAGGTACCAGGAACAAGGCATCTGTTCTTTGCATTAGATGCTGTTTCTGCCAAATACTACTTATACAAATACACGCACTTCATCAAATGTAGGCTCTGATCCTTTGAATGACATGGATAGAAAGAAAACAATGTCAGACAATGTCCTGATTCAAATGAAAAGCTGAGACTACCTTTGGTAGAAAATCCTCTTTAGACGTAGGGGTGGCCTACAAGATAGTGCCGCCAGCTCAGAATTTCTGCGTACGGAGGTGATGGCCACCAAGAACACCACTTTTAGGCTCAAATACAACAAGGAGGCTTCCACAATCAGCTCAAAGGGATGCTCAGAGAGGACCACGTTGAGATTCAAAGATAAATCAAAGAGGGCGTAGATGCACTGCTCCCTACATAGGTGCGGACCAAAGAATTTGCTGAAGTAGAGCATTATAAAAGACCGAAAACCTGACCCCTGAGGGTGTTCAGCTGTAATACTTCATCTTGACCCCTCTGTAAGAAGTCCAAGATGCGAGGGACAGAGAAGCTTCGAGTAGAATTCTTCTGCGACTCAGAGCAGGTAAAATAGGTCCGCCAGGTCTGATAATAAATTTTGGTTGACTTTCTGACACAAATCAAGGTGGAGATTACGCGAGGAGAGAGTCCTCTATCCTGTAGCACCTTGGTTTCAATCGACAAACCGCCAAAGCCAGCTCTGAACAAGGGTGCAGGAGTGGCCCCTTGTGACAGCAGATCCTTTCGGTTTGGGTCATCGGCCAGACTGACCACGTCTGCAAACCAAGTTCACCTTGGCCAATAAGGCGCGATCAAAATGGTTGTTACGCCTTCCAGGATTATCTTCTTGATTAACTGTGGAAGCAGAGAAAATGGTGGGAAGGAAAACACCAGCCGAAACTGGGACCACAGGGCCGGCGAGGTAACAGCTAGAGAGTCCCGGGAGAGGGTAATAAACCTCCATACCATTCTGTTGCGTCTGGATGCAAACAACCTCACATCGGTAATCCCACACCTCACGAAGATTGTGCAAAAAACCTCTGGGTGGATGGCACATCCTCCTTGCCTGACATTCTCCTTGCTGAGGAAGTCTGCCTGGATATTTCTTACCTCTGGGATGTGCACAGCAGAAATACATGGAAAATGCTTTTCTGCCCATGCAATGATCCAGGCTGCTTCCCAGAATACTCTCTTGCGATTTATATAAGCAACCACTGTTATACTGTGCAATTGTATCCGATCGTGAGGCCCAGCAGATGGCTGGACCATTGGGATAGGCACATGAATACTAGCTTGAGTACATTGATGGGCAGGTTGTTCAACCCTGCTGCCCAACGTCCCTAAAGGATCTGCTGGTTCCAAACTCCTCCCCAACCCCTCAGACTGGCGTCGGGTGATTATTACAGTCCACTGTACCGTGACGAAGGAGTGTCCCTGTCTCAGGGATTGGGAATGGATCCACCAACTCTGAGGACCGGACCTCTGTTGATAGGGTGAAGGTCCTTCCCAAGCCTGGTGGAGATAGATTCCAATGCAATAGAATCGCAAACTGCGGGATCCTGGTATGAAACTGGGCGTATGGGATCGTCTCAAGGGAGGCTACCATCATCCCCAGGAGCTGCAGACAATGATGCAAACTGGGTAGTGGGGTTGAACACTATATCAGATTCCGCTGTAATTTCTGGAGCTTGGAATCGGGTAGAAATACCCTTGCCTGTGTTGTATCCAGGCACATACCCAAAAAACACCCCTGTTGTGTAGGTGTCAGATGGGATTTGGGGTGATTTATCAGCCAACCAAATCTCACCAGAGTCTTCAACGCTAACTGTACATCCCTGGCTGCCTCCACCAGGAAAGGAGCCCCGATAAGCAGATCGTCCAGGTAGGGTGCAATGCGCACCCCTTGCGCCGAAGGATCGTCATGAGCGCTGCCAGCACCTTCGTGAACACTGTGGGTGCCATACAATATAGCACAATATAGAACTGCCAGATCAGTTCTAGGTCTCCAACAAAAGACCGCACAACCAAATATATAAAAATGTATAAATCTTTAATTGTAAATCAGGAAATCAACTATACAAAGACAAATACACACAAAGATTTATACATTTTTATATATTTGGTTGTGCGGCCTTTTGTTGGAGACCTTCTAGAACCGATTTGGCGGTTCTATATTGTGCTATATTGTATGGTTAACACATTTGTGTTTTGGTATCCTATGGTCAGCCCCCATTGATTACATTAGATTATTCAATTAGCTGTGCCGAGTCCCACCCCAGTTGTTCTAATTATATGTCCAGATACTCCTTTCAGGTGTACTTTGAGGACTCAAGCACGCACTAATATGGATTTTGAAGGGATTGAAAACAGTTCGGCACAGCGCCTTTTAGAACTGAAAGGGACTGACTCTATACAGGGGGAGATGCCCCCAGTTACTTTTTAGATCTATTAAACAGGCCAGGCGCAACTATTTGCGACTATGGTGGAATATAAGTAGTCTGGAGATATATAGGGAACAAAAACTCATCCCAAGGGGTTTGAGAGTTCAAATTTTTCCAGCGTAGGAGGTCACAGATGCCTTTAAAAAAGAATGGGAGACCCACCTCACAGACTGCTCTATGGCCTTAACCCTTTCAGTGCCAAGCACGTAGATTCTACGTGCTCGCTTCTACTCCACTTAGAATTCTTTAAAGTGAGTTTGTTCAGGAAACTCAAAGCGTGATCTAGCCGTATGAAAAAGCTCACCCTGCTGCTGCGGAGCCACGGCAGGAGGGGAAATACAGAGAACCTCAAAAATATGAGCCAAAAGCCTGTCAGTGTCATCTGAGGACCATAGGTCAGCCCCAGACCCGGTATCACAATGAACCTTGGTCTGTTCCTCAGACGATTCTGAATCAGAAAATAATTCCCCCTCCTCCAGGGGAGTATAACCAGGAAAGTCAAACATTTCCTCTGCCTCCACTGGGAAGAGAGAAACAGCGGGTGATAAATGCCGCTTCTTAGCAGAAGCCTTACGCGGGGCAGATACAGCAATATGCCTTTCAATGCTGGCCACCCGTGCAGCCAAATCAGGTTGAGACTCCCAACTGGTATGTACCTCACTAGGAGTCAGATGTAAGCGTGGGGGGGTAAGCGAAGCCAGAGGGGGCACAGGCCCAGCCACAGGTAACCCAGACTGCAGTGCAAGCACCTTCTGGGCGCAGGGTACACACACCCTGACATCACTTATAGGGGATACCCCACACGCAATACACAGCCGGGCTTGTCCCGAAGGAACCCCAACCACACCATCCTGAGAAGCCTCCATATGGTCATTAATGTGGCACCGCAGGCCAATCTGGGATTAACGCTAAATTTAGCAACCCGGGATGCCCATTCCTGCTCTAGTCCCGCCTTCAGGCCACAAGTTAACCCATTTGTGATCAAATTAGTATTCCTGCAGGGACAACCTGACAGGGAAATCTAATTACTTGTATCAATGGCACAAAAACTCCAGTATTTTGGGCTGGTCAACATTTGGTCCAGGACATCTTTTCATTTTTTTCATCTGTCACCAGGCTTCAGGTCAGCTTCTTGAGACTACCTGGACTACCCTTTTAAAGTGGACCAACACCCTCCACTGATCGGCCCGGGAATCTATAAGATTCCCGGACTGATCAGTCCCCTGACAGCGGGGCACCCCCCAGAAACCCCTAAATCCCTACCTGATCCTCGTTCCAGCAGCGCCCGCCGCCGCCTCCCGCACGTCCCTCTAGCAGGACACGCACCAGCGCCGGCCGTTTGTGAATGGCCGGCGCGGGCACGCGCCCTGGAGGAGTGACGCGCGGGAGGCGGCGGCGGGCGCGCTCTCTTGTCCGTCGGCAGGGATTGGCGGCAGCGGTCACGTGGGAGCGGGGAGAGGTGAGTTTTTGGGGCTTTCTGGGGGGTTTCACACAGCGGGGCACCCCCGATCAGGGTGCCCCGCCGAAGTGGACCAAAACCCAGGATAGTCAAAACCCTGGGTGTTGCTCCACTTTAAGCACTAATTGTGTTGTGGATCTTGAACGAATACATTATTAAACACCATGAAGGTCACATGAAAGTAAATACTTGCAGGGAAAATTGTACGTGAGAGTGTCACTTGTCTGATGTGCTCAAAATCACTATCACCCATGGGTTCTGTAAAGATAAATCCGTTTCCTCACCATACAATTGGGAATTTGCAAAGTGCTTCTTTATTCATTTTTCAGCAAAACCGCAAAAACTTTATTAAAAGTCATCTGTAGATCAAAGTAAAATTTTACTGCCATGTGTTCCTAACCCACCATGCATCCTATTTTGGGATGCCAATTTTTCTGAAACCAGAAATGGACGAAAAACTGGACACTCATCCCCTGTGTTCCAAAAGGGCCAACGTGGTCAATATGGTTTGCTGGCCAGTGAGTGCAAGAGGCGGCACTGTGAGAATGTGCATGCAGTATTTTTGGGGATATTTACGTTGCATAGATTCCTGCTGCGCCCTGTTAGTCAGCTACCATCCTTATGACCAGTACAAAGCTAAACAAAGATCACACATGCCAGTAAATTGTCAAGGTTGCTCCATTGTAGGCATGAATCACTGCAGGAAGGCTGGGTGGCCTTGGATATACATACACCATGACAACCGCATGTGTATGGGGGGGGCTTTAGAAATGATGGCATTGCTAGTGAGGGCAACAAACATGCTGTTCACATAGAAACAGAATTATAAAAACTAAAAATATGATTGTATGAAGCACAGTGGATAGATGGTGAAACTACAGAGGCTTAAGGATTTAACACACACCTAACCCTAAAGAGATTATTCAGCACAATGCCACCAAGTGTTGCCTGGCCAGGGTACATAGAAGCCAGGGATGTGCTTGCAACATCGCGGGGTAAGGCAAGTACAGCATTTTTTTCTCAGCCTACAGTAACCCTTTCATTTTTAATTTAACAAAATTTGCATGACACAATATGAGCTCTTTTATGTCAAAGATAAACCGATCTCTGCACCACCAAGGTGACAAATAAGTGACTTGATACATGTTCACCGTACTCGGGTCTGTGTTCAGTAGATGCACACTGCCACCAAATAGCTTTGGGTCTGTGTAGGGAAATCTCACTGTGGTGCCTGTGCACCGTAACCTTGCTTATAGATGGCACACTTACTGTCTTCTCAGCTGGCAGGGTCCAATCTTTCTTTAACTGATAAACAGTGTGCTAAGTGTACAGAGATTCCTTGTCACATACCTGCCACCAAGAGATTAAATGGTAGATCAAAAAGTGTGCTGCTGTACCTGTCCCTGTACCACACTAGGCTTCCCAGTCGCCATTCTGTGCAGGGTCTAGGAATGAGACAGACTGGAAAACTGAGAAACAGAGTCTATTGCTGAAAGCTGCAGCATTAGGTAAACCAGCACACTTGCATACCTACTAACTGTCTGTATTTTCTGTCCATGTCATTTGTCCCTCTGAGGTGTAAACATGCAGATCTGCATCAATAAAGGATACATTTGTCTCTTCAAAGTGTTTATATTGTTGTAACTGATGCAATCTCCTATGCATCCCTCAATGAGGGGGCATGGCTTAATTTTACAATTGTCCCCCTTTCCCACCCTGAAAAGTTGGAAGGTATGCACTTTTTTCTCACCCAACTCTGCATTAAACCGGACCTTCACTATGATTTATTAAAAAGCCCAAACCTTTAAAAAACTATTCCCCAGCATCTAAAATTAAGATATTTTAAGTTTTTAGTCACTTACTTATTATTCTTTCCCCCCCTGGGCTGCAACTCTGTTCAGGACTTTAGGATACGGGCGCCGCCATTTTGACTCAGAAGCATCACACTTACTGGGGAGAGGAGAGTGGGATCAAGTACAGGGGGGCAGGGTATAGCTGTGCTTTGCTCAGACAGAGCAGAGCTGGGGTCAGGAAAAGGTCAGCAGTCCCAGAATGCAAAGCAGCACAGTCAGAAGGCACTTCCTGTTTGCAGGCGGCCTGATGTTCCATGAGCCCCCATCTTGGATGTTCAAAGGCTCATAACATGCAGTAGATGCAGGTAGGATCATTTTTAATGTGGGCAATCTGTATGTACAGGGTGTGGGAAACATATTCAGAGTGAAGGACCGCTTTAATCTCACAAAAGATTGCAGGACACACAAGCAGGGTCCCATACGTCACCTGTGGCACCTGTAATGCTGCAGATTTGGGCTCCCTGGTCAGGAAGATTGCTGTCCCATTTTGGTTGCAGTGATTTACTCTTGTCACATCTTTTATTAGTTTTGTAGCCGAACAGTCCAAAAAGACAAACAATAAAAAACACCCGATCCTAAAAATGCGGAAGCTCTGGGAACAAGGGCCTCTGCTTCTTTGTTTTGTACGGATTTCCCCTTGACTTCTTAGGAAGGATCAGGGCAGAGATATCCAGAGAGCCTAAGATGGAGGACGTAACCCTATGCATATGTTCCTTAGGTTCGATCCTCTAAGCCATCAGCGTTGGGGCCTTCCTCCTCCCTGCTAGAAATTTTTTCCCCTTCCGATTCTTCTTCAGAACAGAATCCAAGGTCGCATAAAGGTCCTTTTCCTCATAATCAGACGACTCAAAAGAAACCAAATGTTTACTCTTCTGAGTAGCCTTAAGTGTCCTGGCATTCAAATTATTATCCAGCAACCCTGTAGAAGGGGGGGGGGTGAAAACAAATCTCCAGTCTAGCCAGCCTCTCCGATAATTCCAATGGGAGCTGGAAACTGGGAGAAGGGGCGCAGAACAAGACAATAATAGAAGGGGCTAGTAATCCTGAACCCGATTCCCCGGGCAGGATGCCTTCAGAATGGGCCAGCTGTCTCCTAAGCCATTTACCTTTACAGGGGCATCCTGGACAAAGACTGTTCAGCAGACTTTAGGGCAACTTTAACACCTTTACACAAATGTGTAAGTGTGTGTGAACCTAAAGCTTAGTCTTGTTCTCTGCCCCACATCTATGCATCAGCCATCACTTGTCGGCAGCACGGCAACGCTCATCTCAACAGCAATCATTTATTGCTTTTTAAATATCTGGGCAAGCCCTTGGCTGCTCACAGTAAAATACTGAAACAAGTACACTTGCAGGAAGACTATCTGATAATTGGACAGCCAATCCCTGTGGTTTTGACAGTTCCTGGTACAGCGAGTGTGACCTCGATTACTGTGCACATCAGGGGGCCCAGTATACTGATGGCTTTCTACAGGATGAATAGAGTGCTGATTTTTTGCAAAAACACTGTCTTACAGCTGTGGATGTGATCTGCCGAATTAAAGAATACAAATGAAAGTTCACACCTTACTGATGAGCTGCAGAAGACAGGAGACTGACCCTTTGTAAGATATATAGCAAGGTTTAAAAGACTAAAAGAACAGGCCATGTCTACAAACCCACACGCACAGCTAGACTTCCACTCACTTTTATGCAATGTTATAAAGCTGCCACATAAAGCCCGGTGCTATTGGGGGACAGGAATATTTACAATGCAAATGAGTCAGTCGGTCACTTTGTCCCGAGTTTCCCTCCATAGCGAAAGCGGACCAACAGTCAAAAATGACTTAAACCAGACCAGTACAACAAACAGTGCTCACACGCATCCCTCCCAAGGGCAATACAGATATATCAAGATTATAAATCATCAATCATCTTTTACCTTTTTCTAACTTCGCTCTGGGAGGGCCAGAGTGGGTGTGGCTGAGCGAGGGCACTGAGCGGCCTGAGGAAAAATGTGAGGGGCAGAATTTCTGAAGCAAAAAAAAAAAACTGATGTGCAAAGCATAGAAAACAAAAGTGAAACCCGGTGGTCAGAATGGCTCTCCTTTTGTTGTTGCCTGGGCACTCGGACAGCACCCATGTTAACAGCCAATTATAGCACTGCTTTCTCCAGGAAAACAAGGATAAAGGTAAGATTTCTCCCGTTTGCGGAAGTTAATGCACAGTTGGTCACCCACAATCAGTAAGAGCATCATTTGCAACCATCACGTTTGTAACCAAGGAGACTTTCTGCATAAAAAAAAAATCCCCTGTACTTTTGTGGCTTCTTTTCAGGTTGTCCCAAAATCAAAAATTGTACTTGGAGGTTAGGCAGTGTCTGCCTAAGCCAGCCCTAGAGCAGTATGCACTTGAATGACTATAGCAAATACATTAGACTAGGGGGCTCCTTTAATCGAGAGGGCTGATCATTTCTGGAACCAACGATAACCAGAACCACAATTTCACAACACATGCTCCTGGTTTTTGGGGGTAAAAAATGCAACTTCAATTAATTCCGGCTTGAATAAAATAGGAAGGGATAAGAGAACCTATTTTTGTCTGTGTGCCAGCTGTGGTAATTTAGCCTCTCCTCCTGTCCGATGACCAAATGGGGAGTTTGTCTTCTAAAACAGCCATGAGACCAGAAGATTGCCACAGGCATGGGAACTAAAGTTTGTTCCTAACAACTTTTTGGCACAGATCTTGCCCCTCTAAAAATATAAATGCTAACAGCTTTCAAGGCATAGAGACTATAAATGTCCAGCCAGTTTAATTATGTATTATGTTCACAGAAGTAGAATTATACATTCCCACAGGCATCAAAATGAATCCATTACAGAGTTTTAGATGCCTGGCCAAAGCTTTGGAAACTCTAGAAGACATCTATTTTGCATCAAAGCAAATTATACATTAGTATTCATATGTAGAGATTGCATTGCATCAATTTGAATGTAACAACTGCTATAAACTAAAGACTAGGGGCAGGGCTGGCCAGTTTAAACTTCTGCAATGCATGCAGTGTGAAGACAAAACATGTCTTTTACATGCCAGATCCGCTGAGACATTATTAATAAGTAGAATGGAACACTGCATGACCAATGGCTACAGACACCTGTAGCCAAGCGAAGTGCAGAGGAACGCAAACCTCCACGTCGTAAACCCCTCTGCGGCTTCATCCAGATCTGGTCTGCCGTAGCTAACATGGAGCAAGCTGGACGCATGGCCAACCTCACCATGGAGAACGCATGACTGGCCAGCTGATCCAACCTCCAGGTCTCTAAAGGCCGCACTATCTGAAGTAAGCATAATGATGTGCCGAGCCAGACCAGACACCAGTTTGTCTACCTCAGGTGGCGAAAATCAAACCCTGACCGCTTTCTCCAGAAAGGGGTACTTGGTGGTACAGGACCTTAGGAATAGACTGAAGCTTATCCGGTTTCTCCCACTCCTTTGCCTCCAGACTTTTGAAATGGGCAAGCCTGGAAAAGGCCTGTCTGGCCTTCTGGTGCTTGTAGGGTCCAACTGAGGAGTAGAGAGGTGCAGAACCTCCACTATCACCTCAATACGTTCCTCAGTCTGATCTGTCAGGTTATTCGGAGGGTTTCCCAGCATATGCGCGGCTTCCGGTTCCTCTTCACTGCCAGAAGACACCACCCCTCCGACTGGGCTGGAACTAGATCCTGAACCCCTAAAACAGGTCCTTGACTTAGGCGCTAAAATCCTCCGAGGATTCCGTCTGAATATGCCTAAACTTGGCAGTAGCCTTCCCGGGGTGTACTCAGTGCACAGGTACCCTTTGTCTGAAGTCAGGCGCACTTGGCCCATGGGAAACCACTCTCCATTAAAATACGAAACCCCAATGCCTACAACATGGTAAAATGGCTGCTCTAACTGCTAAGCAATACAGATGGAGTGCAGATCACCACACCCTCCTACCTGCCTGCAATGCCGGAAAAGCAACCTCCCTGTAGTGGAGATCAACACATTGAGCAAAGATGCAGCAGGTTCCTGACCCCCACCCTGCAACAACATGAATAAATGTACTGATTCGCTTTGGAATCTGACAAGTCAAAAGGCCTTTCCCCAAAAAGGAACCCTACCTGACCAGGGAAGGCCATGGGGCGGCAGCCAAGCTGGATCCGATCCTCAGCCCAGGAGAACAGGGAGGCAGTGCAGGAGCTGCCAAGCAACGATCCAGGGATGCAGCAAGGACTTCTGGCACAGCACAAAACGGCAGTGAGAAGGAGGGCAGAGCCTCAGATCTCGCAAATGCGGCTGTCCAGAGTAGGGCCACCTTGCAACGCTCAAAGTTCAGGTGCCCTGTGGGCAGTGGGTTTGTGATCCTCGAGGCTCAGACCCAGTCAGAGCACCCATGCACGCTCCCGTCATGCTGCGTGATCCCACACTATCGGCTTGGAAACCGGCTTCAGGCATCTAATTGGGGTCCCCAGGAACGCTGCAGCTGGTGAGGGGCTGGAAGACAGAGTCCCCGGTCAGCACTGTAACTAAAAACAAAAAATTCCAGACATCTTCACAGTCTCTTGAGACTGCAAGAAAAGAACTGAGGAGTCCTGCCACAGCCTCCCCTATATAGACCGGGAGGAGCTATTTTTCTCTATATTGCAGTCCCTGCCTATGGCAGAGATAAACCCATACATTGCTACTGGTGGCGCCCCAGAATGGAAGAGATGAGAAATCTTGGCCAGTTTATTAATGCTATTCACAGCTGATTCATAATCTTATGTGCTGTGCTGGAGCCAGAAGGTCTATGTGAGGTCTTTGAAACTAGATCCAAAAGGTTCATGACAGGGGTTTTTCTTCATGTCAGACCTTTCGGCTCAGCTCCCAGTCTTAGGTGAGTTAGGTGGCACTGTCAGGCATCTGTTTACTGACCTAATAGGTGACATTTCCCCACACCCAGTAAATCAGAGGGCATTTTAAATAAGGGCTTTTGTTACAGATATGGGCTATAAACGTTTTCATCATATTCCTCACAGATTCCATTAAGATCTGTAGTAATGTGTGGAGAGTTTCAAATGAACACATTTCAGTAGATGCAAAATAAAATGTCAATTGTACAACCAGGGCAGGATAACCAGGAGTAGCAGGGGGGGCGTCCTAGCTATTTACACACACAAGGCAATGAACATGCTATATTAACTGAGAATGTTAATTTGCCCTATTGGGCTCAGCAGAGGATTAGTACAGTCTCCACAATTAACAAGGTTGCAAGGCAGGCTCGGTATGTCAGATATGTTCATGCCTTTCAAAATGTTTGTGTCGTATCTACTGGCTCAAACTAAAAATTACTCACAGCTAATAAAATGCAAGTTATTAAAGGAACTCCTGGCAGACAGGATCGCTAGAAGAGGGAGTGTCAATGTTAATGCTGAGCAACACTTTAGCTAGATCTACTTTAAGGTTGTTTATCTGTACGGTCACCTAAAAGCTGAGCTTTAGTCTCATGTCTGTCTGCAAAGGCACACATAAAAAGTTCATTAAATACAGAGTGTAATGGGATCAGAAAGACAATCGTGGCACACCATACGTTTTTAGTTTATATTGTATCAAATGACGTACTATTTACCGCCTCCAAACCAATTTGGGATTTTCTGTTAATTGTGCTTCACTGGAGTGAGTTTGACACTACCTAGTCATCAAAGACTGGGAAGGTGTTAAGCCAAACTAACGAGGGAAAATTCTGCCCCTTCCTCATACAGTGAGTGTGTGCAATGCAACATACTTGAGACCCCAATAGAGCAACATGTGGTTACTACACTCTTTGGATCTGGCCAGGCACTGGGATCCCCCTTCCTTGCTTTGGTTAGAATTATATTGTTATAATGGTATTCCTGGGCACTTCAATTTATGTCTCCATTAGGGTTATTTATTTTTATTCGGGTCATTTTTATTTTATAGTATAGTATAGCATTTGTACATATTAACATCTCTTCTGTCCACGCCCAGGGAGATTAGCTACAGTGCAATGGGTTGCAAACTTCTTGATAATGTTGCACGTCTAGATCTCTGGAGATGGACTTGTAACCTTGAGATTGTTGATATTTTCCACAATTTTGGTTCTGTTGTCCATGCTTAGTGTGGCACACACACACACACACAATTCAAAGACTAAGTGTGCTTCTCTTCTTTTTATCTGCTTTCAGGTGTGATTTTTTTTTATTGCCCAAACCTGTTACTTGTCCCAGGTGAGTTTAAAGGAGCATCACATGCTTGAAACAATCTTATTTATCCACTATTTTGAAAGGGTGCCAATAATTTTGTCCAGCCCATTTTTGGAGTTTAGTGTGGCATTATGTCCAATTTGCTTTTTTTCCTCCTTTTTTGGTTTAGTTCCAATACACACAAATGGAATTAACATGTGTATAGCAAACATGTGTTACTGCAATCCTTTTCTGTGAGAAATACTAATTTCAAGGGTGCCAACATTTTTCGGCCATGACTGTATATATTTTACACACACACACACCGATATATACCATGTATATTTTGGCTATAGCGCGAGTCCTGCATAAAACAGAATTCAAGGACTAATTAGGACAATCCGATTGAAAATATTTTTTTCTGCATTTTGCCTATGGCTTGCAGCACCATCAACTCCAGTGCAGGTAGCTCTAGCACACGGAGGACTGTGCAGCCGGCTGCCCTGGGCCATGAAGGCAATTACAAGCAGAGCAGATGCAGTTTCAGAAATATTGGAAAATGAAAATGTGCCCTTTTTATTAAAGAAACAGAAGCTATTAGTGACTGCCGTGGGACTACTGACTACTGAATATGGAGGTGGTGGATTCAGCAGATCACTAACAAAGCAAAGTGGGCATTTTAAGGGAAATAAGCGAGGAATAATTAGCACTACAGAGGTCTATCGGGATGATATTTACTTTATGCATGGAAAATGCTCAAATTTATCTCCGTATTTATTCAGTAGAAGCAGCACAGATAGAGCATGTCAAATTCAGAGATCACAGAAAAAAAGCAGATTAACTAAACGCCAGTAGATGTAGCTATGGACAAAGATCATTGGCAAAACTGATAAGGCAGACAGCAACACTTAGGAGGAATGTCTGTGTTCCAAAGCACATATCAAATAGAATATATTAAAGCACTAAAGCATTCATTCCGATGCCTCTTTTGGATCAGGATATTCTTTTGGGCACGCCATTGGAAAAGACTTTTGGGCTACACTATATGCATATAAGGTGTCAATATTAACACTGACCCACAATCCATGCCTGCCCTTCATCCTCTTCCCATAAACTGTCTAAAGCAAGAGTGTAACTGCAGCATTACAGCAAAATTGGGGAATACTGTAGAGACAAATATCTCATCAGGCTGGAGAAAGGAGCATGGAAAGCATGAGTCAGAAGATGACAAGCACCAGGCCTTAACCAAGAAAGGCAATGGGCCCAGATAATAACCACTTCTGATTTCAATACATGTGCAGAGCTGGCTCCAACTAGAATATATAGGAGATCTGAGAAAGAGCACTGACCCCCAACATTCTACATGACAGGGGCTTTTTGTTTTTTTGTTTTTTTGATAGGTCTGAATTCATGTCTGACAATCGCTATATATTTTGTACAATGCACTTTGTACATTTGTGTATATATATATATATATATATATATATATATATATATATACACACACACACACGAACAGGTTAATCTCCTGACATCCTGTGACGTATATTGAAGCAGGGCTATAAGTGTATGCTGCACTCTATTGCATGCTGCCGAGATATCCAATTAGAAGGCATTCATCCCATGGTTAGCATGCCACCCAGAACCCCCCCCCCCCCCCCCAAATTTTCTCCATTTTTTATGCTCATGCTCCCCAATGAGAGTTAAACCGGACCTTCACCATGATTTATTGAAAAGCCCAAACCCTTAAAAAAACGATTCCCCAGCATCTAAAATTAATATATTTTAAGTTTTTACTCACTTATTATTCTTTCCCCCACTGGGCTGCAACTCTGTTAAGGATTTTAGGATACGGGTGCCGCCATCTTGACTCAGAAGCATCACACTTACTGAGGAGAGGAGAGTGGGATAAAGTGCAGGGGGGGGCAGGTTATAGCTGTGCTTTGCTCAGACAGAGCAGAGCTGGGGCCAGGAAAAGGTCAGCAATCCCAGAATGCAGAGCAGCACAGTCAGAAGGCACTTCCTGTTTGCAGGCTGCCTGATGTCCCATGAGCCGCCATCTTGAATGTTTAAAGGCTCATAACATGCAGTAAATGCAGGTAGGATGATTTTTAATGTGACCAATCTGTATGTACAGGGTGTGGGAAACATATAGAAACATATATACGACACTGTCGACTACTCTCTGCTTCTTGATATTCTCTCCTCTCTTGGGATTTAAGGTCTTGCACGCTCTTGGCTCACCTCTTACCTCTCTGACAGATCAGTGTATCCTATTCTAACACAGTCTCATCCTCCCATTCTCTTTCTGTCGGTGTGCCGCAAGGTTCTGTCCTAGGCCCCCTACTTTTCTCAGTCTACACCTATGGCCTTGGCAAACGTATAACTTCACTAGGCTTTCAATACCACTTATATGCAGATGACACTCAGATATATCTCTCAGGCCCCAATCTCTCCCCTCTCCTATCCGGCCTCCCCAACTGCCTTGCAGCTATTTCTTCATTCATGTCATCTCGCTACCTCAAGCTGAACATGGACAAGACAGAACTGGTCATTTTCCCACCATCTAACTCCCCTCCCCTCTCTAACACATCTATTTCTGTCAACAATCAAGCAATAACAGCAACTCTCCAAGCTCGGTGCCTGGGAGTCATTATGGACTCTGCACTCATGCAAACCACATATTCACTCCCTGGCCACCTCCTGTCGCCTCCAACTTAAAAACATCTCATGCGTCCGTCCCTTCCTCTCACCTGACACCACTAAAATGCTAGTGCATGCCCTGGTCATGTCCCGACTGGATTACTGCAACATCCTTCTTTGTGGCTTACCAACTAACAGACTGGCACCCCTCCAATCTATCCTGAACTCTTCTGCTCACCTCATCCATCTCTCCTCTCGCTCCTCCAGCTCTGCGCCTCTCTGCCAATCCCTACACTGGCTGCCAGTCCCACAGCGAATCCTGTTCAAATTTTTAACTCTTGCCTACGAAGCTCTCTCCAACCAGACCCCTCCCTACATCTCATCTCTAACCCAACAATATCAACCTAGACGCAGCCTCGGCTCTGCTGCCAACCTTCTCCTGTCCTCCACCCTGGTCACCTCCTCTCATGCCCGCCTCCAAGACTTCTCACATGCAACTCCAATCTTCTGGAATGCCCAATCCGCCACTCCACAACTCTCAAAACCTTCAAAGCTGCCCTTAAAACTCACTTATACAGACAAGCATATAATCTGGTTTAACCAGTTTTCAAAAGGGCATATGCCACAAAGCTCAATACTGTTTGTGATCTTTTCCCCTTGTTTTCACCCCTCATCCTTTAGACTGTAAGCTCGCAAGGGCAGGACTCTATTTCCTATTGTATCTTGTACTCAGAATATTCATCGTCAACTCTGTAAAACTGCACTTGATATATTATATGTACCGTATGTTTCTACCCTGTCTGTAACTACTACTATGTAAAGCGCTACAGAAGATGATGGTGCTATATAAACAATAATAATAATATTATAAGATAGGCTCTTATTCAGGGGGAAGGTCCGCTTTAAACTCCCACTATCCTAATCACCCCCCCCCCTGCTGTCAGCCAAGCATAAAAAAAGGACATGCAACCAAATGGAAAGTGTTAATGAACTGTTGCTTAGAAAGTAGTGCCAATTGCGCTCTGCAGGTTGTCTATTATATCCATAGGCAGAAGGAAAGTGCATACATTCAGGAGCCGCAAAGCCATACAGGTGTCTCAATGACAGCCGAATAGTGTACTTTTTGTTAGTGGCACACACATAATGAAAGCATATTAAAGACACTCTTACTTTGGGAATTTTACACTGGATACCTTATGACTAAGGCTCCTTGACACCTACACTAGTCCACCATCAGCTGGAGAGAAAGAGTATATATATATATATATATATATATATATATATATATATACACACATATACATATATATATACATACATACACCTTGATCCAAGCTGGTAATTGCAGCATCTATAGCACTTATGATTTTTCACTCCAGTCTGAAGCGCAAGAATGAGTACAAGTGCTGGAGTGCTATTCTAGTATACTAACTTGAGGCATTTAAAGCCATTGTCCAGGCATAAAAACAAAAGGACACTATACTCACTTTCATCCCCCGTAGATGATAGTCCCTAACCTGGCACTCAGACACTTACCTAACTGAAAATTGTCCATTCCCCACCACCCATCCATCCCTCCCTCCATTCGATGAAACTGAGCGGGATGTGTTAGGATCTGGCATGCCGTTGCAGTGAATTCAAAGGATGTGCCTTAGTCCATGTGATGGATGGCACAGGGCGGTCCATCATCAATACTACAGAAGCAGATGACGATTGCGGCGGGTGGTGCAACACCTGGATTGTGTGACCAGGTGTCAGAGCACCGGACTAAGAGCAATAGTCTATGGGACATAAAAGCTTATTATAGTGTTTTTTAATTGTTGTTTTCATTATTACATATTGTTGCCTTTAGACAAAGCTGGCCCTGGATGTTGGCAGTCTACAAATATGCTTGGCCAGGTTACACACAAGGCCATGGTGCTGGGGGCACTGTGGAGGATTATCAGGCAAATTAATTATAAGGCTGAACAGCAAAGCAGTAATATCAGTAGATAACAATTCTGGCTACCAGGAGAAAAAAAAGGCTCTATACTGAGCAATAAGGGCTGGGTTAGGGTGTATGTAGACCAGGATCCTCTCTGTTCTTGACCTGGTACCCTAACCTAGGAGGTGGTTTTGGTCTTTCAGTTCACCAAAGCCAAACATGGGTGGTTTACTCCTTGACTTCCATTCTTGTGTCAATGAGGGCCACTAGTCCAAAACCCATGTCCACAAGAAGGAAGTGATGGCTGCGTGAATACAGGTATTAAAAGATATATTCGAGCAATGCATGCCCAGCTGGCTTTTTGGGTGCTTGAGATACCAAAGACAAAAACATGATTTGACATGTTTTAAGAAAGTGCTCCTCACCTTAGGAACTTTTTGGTCTTGGTCAGTCCACCATATTAAGCCTAACACAGGTCTATTCCTCTCCGTTATCCTTACTTCTGGCATAGCATCAGGACAGAAGAGCGTTTAAATAAAAGGGTGGTTTAGGATAAGTAAATACTGGTAAATGTGCAATACATTACCAAAGTCAAAAGGGACATCATGCTCGCTTTAACCCCTAATCACCAGTCATCCAAGTTTAGGATATCAGAATTCCCGAAGGCTCTGAAAGGCCAAAATGCGGCCACAAAATCCTTTTCCTCATTTGCATAGTGTGTATAGTATAGTATAGTTTTCTCTGGCTTTATATCAAACCTCCAGCCAAATCAGAATGGATGTCCTATACCACAAAAAGATGCTTTTGGAAGGGAGTCAGGAGTCTAGCTGAGGATAGCAGTCATTCATGGATCTCTGCTCTAGAAGTTGAAGGGTTAATGTAGAGAAATTCTCAAGCTGAGAAGAGGTTAATGAAAGTTGTGAGAAAAATTGATAAAGAGCACACAACCTTCCCCTCCCATGAGTGAGCAGCAATCAGAGTTCCTGTGCACATTATAGGCAGCAGGGAGGGAACAGCGAGGAGGGGGGGGGGGTTGCTGAAAGAGATGGAATCTGTGACCCCATTGACACATTTCAAGCGCGCTCAAAATGGCAGCAAAGAGCCGCTTCAGAGAAAATTGTATTTTTTTAAACCATAGAAAGGGGAAAAAAAGGGATGGGGGAGGGGTGATGTGTGTTGGAGTAAGTGGAAGCGATAATGCACAGTCTGTAATCCTGCTGAAGCACCTGCCAAGCCCATCATGTTTTCTGACTTTACAGAAGCCATTACACCATTCCCACGGGTGGAGATTGCTGCGAAAAGGGGGTGGGGGAGGCTGAAATCTAGTGGCCATAGACTCAAATTCCCTAAAATTAGGTCTATAAAGATATAGTTGGCATTATAAGCCGATGCCTGGCATGCACTCCTTGCAGTGAATGGAGAGGCTGTGCTATAAGTTTGTGACTGCCAGAGAAAGATTGATCTGCTGTAGGGGGGACAAAAAGTAGGTCTTATTAATTTAGTAGCCTAAACAGACCCTTTAAAAGTCCCTAAGTAGAACTAAAGTAACCTGGAGGGGGGCAGCATTTATATCCGAGGGCAATGCTTCCCTGGGATCCCTCCTAGCGCTATTCTACAGTTAGGGAGCAGGAGTCCTAGCGTACATACCCTTCACTTCAACTGGGAGCATTCAGAGCCTAGCAGGATGCCAGTCTGTAAGAAAGAGGGACCATTGTTCTTTGATTCAAACGCTGACAGTGCCGTCTTTTGATGGAGGATGTGAGTAATGTTTGAATTCTAAAGAACTAGTGGTGTCTTTTATTAACATTGTGTACTGTGAAATATTAAGGGGTCCAATCAACCCAATACTAGTTCAAAGGGTAGGGGCGACTTGCTGTTACAGATGCCCAATTACTTGTACCCCCAACGGCCAGGGAGGGGTACAGAATAGCTCGATGTCCAACGACACAGGCTCGTTTTTCATACCTGGAGGAGCACCAGGTGTGTCGGCTGGTAGCCTTGGAAGGGGCTTTATTTCATACGTATAAAGTAGGTCTCTAGGAGCAGGAATGGGAGCACCGGGCTGCCAAAAGAATTCTGCAGCACCTGGTGCTTTGGCAAAGGGGGTGCATGCCTATAATCTACAAGGTGGGGGCAGGTAAGCATAGGCTCTCTAATACATGAATGGATGGAGGGTTTCTGATATTCGTCTCAGTGGGGTCCAATTCTGAGCAGCATTAGAGGTTAAAGAGCAAAATCTTTCTTGGTCAGCTTTCATTTTAGCACCAAGTCTGGCGGCACAGCTAGTTTCAAGGCAGAGCTAAACGCTCCTCCTTGTAACTCCATCTCTTTAGAAAGAGACCTGTGGCACTGAATTTTGTGTACAAGGTCAGTGGCAATAGATGAAATATGGTCATTGTGGACCTAGATTCTATCTGGCAAGGGGGTAAGGTCTGTTTAAGTGTTTCCAGAGCAAAGTAGATTTGAGTAACACTGATTTATCCAAGCACTTTAAATACTGCACCAAACCAGGAAAGCACATTTGTTAGACCTCTAATAGAGTTCAGGGTGACTGGAAAAAGGAAATGTAATCTGTGGCTGATTTAACCCAGCCTACCTGGAGTTTTTGTCACCCTTGGTGCCAGACCATTTTGCACTATTTTGCACTCCCCATGTTCAAATGTGATTTTTGAAGGGATTTCCAGGGATTTCCCAGGAAAATGATATATTGTTTTTCAGCAGAGTCTGGGCTTTAACATGAAATGTCTTGTTTGTAATTTTTTAGGTGTATTCTCAATACTTTTGGGTGAAATATGTGCAAAAAAAAAAAAAAAAAATCTATTTTTGCAATTTGTAGTGTTTTTTTGTAATAAAAAATGTAAGTTTGTCAAAAAAATCTTATTGCATGTGAAACCCCAATTAATCCCGGTCACAGCGTTACCACATATGTATTGGTAGACACCCTTTCCTGCCCAGGAGACTCCCCTAAACTGAAACAGCGGTTTAGGAGATTTTCAGATAAAATACAACTATGCACCGCGCTAAGCGCACCTTGCTGTCTTTCCAGAAAAAGAACCCTTTAAATTTGAAATACCCCCACAAACTATATATTCTCTGGAAGTATACACCTCAGGCTTTCTAGGCGTACCAGGTTTGTTGACATGGGCGCAATTTTCTGGAAGTAATCCCTCAATCAATTCTTTGGTTGCACAGAGTTTCCCTAAAAAAGAATAAAAAAGAAGAATCAAAGCCACATTTTCCTAAAAAAAACTATATGCAAACAGAAAAAACAAGTAAAATCTGAAAAAGCAACATCCCCCGAACAGAACAATACCCAACATGCATAGGTAGTGTCAAGGGAAGAGTTGCCAAACACCCCAAAGTAAAGCACGTGCATAACGGTAATTTTACTTTAAAATTTCAGCTCTGCAAAGTGCGCACCTTGCGATTTTTCAACCAAAACAACCCTTTAAATTTAGAATATCCCCAAAAACCATATATTCCCTGAAAGTACACATGTTAAGCTTTCTAAGAGTACTGAGCTTGTTGTAGTGGGCTCATCTTTCTGGAAGTAATCCATTGAAGAATTCTTAGGTTGCACAGGGTTTCCCTAAAAACAATTATAAAAAAAAGCAGAATAAAGACCATGTTTTCCTAAAATATCAATATGCAAACAAGAAAAAACAAGCTAAATCTGAAAGCGCAAGGTCCCCCGAGCAGAACAATACCCAACATGCATAGTTACTATTAACCCTTTTAATTGTCAGCCTACTTGAAGTTTTGTCACCCTCTGTCGACAGGAAATTTTTCCCCATTTTGCGGCATGATTAACCGTGATTTTTGCTGGAATTTCCAGAAAAATTATATACATTACATATACAATTTTTGCAGCAGAGTTTAGGCTTTAACATGAAATGTCTTAAATACTATCCACACTATAAACATAAGGGGTTAATTTAAAAAAATGACATGGGGGGCATTTTTTGGGTAATTTTAAGGGTTTAGGGTTAGGCTAACCCTAACCCTTAAAAATCCCCCCAAAAATGACATAGGGAGACCCCTTTTTTGGGGGGAATTTTAAGGGTTAGGGTTAGGCTAACCCTTAAAAATAAAAAAAATATACAAAAATTAAAATTCCCCCCAAAAAATGGAGAGCCCCCCCACCCCCACCCCGGGAGGGGGGACCCTATGTAATTTTTGGGGAATTTTAAGGGTTAGGGTTATTCCCCCCAAAAAATGGGTCCCGGGAGGGGGAACCTACATCGTTTTTATTTTTAAGGGTTATTGTTAGTCTAACCCTAACACTTAAAAAATAAATAAATAAAAATATGACGCGGGGGAGGGGGGGGGAGGTTTTGGGACCCCATTTTTTTGGAATTTTAAGGGTTAGGGTTATTAAAAAAAAAAAAGAGTTTTTGAATTTTTTTTTTGAATTTTAAGGGTTAGGGTTGGGCTAACCCTAACCCGTAAAAATTTAAAAAATGACGTAGAGGGGAACCCATTTTTTAAAAAATTTTAAGGGTTAGGGTTAGGCTAACCCTAACCCTTAAAATGTTTTAAAAAATGACGTAGGGTCCCCCTTACCCATCATAACCAGCCCGGGACCAGCTATGGGGGCTTGTAGGAACAGAGTGGAGGGGCCAGCTTTTGTGGCCCCCCACCCTGCAGCCTACGAGCCCACATACCCTGTGTGGGCCCGGGTTCTTCTGCCCCCCCCCCCGGGCTTTGGGGAGGCAGGAAATTGGGGGTGCCGGGGTTAATGGCAAGCCACCCGCTAGTTGCAGGTTACTTGCCAGCCCCTAGCCTTGTGAACTGGTATAAGGGGTCTCATGGACCCCTTACCAGTTCACAAAGAGGGTTAACAGTAAAAAAAAAAAAAAAAAAAAAAAGACACAACATTTTTATTTATTAAAAAAAAAAAAAAAAAAAAAAAAATGTACTCACCTCACCCGATTGTCAGCTCCTGTGTTCATCAGCTGTCAGATGCCCTGGTGATCGCTGGCCAGGGGAGGGGGGGGGGGCTCCACTGCTCTGCCCAGCGATCACCAGGGCATCTGACAGCTGAGCCGAGGAGAGGCAGCAAGACGCCCGGAAGTGACGTCATAAGCCCGGCCCGAAAGGGGCGGGGCTTAACAGCAAGATGGTGGCGCCTGTCGGGAGAGAGCCCTTTCAGGCTCTCCCCTGAAGCTGAAGAGGCTGGGGGGGGGGGGGGCGATCAGAGGCCCCCCCAGTGAAGAGGAGACCCGGAGGGAGGCAGCGCGACTGCAGGTAAGTAAATTTTTTTTTTACAGTTAGCAGCTGCTGCTGCCAAACCGGGGGGGCTATTCCGGGGGCTCTCCTGGAGCCATTCGACCCCCCACGGGGGATCGGATGGCACCAAATTAAAGAGGAGACCCGGCCCGATCCAACGAGGGGTCAGGTGAGTATTTTTGATTTTTATTTTTTTGCTAGCAGGGGGGAAAGTCAAGCACGTAGATTCTATGTGCTTGCCACTTAAGTGGAGTGGAAGCGAGCACGTAGAAAGTACGTGCTTGGCACTGATAGGGTTAAAGAGGACCCATCACTAGCTTTACTATCCAAGTGATAGGGTTCTTGCCCCCAAGGGCATCCCGGTTTATGATGCCCCAGTGTGTGAAACCCCTTATATCGACCACTGCAGGGCTTCAAAGCCACTAAAACTAAGGCCTTGATTCAATAAGTTGAAAAAAAATCACATGGTAGAAAAAAAATCACTTTGAGAGAAAAAAATACCATTTTGTGATTACTCACCTGTAAAATGGGTATTATAAGTATGTCACACACCCCGCTTCCAATATTCATGACATATGGGTTATAACCAATAGAGAGCGAACTTCTGCAGAGATGATATGAAAAAAAGAGCCCCTCCCAGTCCATAAATACCTGGGACCTCCCACACATTACCCAGTATAGGAAAGCAGTAAGGGGACCAGGAAGAGTCAATACAAAAAATTCAACAATAAAAGGTTCACCATATAAAGGATCCAGAATACACAAAAAGGGCGGGATGAAGCGGGGTGTGTGACATACTTATAATACCCATTTTACAGGTGAGTAATCACAAAATGGTATTATTCCATGTATGTCACACACCCCGCTTCCAATACTCATGACATATGGGACATCCTAGCAGTGTCCAACAAGGGTGGGGATCCCGACAAGGCAATAATGCACAATTTTAAACCACTGCAGCTTGCAGAGCCATGCGGCCAAAAACAGTGAGGCCCGTATATAAACCTTATAAAACTTGGAAAAAAGTATGAATAGAAGACCAGGTAGCAGCCTTACAAACTTGTTCAACAGAGGCCTGGTGCTGAAAAGTCCAAGAAGCCCCAACAGCACGATTAGAATGAACAGTGATCCGAAAAGGAGGAACCTTCCCCTTGGCAGCATAGGCCCCAACAATGGCCTGACGTATCCATTTACTAATGGTAGACTTGGCGGGCGCCAAACCCTTCCTAGGCCAGGAGGGCACCACGAAAAAAGCGTCCGTCTTACAAAAGGGATAAGTAGCCACCAAATAGTACTTCAAACAATGAACCAAAGCCAAAGAGTGCAGAACCCCCTCCTTGTCATTGCTAGGCTTAGGACACAAGGAAGGGAGAACCACATCCTGATTGAGATGGAAGGCAGAAACCACCTTAGAAAGGAAATCTGGCTTAAAGCGAAAGACCACCTTGTCCTGGTGTCTTTCAAAGTAAGGAGCCCGAATTGACAGAGCCGCCAACTCAGACACTTATAACAGAGGTAATAGCTACCAGAAAGGCAACCTTTTGAGTGAGCAAAAAAAATGCAACGTCCTGCACCGGCTCAAAGGGAGGCCCCTGGAAGGCCAACAGAACCAAATTTAAATCCCAAACAGGCAACAAGGCTTTCGAGGGGGCCGCACATGAGTGACCCCCTGGAAAAAAGGTCTTAACCAAAAGGGCAAGAGAAAAGGACCCATGAAAGAAGACCGCCAAAGCAGAGACCTGCCCTTTCAAGGTACTAAGCTGGAACCCCAAGTCCAGACCGTGTTGAAGAAAATCAAAAATTCTAGGAATCGAAAACACACTGCAAGGCAAGGCCCTAGCCTCACACCAATCAATATAGGACCTCCAAGTCCTGTAGTAGTCCTGTAGTAGATGTTAGAGGAAGATCTCTTCCTAGCCCTGACAAGTGTGAACCACAGCATCAGACAAACCTTCCTTTAGAATGGAGGTTTCAGCAGTCACGCCGTCAAAGCCAGCGTTTGCAAATTGGGGTAACAAAGTTGACCTTGAGTGATCAGATCCGGAAACAGAGGCAATCTGGATCAAGAAGAAGACGGATCAGATCCTGAATCATCTGCACCGTCAACAGAGGCAAGAACACCCTGGTCCGAATGGTATCCAGATTCATGCCCAGAAATGAAATATCCCTCGACGGAGAAAGAGAAGACTTGGGGTGGTTGATCACTCAGCCGAACCTCTCCAGCATAGTCACCACCATTCTGGTGTCTAGCTCCGCCTGTCAGAGAGAGGAAGCCGGAATGAGAAGGTCATCCAGATACGGCACAATGCAAACGCCCTGGGCTCTGAGAAGGGCCATTAAACCCGCCAGCACCTTGGTGAACACCCTTGGTGCCGAGGTCAGCCCGAACAGAAGAGCCACAAACTGAAAATGCTGACCTCCCACCGCAAACCTGAGAAATCTCTGGTGTCCTGGGAAAATATGTACATGAAGGTAAGCATCCTTGATGTCTATGGACGTCATGAAATCCCCCTGACGAAGGAAGTTGACGGCTGAGCGCAAGGTCTCCATGCGGAACTTCTTGGTTCTGATGAACCGGTTGAGAAGCTTCAAATCCAGAATGGGTCTCATGGAGCCATCCTCTTTGGGAACCTGAGAAGATTCTGCACTGCCCACTGGGAGGAGGCCGGTACTCAAACTCCAGTTTGTTCCCTGGAAGAGACCACTTCCAAGATCCATTTGTCTGTGACCTCCCGGGCCCAGACCTGGATGAAGTGCCGCAGCCATCCCTCCACCCGCAAAGGTGAGGGCGCCCCCTCATTGCTGAGCTGGCTTGGCAGCGGCCTTGTGCTTGGAACCCCAGGCAGGACCAGGACAGGCACGTCCTCTGCCTCTGCCCCAGGAGTCACCTCTGAAGGTAGAGTAGGCAGCTCCTCTGCCTGCTCTGGCACCACGAAAGGAAGGATTAAAAGGAGCCTGCCCCCCGAAAGGAGCGACGCTGCCTCTTGCGTTGTGGTAGCTTTCCTCCTTTCGCTACCGAATCCAACTTATCTCCCAACAGCCATGTACCCAGGAAGGGTAGCCCTGTGACTTCTTAGCCGCAATGTCGGCCGCCGACTGGCGCAACCAGACCGATAAGACAAAAGTCATGAACAATTCACACCGTGTAAGCGCAGCAAATTCATCACTGGCCGGGCTAAGCTGGGAACCACTCAAATGGCCCCTAATCACAGACCTGGTAGCCACAGCCGTGAGCGCTGAAGCACACACACACAGGCTGCACGGCCGAACCCACGCTGGCAAAGGCATGACATCCCATTTAATCAATACGTCTGTCCTCGCAATCCTTTAGCGTGGTGGTGTCCGGAGAGTGCACAACCGATGTGTTGGACAATCCCAGAACGGGCGCATCGACTTCTGGAGGGGACGACCAGCGCTTCACAGCGTCCACCGGAAACGGATACTTCCTATCCCATCCCTGAGTAACACCAGGAAGCCGGCTAGGCCTTTCCCATTCTATAAGAATCAGATTATCAAAATGCTTCTGATTTGGGAACTCCAATCTAGGCTTAGAGGTCCCAAAAAATTCCCCCTTCTGCGGAGGGGACTCTGCCTGAGGAGAAATACCCAGCACTTCAAATAAGTGGGCCAGAATCCTGGGGGTATCCACGGCATCCCCATGCTCCTGCCCAGCATCAGCATCCAAAAACTGCTGATCCTCAGAGCCATCAGATTCTGAAACCATTCCCCCTCTTTAAGTGGGGAATAATCAGACCAGTTAAGAGAATAATCATCCTAAAAACCCAGAACCGGCGCGGCCGGTGGCAAATGTTTTCTCTTAGCCGGGGCCTTTCTGGCCGCAGTGCTAGACATCAATTTCTTGATGTTGGCCAATCTAGCACAAACATCAGATTGCGACTCCCTGCTAATGACAGTGTCACTTGGGGTACGGATCAGGCGGGGTGGAGTAGGTGATGAGACCGGCGGCACAGACCCAGACGCCTGGGACCCCGACTGCCGCGTTATGGCATGCTGAGCACATGGTATGCAAACCAGTACATTATCCCCCGCAAGGGATACCCCACAACCCACACACAGCCGGGATTGCCCCGAAGGGAGCCCGAGCCCGGTATCCTGGGGAGCCTTCATATGGTGATTTTAATGGTAGTCGCAAGGACCAGAGGGAATTATGCTAATTAAGCTACCCAGGATGCCTCTAAGTCCCGAGTGGGAGGATTTGTAAGACCCCAATTTATCCCAAGAAAGGCACATAATCATAAGGCCATACATGCAAACACCAGGGCTAATATATATATAGATATATATATATATATATATATATATATATATATATATATACACACACACACACACACACACACACACACACACGTGTACCACATAATACCATAGCCTCACCGCACATAGAATGAGGAGAGAAATCACATTGTTCAAACACAATAAAGAAAAAGGCAGCCCCGCAGGGTACTCACGGCCCAAGGTAATGGCGTCGGCCACAGCAGCTAGAGTATAAGAGGAAGAAGAAGGGCGGGCCAGCGCGGATCGTGCACCGCGCCTGGCACCGCCCCCTTCTCATCCAGTACAAGCAACGCTGTTCCCAGCGAATAGCTGGGCGCCGCAAATGGCGCCAGAGACAGGGGGTGGGCCGCTGCGGGTGCGCCGGGCCCCTCCCCCTGTCCTCACGGAATTGAGGGGGAGAAGCTCTCCTCGCCGAAAACGGAGACTAATGGGCGGCCAGCAAAGCACGGCCGCAGCAAGCAGACCACAGCACAAGCACACACTAACAGTGAAACAAACAACCAACCAAAGGGATAAGGCCCCCCCCCCCAGTTGCAGGGAACAGGGAGACACGGAAAGGGGGGATCCCAGGCTACAAGGTAGTGAAGGGATAACAGGGACAGGGCAACCCAAACCAGGATCACCAAACCTGATAACCGCCTACCCCCTAAAATGGGGTCTCATGGAGGAGCATGGCTCCAATTATGACACCTGCTAAGGTGTAGCCTACCCTCGCCCGGACCCACAGCCAAGGCTGGGAGGCATAGTTGTTTTAAAATTTAATTCAGGTCCGGGCAGAAATAGGGCCAAAAAGGCCGGGTGCAAACCCGGCTTACCTGTAAGGAAGGAGACAGCCATCTTCTAAATTGCTCGCCGTCTGCAGAGACCATTACTGGGTAATGTGTGGGAGGTCCCAGGTATTTATGGACTGGGAGGGGCTCTTTTTTTCCTGTCATCTCTGCAGAAGTTCGCCCTCTACTGGTTATAACCCATATGTCATGAATATTGGAAGCGGGGTGTGTGACATACTTGGAATAGCATTAGAATTTCACTGTTACTGAATCACCAGATAGGAATACAATGAAAAGCAAAAGTACTTTTTAAAAACTGCAGTGTAAAAACGAGTAAAACTTTATTCTTCTAACCTCAACTTTCATTGTTTTCCTAGCTAGTGATTCAGTAACCGTGACATTCCCAGGCTTTTATCTCATAAAATAATTTTGTTTTACTACCATGAGAATTGTTTTCAACTTTTATAGAATCGAGATCCTAGTGTTTTATAATAAAAATATTCAATATATATGCACAATATACAGCTGGGCCGAGCGAAATACAAAAATGAAATTCTGTGAGTACTCATCTGTAGAATTGATTTTATAGTATACAGCACGTCCTGTTCCACTTTATTCCTGACTCCTGGGTTATCCGCCACAAGGTGGCGCAGTGGACTGCAGAAAGACTTGTGGCCACTCTCGGCCCCATAAATAGCCAGGAACCTCCCACAAATTCCCAGTGTTGAAAAGCAGTTATACAAGAAGCCGGGAGAATCAATAATGGATAAGATCCCCCCCAAAAAAACATCTGTACAAACAACAACAAGGGAGGGATGGAACAGGACGTGCTGTATACTATAAAATCAATTCTACAGGCGAGTACTCACAGAATTGTATTTTTCCAAGTATAGAGCACGTCCTGTTCCACTTTATTCCTTACTCCTGGGACATCCAAAAGCAGTGTCCATAAGGTAGGGTAGGATCCCCAAAAAGCAACAGCAGGCAGTTTAAACTACTGCCGCCTGCAGAACTTTGCGGCCAAAAGCAGCGTCAGCTGAGGCCCTAACATCAACCTTGTAAAACTTGGAAAAAGTATGAACAGAAGACCAAGTAGCAGCCTTGCAAACTTGTTCAACAGAAGCTTGATGCTGAAAAGCCCAAGAAGCACCAATAGCACAAGTGGAATGAGCAGTAAGGCGGAGAGGAGGATCCTTCCCCTTAGCAGAATAGGCTTGCACCACCGCCTGACGGATCCACTTACTGATGGTGGATTTAGCCGGAGGCAAACCCTTCCTAGGTCCAGAAGGGAGAACAAAAAGAGCATCAGTCTTCCTGAAAGTAGCTACCAAATAGAACTTCAAGTTCCTGACCACATCAAGAAAATGTAAGACCCGCTCCTTAGGGTTACTAGGATTAGGACACAGAGAAGGCAAAACAATGTCCTGGTTGAGATGAAAGGCAGACACACCCTTAGGCAGGAAATCTGGCTTAAACCGAAAGACCACCTTGTCCTGATGTCGCTCAAAGTAAGGAGGTTTAATGGAAAGCGCTGCCAACTCAGAAACACGCCTAACAGAAGTGATAGCCACCAAAAAAAGACTACCTTCAGAGTCAAAATAGGCAAGGCAGCCTCACGTAGAGGCTCAAAAGGAGGACCCTGCATGGTAGATAAAACCAAATTCAAATCCCAGACCAGTAACATAGGCTTACGTGGAGGGCGCACGTGAGTAACCCCCTGGAAGAAGGTCTTGACCAGACGATGGTGAGCAAAGGATTTTTGGAAGAAAACAGCCAAGGCTGAAACATGACCTTTGAGGGTACTAAGTTGAAGGCACAAATCCAAACCATGTTGCAAGAATTCCAGGATCCTGGGAATAGAAAACACCCGACAGGGAAGAGACTTAGACTCACACCAGGCAATGTAAGCATGCCATACCCTATAGTAGATAAAGGACGAGGACTTCTTCCTAGCCCGAATCATGGTATCAACAACAGAGGCAGGCAACCCCGAGGTTTCAGCAGCCAGGCCATTAAAGCCAGCGTTTGTAAATTGGGATGGTGTAGCTGTCCCTGAGTGAGCAGGTCTGGATCCTTGGGCAGAGCGCATTGATCTACTGCCAGCTGCACTATGTCTGCCAACCACACCCTTCTTGGCCAGCAGGGGGCCACCAGAATGGTTGGCACCCCTTCCTGGGCTATTTTGCGCAGCACCCTGCCCAGCAGAGGAAATGGAGGGAAGAAATAGAGGAGCCGAAAACTCCTCCAAGACATTGCTAGTGCATCCATGGCGAAAACCAGAGGGTCCTGGGACAGAGAGACAAAGACTGGAAGCTTGTGATTGTGACGGGACGCAAACTGATCCACATCCGGCTGACCCCAGCGGCAGCACAAGGAGCAAAACATCCTGCTGCTGAGGGACCATTCTCCCAGACAAGTCCCCCTGCTCAAGGAGTCCGCCTCCAGGTTTTCCACCCCCAGGATGTACACTGCCGAGATGCAGGGAACATTCTCCTCCGCCCAAGACAGTATCAGAGACATGTCCTTCAGGGCCCTCTAGCTCCGGGTCCCTCCCTGATGATTGATGTAGGCAACTGCCGTCTGGTTGTCCGATCGGATCTAAACAGCCCGACCCCGAAGGTGTGGGGTCAATTGGGCGAGAACCAACCTTACCACCCTCAGTTCCAGAATGTTGATAGGAGTATGGGCCTCCTGGGGGCCCCACTGACCCTGGAATTTCAATGACTTCCAGAAGCCCCCCCAACCTGTCAGACTGGCATCTGTGGTGACAGTCTCCCAGCAAGGGGACAGAAAGGTTCTGCCCCGGGAGTCCAGCCACCACGAGAGGGACCGTCTGGCCAGAGCAAACTCCTGATTCAGGGACACAGGGTCCCGATCCCACACTGATAAGAGGTGTAGCTGAAGGGGTCTCATGTGAACTGAGCATAGGGTACTGCTTCGAAGCAAGACACCATCAGACCCACCAGATGTATCCCCTGCCGGATGGAGGATTGAGGACAAGAAAGAAGAAGCTTGGCCTGAGCTTGAAGACTCTCCACCTTCTGTTGAGGGAGAAAAGCCTTGACCTGAGATGTATCCAGAGTCATGCCCAGAAAGGACCTCACCAGTGATGGGGACAGAGAAGACTTGGGATGGTTGATCACCCATTCGAAGGACTCGAGTATGGACACCACCATCTGGGTATCCAGCTCGGCCTGATGGAAGGACTGCAACGTGATCAGAATGTCGTCCAGATAAGGAAGGATGCGTATGCCCTGAGATCTCAACAGAGCCAATACTCCCGCCAGCACCTTGGTGAAAACCCTGGGAGCCAAGGTGAGACCGAACGGTAAGGCCACAAATTGGTAATGCTGATCCTCCAGAGCGAACCTGAGAAATCTTGGATGACCTGGGAAGATTGGAACATGAAGGTAAGCATCCTTGATGTCTACAGAAGTCAGGGTACTGACCGCCGAGCTTGGGTCTTCATGTGAAAATGCTTGAATTTGACAAACTTGTTGAGGCACTTCAAATCCAGGATGGGCCTGAGGGACTCCTTTTTGGGGCCTGTAAATAGATTGGAGTAAAAACCACTGCCCCTATCTTCTGGAGTTGGGTGTCACCGGGCAGATGACACCCAACTCCAGAAGATTTTGGACCGCAAGACGCAAACCCTGAGCTGACAGGGGGTTTTGAGCCATCCGAGATCTGATGAATCTTGGGGGCGGCCAGGATGCAAACTATCTTGTAACCGGAGGAAAGCACCTCCTGTATCCACCTGTCTGCTACACATAGCCTCCAGACGTGAGCAAAGAGCCGAAGCCGTGCCCCCACCTGGATGGGTGAGGGCGCCTCCTCCTGCCTGAGGGGGCACGTCCTCTACCCCTGCCCCGATAGTCTCCACGTGCCCCAGCAAATGAAATGCCTCGACCTGCCCTGGAAGCACGGAAGGAAGCACCGATCCCCCGAAAAGGCCGTGGCGGCCTCCTGCGTTGAGGCAGCCTACCGTCCCTGGCAAACAGGTCTAAGCGCTCCCCAAAGAGCCGCAGCCCCTTAAAAGGAAATCCAGTGAGGGCCTTCTTAGCAGCATTATCAGCCACCCACTGACGTAGCCAGACAGAGCGTCGTATATACACCAAAAGGACAGAAGTCCTACCACACATCCTTATGGCATCATCCATAGCAGAAAGAATATATGCAACAAATTCATAGCAAAGCAGGAGAGATCTATAATCCTCTCCTCCCGCGTCATCCGAGGCCCCATCCAAGAGACACTTGAGCAGCCCTTTAATAGCAATAGCCGTAATGGCAGAGGCGCAAACCGGGCGCAGCGCAGTCCCCACACAGGCAAAGGCATGACAGGACAATTGGTCCATGCGCCGGTCCTCACCATCCTTCAGGGTAGTAATGTCAGGTGAGTGCATAACTGATGTATTAGACAACCCTAGGACGGGAGCGTCCAGCTCGGGAGGACATGACCAACGCTTAATCACATCAGCAGGAAAGGGATACCTCCTGTCCCAACTCTTGGGCACCCCAGGCAGCTTACTAGGCCATTTCCACTACTTGAGCACCAGATTATTAAAGTGATTCTGCTCAGGGAACTCCAAGCAAGGTTTAACAGTATGGAAAAGCTCACCCTGCTGCTGCGAAGCCACTGCAGGAGGGGAAATACAGAGTACTTCAAAAATGTGAGTCAAAAACCTGTCGTGTCCTCTGAAGACCATGGATCTTCTCCAAGGGAGAACCAGTACCACCATATAACTTAGCCTGCTCCTCAGAGGATTCTGAATCAAAGAACAATTCCTCCTCCTCAAAGGGGGTAAAGGCCAGAAAAAGAGTAACGTCCCTCATCCTCTACAGGAAAAAGGGAAGCAGCGGGAGATAAATGCCACTTCTTGGCAGAAACTTTACGCGGGGCCGACCCAGCAATATGCTTTTTGATGCTTGCCACCCGTGAAGCCAAGCCATATTGTGACTCCCCGCTAGTGTGCCCCTCACTAGGGGTCAGATGCAAGGGTGGGGGGGGAGGCGATGCTGAAGGGAGCGCAGCGCCGGGAACCGTAGCAGACGACCCAGGCTGCAGCGCAAGTACATGCTGGGCACAGGGCACACATACCCTGACACCGTCACTAACTGGGGATACCCCACACACAATACACAGCTGGGCTTATCCCGAAGGAACCCCAAGCACATTATCCCTGGAAGCCTCCATATGGTGATTGATACAGGCACAACGGCCAGTACAGGGACATGGCTAGTAATAGCCACCCGGGATGCCCCCTCGAAGCCCGCTAGGGAAGGTGGGAGATTGGTAAGGGGCATGGCCAGGAGAACCACAGTCAGAGGTGACCCGCCTGCAAGACACAATAAGGCACAAATAAGCATCCCCAGCGCATACATATCACAGCAAGAGAAACCCCATAAGGGACTCACGGACCAAGTGGACAGATTGCACAGGATTGCCGGGGCTGGGAGGCAGTGGGTCCAGAACGAGTGGGAATAGGTCTGCAGGGCCGAAGACATGAAAAGCCCCACTCCCTGCGCAGTAGAGACCATCTTCTATCTTCGCAGTGCAGACTGCAGAGAAACACTGGGAATTTGTGGAAGGTTCCTGGCTATTTATGGGGCCAGGAGTGGCCACAAGTCTTTCTGCAGTCCACTGCGCCACCTTGTGGCGGATAACCAAGGAGTAAGGAATAAAGTGGAACAGGACGTGCTGTATACTTTGAAAAAGAATATCAAACTTATCAAATTGCTTGAAAATCAGTTTTCACCATATAGGACGCACCTAGGATTTGGAGGAGGAAAATAATAAAATAAATATTCTGAACCAAATGTTGTGCTAAAACGCCATCCCCCAAAAACCAAACAAGCAAGGTGCAGAATCCCCCAATTTCCCATGGGCAGTGTGGCATTCCCTCCTCCCATTTCCATAGGCAGTGTGGCATTCCCTCCTCCCATTTCCATAGGCAGTGTGGCATTCCCTCATCCCATTTCCATAGGCAGTGTGGCATTCCCTCATCCCATTTCCATAGGCAGTGTGGCATTCCCTCCTCCCATTTCCATAGGCAGTGTGGCATTCCCTCCTCCCATTTCCATAGGCAGTGTGGCATTCCCTCCTCCCATTTCCATAGGCAGTGTGGCAATCCCCCCTCGCATTCCCATAGACAGTGAGGCAATCCCCCCTTCGCATTCCCATAGAACGTGTGGCAATCCCCCCTTCGCATTCCCATAGAACGTGTGGCAATCCCCCCTCGCATTCCCATAGACAGTGTGGCATTTTCCCCATCCCATTCCCAGTGTGGCATTCCCCTTTCCCCATAGGCAGTGTGACATTCCCCCGTCCCATTCCTATAGGCAGTGTGACATTCCCCCGGTCCCATTCCCATAGGCAGTGTGGCATTCCCCCATCCTATTCCCCATAGGCAGTGAGTGTGACATTCCCCCGGTCCTATTCCCATAGGCAGTGAGTGTGACATTCCCTCGTCCCATTCCTATAGACAAAAGAAAAAAAAAGGAAACTCACCTTTCCAACGTACCCGTGCTGCTAGCCAGGCCACCACAGAGGCCAGAACATGGAGGAGTGGCAGGCGGGCAAAGCAATTATTTCTTGCCCGCTGCCTCCACTGCTCCATACAGTGGGTGGCTGAGCATCGGCCACGGCCACCCATTGCAAGGAGCCGGGAGTTTGCTCAGTATGTGTAGGCACCGCTGAGAAGCAGCGGAGGTGGCAGATACAACGAGGACAGCATGAGCGGTGGAGGCAGCAGACAGGTATCGGTTGCCTTGCCTGTTCGCCTGTCGCTCCTCCATCTTCTACAGTCCTGTGGCTGTGTCGGCCTTGCCAGCAATGCGTTTTTTTTTATTCCACATTCGCCCAATAAGATTAACTGAAACACACACACACACACACACACACACACACACACACACACACACACACACACATTTTTGGGGGAAAAGAAGTGCGTCTTGTATGGCAAAATATATAAAAGTAGAATTCTTCATATCGGTCCAATCTTGTGCTTTGCGGATAATCCCTCTAATGTGTCAGTAATGACTGTTTGCAGCCGTTTTTTAGCCCAGAATGCGGCAAAACCCCCCTTTTTCAAAAAGATGAAATAAAAAGGCCTGTTATTCAAGCAAAAAGGAAAAAACGCACATACATAAATTCACAGCGCAGATATCAAAGCAATAAAGATTGGAACAATATTATGAATAATTAAAAAGAGGGAAAAACAATCTCTCTCTCAAACACAGCGGCTGTTTGCTTTGATGGACATTGGTGGCTGCATGGCAGCGAGGTGAGCAGAATGCTAATGAATTTCTTTCATTTGATACAGAAAATGATGAACGAGGGGGAGCGCGCCAGCTGTGCCCAGGTTAAATGTTACCCTTGCAATCCATTAAACAATATCTATTTGTAACAGTAAACACCCGGCACTAATTAAAAAGACAGAGGCAAGCGGTGCTAAAACATGAAGGCGATAATGACATTTCATCCAGAGCAAAAGAAAGGGGCCTTGTATTGATGTCTTACGATTTGTCTTAGGATCAATAAAATAATTATTCCCAGGATTTAGGCTTTGTTGGTGGTCAGCTTGATAGCATTTCAACTTCAATGTGTAATAAAAGGCCACAACCCAGGAACAAATGGTTGAGTAGTTCTGCCCAACTGCATGCCTAGCAATGTCTAATCATGGTCCTATCCTCCTAACCTTTAACCTCCCTGGCGTTCTGATACCGACAAATGCAATGGCAACGAAAGCGTTGCCATTGCATTTGTCTCTGACGCGCGGCTCCGCCCCCATGAGCCTCTGCGGCTCACAGAGACGGAACCCGGAAGCAGAGACGGACGCCGCAGCCGCGGCTCTCACCTGCGATCGCGGCGGAGACATCGCTGGATCGCAGGGAGAAGGTAAGGAGGCTGCGCCGCCCGCTCTTGCTCCCTAATCGATCCCGAGCGTGACTCGGGGTCACCGCCACTTACTGCGCAAATTGACCCCGAGTCACGCTCGGGATCACCGCCAAGGGGGTTAAACACAGGACCTGCTACCTACTCATCAATCATGGCCTATTACTCTCAGGCCTGGCTACTAGCTACACGTGTCCTATTCCACCTAATTTCTTAATCCAAGACCAAACTGTGCCCACTCCATCCAACTCTCTCAATTCCTGGCCTTCTTCCCAATATCCAATCCCTAGGTCTCCTCCAAATGGCACCATGGTATAGGGCTGCCTGAGCAGAACTTGCCGAGTCTGGGAATACTCCCCCCAGCTGAACCTCTAATCTTGAACATACTAAAGAGCACTTACCCCAACTATCATGTTAACCTGGTTATTACATTTTGTAAAAACCTGCAGCAAACCATTTCCACAACTGCATGTTCCACATGAACGCTGGAAGTAAATCACCCTATTGGTTACCAGAAGAGCGGTGAATGCACTTCTGATGGCCGCCACAAACAGTAGAACATACTTGCCCAATGTCAGGCTACCAGGGGCACTTAGAGACTAATGGCATCATACAAATACCAAAGAGATGAGTCGGTAATTTTTCAAAGTTCTACTTTAAATCCTTGTTGAGACATATGATTAGCAGTGTATAGAACATCAGGAATGTCCAAAGATTTATCTCCTAGTCACCGGACAAAGGACATTAAATTCAATAGGCGAGCTATCCCAATACCTCTGCCACATAGCATGGACAAAGGAAGAATTGAAGCTTTGCGCTGCCTTCTCCTGTCGCTACACAAGAAAATGCCTAATTGCCTGGATCAATGCAGAAGTGTTTGCTGCAGCTTGTGAGCGCGTGCTCTTGCATCTCAAAACTTGTTTTATATTGACAAGCCGTGTGCCCCATAACTCAGCTCCTGATGCCTAGAAAACCGCTCCCCCATGGCTTTTGTTGACTGGCAGTTGGTGCGCAGATATTCAGGTGACAATTGCCACAAGGAAACATCTATTAATTTAATAAGCATTTTAACATAGCTTGTAAAAAAACATTACAGTTTTAGTGCGCACGTATTTTCTCAGCTTGTATTTCATAACATCCTTATTGCTAATGCCCCCCCCCCCACGCATAAACCACTGTTGGTCCTGGCTCTCCTACCTTCACAGTGTTCCCCGCTAAACTGCCCGGAGGTCACATGGTCTATTCTGCTCTTGTGCGTCAAAAGAGAACTGGAGTATCTGACCATCAAAATGAATTGCAGGCTACCAAACACGTGTGTTAAACAGGACAGCTGATCCTACTGTGCATGGGGTTACAAAGCAGACAGATGGGCACTGCACCTCTTCCAACAAAGCAGAAAAGTTTCTTACAGCAGTATTTAAGGTCCTCCGCTGATTAGAAAAGGGTTGCCTCCCCTTCGAGAAAATGGGTGTTGGTGTCAGGAAAGAAACATCAGAGAACAAACACCCTCCAACTAATGCTGGAAGCAAACAAGCTGGTGGTGGTTGCGTTTTGGTCTGGGGAAGGTCTTTATGACAGTCTCAGGGCGCAATCATTCATATGGAAGGTGCACTCACATACCCAACAATTTGGGTATGATTCCATCCTTGCAGATCCAGTACATGGGGCTCTTCTAGCAGGACAATGCAACATAGCACATGGTTAAAATTGTCAGATGTTGGTTGGAACTAACTCATGCATGACCAAGACTTCCAAGCCCCAAACTGTCCCCCTAACTTCCCAGATCTGAACCCAACTGAGCATCTGTGGGACCACCGTGAAAGTCATCTGCTCACTGCTGGGCTGCTCTGGGATTCCTTGTAGCTTGTTTCCAGTACCCTCTAAATGGTGGAGGGGGGAGCTACGAGCACTTTTTTGTTAAATCCTGAAGCAGAATGAAGCAGAAGCAGTGAGATTTGGCAAAAGGTGCTCTTCATGGGGGGAGGAATTCAGGGGATGCTAGTTAAAATGTGGGTTTTGGTCTGCTTAAAAACTCTCAGTGGCCAAGCTGAACAATGACAATTATCAGCTAAGGAAGTTTAAAGTGGAAATTATATTATCCAGAGATAACTTGTGGGAGGTTATCACTACAAAGAGCACTAAACAGGAAAACAGGTATGGGCCGCCCTACGCTTACTAGTAGAAGACAATCAGCTTATTCACATATATAGTTAGCATACAGCAAAAGGCATGTAAGATGTACTGAAAAGACTGCATGAGAGATCCAGTTTAAACTAAGCGGTTTCTGCTGAAGAAACTTTACAAAAGGAGTCTTAGCAGAGAGCAGGACATACAGGAAGTGAAGTGATCACACAACTCAGGTCAGTTCTGCAGCTTACCCATTACAGACATTTCACTGATCAATGCACTACAGACAAGGCCTGAGACAGACCTGACACTAGCATGTGTAAAGACCAGGCTCACAGAGGAGCATCAGTGAAGAAAGGAGCTTGCCCATGACTCCACAGAAACTGGCACCAGAACAGCTCTTATAGCTACTGACACAAGGTAACACAGGAAGGAAATGCCAGGATGTGCTTTAGATGCCACAAACAGGGACACAAAGCAAGACCGTACTATATAGAGCAAATGAGACATGTCCTTTTATTAAACAGAAAGTCAAAGCCACTTTTTCTGATCCATGTGAAAGGAACTGAACTGCCACATTTAAAGTGACAGGCAACCATATATTTCAAGGCTGGTGAATTGACTCAGGAGCCATCTGGATTTGACTACCCAGCACTTGAACTCTGCAACAAGATGGAGTTCCTTCCTGCCTTCAATGCAAGCCTGATGTGTATTGTTTTAGTGACACAGGTATGCCACCACTAACCGCTTTCCTGCCTTGGCCTCCCAATTACCATAGTGGACAAATGATATATATATATATATATATATATATATATATATATATACACACACACATTTTTCAAAACACCATGTTGCCAAACCGTATGGACATACTTACTGAAAAGTCCAAAATAGAGGTGCCTATTGCAGTCCATATTCCACTTACGTTGGACAAGAGACAGCAGAAGACATCTCTCTTGTCAGGGGCCTTTAGCAACATACACTGTTCGGGCTTGCCCTAGTGAGCTCTTCTGCCTCAATTATGAGTGAGCAGGCTCCATCAATTCTTCAGTAAGAGAAACCGCTCAATGTGGGGAGAGGCCATGCTTTTATCCATGTGTAGCCATTGTGAAAGCATCCACCTAGTGGATGCTTTCACTTCCACAGCAGCAACAAAAGGAGCCATCATATGTTGCCAGTTCTGCACTGGATCAGCTAGGCCTACGGGTAAGGGGAGTATAGGCTATAGGCTGTTTATTATGTTATCCTACATTATCCTATTACAGGTTTCACTCAGACATCTGACCGTGTAGAGGCAGCGGTCCAGAGACCACAAAGATCGAATGTAGGTGGCCAGCTGTTTCAGGGTCACTGGAGCACCCTTTTGCGGCAGTGTTTGCTGTAGGAATTCTGTTTTGGGTCCTATGTCCTACTTTCTTGTCTATTAAATCTCATTAAAATCTATGGCGCAGGAAACCTGAAATGCATGTGGTATAGCATGTGGTATAGCATGAAAACACACATTTGTGTATGCAGCCCCTAAGTGTGCTTGCGCCCTGGAAGCAGCAGGGAAGATATTTTGCGGTTGCGCTTTCCTCCTTTCTTCTGCACTGGAGAGTTGTGAAAGAGGCCATAGACGTACTATTGTTGATTTTCTTTTGCAGTATGGCTGCATCTGTGGCAATGCATAAACGCATGTGGTACCTGACAGGTGTGAACAAGAGCTTAGTGTTATCTGTTGGGTCTATGCATTTTGGATGAGATTTTCATAAAACAGAATGTTACTGGGCCAACCGTATGCAATGTAAAATATGTGGCGTGAAGTGGCACCATAGATGATGAATTCTCTGCTGTCTCAGCATTAAGATGCACTGACAAACACATAGAAGTGGATGAAGTGTGACCCCGTCCTGCCCCTATAGAGGTAATTTTAGTTCAGGCTGTTAATTTTCAATCTTTCCTTGATGGGATAGCTCTGCTTAGTGTGGTTGGTGTCAGAGGTAATCTGGGGGAACATAAATCAGTGCCCACATATCATGCTATCCCAAGTCCCTTCAGCCTCAGCACAAACTGTCCTAAATGTACAGGGGTTATGACTAATAAAAATGTCACACCAAGGCAATGAGGAGGCTCTCTGGACACAATCTATCCAAGGTTTACTAAATTAAGCACGATCGGAACCATAAAAATCATTGAAAAAAACAAGTTCCTGTCTGGGATTTAGATCATAAACAGAAATAGACGACTCAGATTCACTGATTAAAATATGTTTGTCATCAGTGGTAAAAATATACCATCAAAATTGCACTGTATATGGCCAAACCGTACAATTAGGTTATATGGTGAGGACAAAATGCAACAAGCCAGCATGGCTGACTCTCTTATTCTGGGTTGGTTGGTTTCATCTGAGTAAGTTTAATATGTGTGAGAGATCACATGTGCTGGTTTGAACAAAACAAAGGAGAAGTGAGAGCAGGGAAGACATTGCTTTTGGGCAGGGGACGATACCAAAGAAATTTGACTGCACAGACCCACAATAAAATACCGGGTGCTGCTCCCAAACCTGATGTCACATACCACAAAATGCAGATCAAATAAGGTTTAACCCTTTTGTTGCCAAGCACGTAACACCTACGGGCTTGCTTGTCAATGCGTTAAGCGCCAAGCACGTAGGTGTTACATGCTTGACCCCCCCCCCACAGAAAAAAAATAAAAAAAATACTCACCTGACCCCTCTATCGATCCCCCCTGGGGGCTCGGATGGCTCCAGAAGGACCCCCAGAATAACGACCCCCCCCCCCCCCTGCTTCGGCCGCTGGCACAATAAACTGTAAAAAAAAAAAAAAAAAAAAAAAAAAAAAAAAAAAAAAGACATTTACCCACCTGCGGCCGCGATCCCTCCCGCGGGGTCTCCTCTTCAATGGGGGGATCGTTCCCCGGGCTCTTCCGCGAATCACTTCCTGATTCGCGACTGCTTGCCCCGCCCCTTGGGTCATCAGTGACCCAGCACACCCTGTCACTCGGCAGCCGGGGACCGTGAAGCTCAGTCGCTGTGTGTTATAAAGTGCTCTTTTCAGTTTGGGGGGTCTCCTGGGCAAGAATGGGGGGCTACCGATACATATGTGGTACCGTTGTAAATCGGGAGAAATGGGTCTTTCACATGCAATAAGGTTTTCATTAATAAAACAAATGTTTTATTAAAAATAAAGGAGACAATTGTCTAGAGATTATATATATATATTTTTTTTTTTTTTTTTTTAAGCAAAAATAATAAAACAGGAGAAAAATTACAAACAAGACATTTCATGTTAAAACCTAAACTCTGCTGCAAAATATATATATATATATATATATATATATATATATATATATATATATATATACACATTTTCCTGGAAATTTTGGCAAAAATCACGGTTAAACATGGCGCAAAATGGGGAAAAATGACCTGTCAACAGAGGGTGACAAAACTTCAAGTAGACTGGCAATTAAAAGGGTTAATAGTACCTATTCATGTTGGGTATTGTTCTGCTTGGGGGACCTTGCGCTTTCAGATTTAGCTTGTTTTTTCTTGTTTGCATATTGATATTTTAGGAAAACATGTTTAATTTTTTTTTAGGGAAACCCTGTGCAACCTAAGAATTCTTCAAGGGATTACTTCCAGAAAGATGAGCCTACTACAACAAGCCGGGTATGCTAAGAAAGCTTAACATGTGTACTTTCAGGGAATATATGGTTTATAGGGGATATTCCAAATGTAAAGGGTTGTTTTGATTGAAAAATTGCAAGGTGCGCACTTTGTCTGCAGAGCTGAAGTTTTTAAGTAAAATTACCGTTATGCACATGCTTTACTTTGGGGTGTTTGGCAACTCTTCCCTTGACAGTAGCTATGCAGGTCGGATATTGCTCTGTTCGGCAGATGTTGCTTTTTCAGATATTACTTGTTTTTTCTTGTTTGCATATAGGTTTTTTTAAGAAAATGTGGCTTTGGCTCTTCTTTTTTAGGGAAACACTGTGCAACGAAAGAATTGATTGAGGGATTACTTCCACAAAACTACACCCACATAAACGAGTTTGTGGGGTGTATTTCAAATGTAAAGGGTTGTTTTTCTGGAAAAACTGCAAGGTGCGCGTAGCATAGTTGTATTTTACCTGAAAGTCTCCTAAAGCTCTGTTTCAGTTTGGGAGAGTCTCCTGGGCAGGAAAGGGTGTCTACCAATACATATGGCACCGCTGTAACCGTGAGAAATTGGGGTTTCACACACAATAAGATTTTATTGACAAACTTAAATTTTTTATTACAAAAAAACACTACAAATTGCAAAAAATACAATTCTGCGATTACTCACCTGTAGAATTGGTATTATGAAGTACGTCCTGCTCCATATATAGTACTTACTATCGGGGTATTACTCCGCCAGATGGCGCTGGACTGCAGAGACATCGAAAATAGGCTCCTCCCGGCCCCTCAAATACCCAGGGACCTCCAACAAATCCCCAGCATTGAAAAGCAGTTAACGAGAAGCCGGGAGAATAAAAACAACCCAAACTATTAACTATAACAATGATAATCACCATACAGGGGATCCAATGATAATGCAAAACCAAGGGTGGGGTGGAGCAGGACGTACTGTATACTCCTAATACCAATTCTACAGGTGAGTAATCACAGAATTGTATTATTCTTAGTATACAGTCCTGCTCCATATATAGTACTTACTATCGGGACATCCGATAGCAGTGTCCATAAGCAGGGTGGGATCCCCAAAGTTAACAGCAGACCGTTTAAACCACTGCTGCCTGCAGAACCTTTCGGCCAAAAACAGCATCAGCTGAGGCCCTAACATCAACCTTGTAAAACTTAGAAAAGGTATGAACAGAAGACCAAGTACCGGGCTTGCAAACTTGTTCAACAGAAGCCTGGTGCTGAAAAGCCCAAGACGCACCAATAGCACGAGTAGAATGAGCAGTAAGGCGGAAGGGAGGATTCTTCCCCTTAGCTGAGTAGTCCTAAATCACAACCTGACGGATCCATTTGCTGATAGTAGACTTGGCAGGTGCCAAACCCTTCCTAGGACCACAAGGGACCACAAAAAGAGCATCAGTTTTCCTGAAGGGTGCAGTAGCCACCAGATAGTACTCCAGACACCTAACCACATCCTTAGCATTACTAGGAATCGGGCACAAAGAAGGAAGAACAATGTCCTGATTCAGATGAAAGGCAGACACTACCTTAGGCAGAAAATCTGGCTTGAAACGAACCACCACCTTGTCCTGGTGTCTCTCATAGTAGGGGGGGCCGAATGGAAAGCGCCGCCAACTCAGCCCCCAGAAAGACAACCTTGAGCGTAAGAATGGCCAGGGTAGCATCCTGCACAGGTTCAAAAGGAGCACCCTGCAAGGCTGACAAAACCAAGTTCAAATCCCAAACAGGCACCATAGGCTTACGTGGGGGACGCACATGAGTGACCCCCTGGAAAAAGGTCCTGATCAGAGGGTGCAGAGCAAAGGACTTCTGGAAGAAAACGGCCAGGGCAGAGACCTGCCCCTTCAGAGTACTTAGTTGGAGCCCCATGTCCAACCCATGCTGAAGGAACTCCAGAATCCTGGGAAGAGAGAACACACGACAGGGGAGAGACTTAGACTCACACCAGTCAATGTAGGCACGCCAAACTCTGTAATAAATGGAAGAAGAAGACTTCTTCCTAGCCTTTATCAAAGTATCCACAACCGAGGAAGACAGCCCCTTCTCCATCAATGGAGGTTTCAGCAGCCAGGCCGTCAAAGGCAGAGTTTGTAAATTGGGATGGCGTGGTGAGCAGATCTGGCACCAAGGGCAGAGCGTACTGATCTACTGCCAGCTGCACCACGTCTGCGAACCACACTCTTCTTGGCCACCTGGGGGCCACCAGAATTGCTGACACCCCTTCCAGATCAATCTTGCGCAGAACCCTGCCCAGCAGAGGGAATGGAGGGAAGACATACAGAAACTGAAAGTCCTGCCATGACATTGCTAGAGCATCCGTGGTCAAGGCCAGAGGATCCTGGGACAGGGAGACAAAGGCTGGTAGCTTGTGATTGTGACGGGACGCAAACAGATCCACATCTGCTTGGCCCCAACGGTGACACAGAGATTGGAACACCCTGCTGCATAGGGACCATTCTCCCTGGCGAGAGGTCCCCTTGCTCAGAGAGTCTGCCAGGAGATTTTCCACCCCCGGGATGTACACAGCTGATATGCAGGGAACATTGGACTCCGCCCAAGTCAGGATCAGAGACACTTCCTGGAGGGCCCCCTTGCTCCGGGTCCCTCCCTGATGATTGATGTAGGCAACTGCCGTCTAGTTGTCCAAGCGCACCTGAACAGGCAGGCACCGAAGGTGAGTAGTCAAGTGAGCCAGAACTAACCTGATCGCCCGCAGTTCCAAGACATTGATAGGTGTGTGGGCCTCTTGAGGACCCCACCTCCCCTGGAACCGCAGGGACTTCCAGAAACCCCCCCAACCTTCCGTGGTGACCGTCTCCCAGGAAGGGGTAAGAAAGGATCTGCCCCCCAACAGGTTTCTTGAGTCCATCCACCACGAGAGGGACCTCCTGACCAGAGGGGAGAGCACACAGACCCTGTCCAGGGACGTTGGATCCTTGTCCCACACTGACAAGAGGTGAAGTTGCAGAGGCCTCAAGTGGAACTGAGCATAAGGGACCGCCTCAAAGCATGCCACCATCAGGCCCACCAGCTGCATCCCCTGCCTGATGGAGGGATAAGGACAAGATAGCAGGAACTGAGCCTGTGCAATCAGACTGTCCACACAAGTCTTAAAGGAGCCACAGCACTCAACCCTGTTAGCTTGCGGGCCAGCCTATAATCTGTCTCTAAACTTGGTTAAAAACAGAGGACTCGGTCACACACATCTGCAGAGGTATGCTTAAGCTGCACCACTACGCCAAAGTGCCTCTGTGGGGTGCAGTCCTAACTCTAATCTCTGAGAGCCCATCTGGGACATACAGTGCAATAGATAAATTGGGAGCAGGCTTACCTGAGGTTGCCCTAAACCTCTAAAGTGCAAGCCATGGAGTGGAAGGGTCAAAGACCTTGCAGTACAGCCTAGACCCCACACACCATGTGCTTGCACAAATTCAAAAGAAACAAAGAAAGCAGCTTAAGCATACCTCTGCAGATGTGTGTGACCGAGTCCTCTGTTTTTAACCAAGTTTAGAGACAGATTATAGGCTGGCCCGCAAGCTAACAGGGTTGAGTGCTGTGGCTCCTTTAAGACTTGTGTGTACTAAGTGCCCTGCTAACGTGCACCTCCCAGGTTAGTTATAAAATGGTCTGAGCGGCTGCCACCCCCCTTTGTTTCTTTTGAATTTGTGCAAGCACATGGTGTGTGGGGTCTAGGCTGTACTGCAAGGTCTTTGACCCTTCCACTCCATGGCTTGCACTTTAGAGGTTTAGGGCAACCTCAGGTAAGCCTGCTCCCAATTTATCTATTGCACTGTATGTCCCAGATGGGCTCTCAGAGATTAGAGTTAGGACTGCACCCCACAGAGGCACTTTGGCGTAGTGGTGCAGCTTAAGCATACCTCTGCAGATGTGTGTGACCGAGTCCTCTGTTTTTAACCAAGTTTAGAGACAGATTATAGGCTGGCCCGCAAGCTAACAGGGTTGAGTGCTGTGGCTCCTTTAAGACTTGTGTGTACTAAGTGCCCTGCTAACGTGCACCTCCCAGGTTAGTTATAAAATGGTCTGAGCGGCTGCCACCCCCCTTTGTTTCTTTTCAATCAGACTGTCCACCTTCTTTTGAGGAAGGAAAATCCTTGCCTGAACTGTATCCAGATTCATTCCTAGGAATGGAATTACCAAGGAAGGGGACAGTGAGGACTTGGGGTGGTTGATCACCCATCCAAATGACTCCAGAGTGGATACCACCAGCTATCCAATTCTGCCTGATGTAGAGATTCGGAGGTGATGAGAATGTCGTCCAGATATGGAAGCACGCGGACACCCTGACATCTGAGCAGAGACATCACGCCAGCCAGCACCTTGATGAACACCCTGGGAGCTGAGGTGAGACCAAAGGGCAACGCCACAAACTGGTAGTGTTGATCCATCAGAGCGAACCTGAGGAACCTTTGATGACCTGGAAATACAGGAATATGAAGGTAAGCATCTTTGATGTCCACAGAAGTCATGGAACTGATGGCAGAGCGCAGAGTTTCCATGCAAAAGCGCCTGCCCCTGACAAATTTGTTGAGGATCTTTAAGTCCAGGATGGGCCTGACTGAACCATCTTTTTTTGGGGACTGTGAATAGGTTGGAATAGAAACCCTTGCCCATTTCTCTTAAAGGGACCTTGCAGATGACCCCCAGCTCCAGGAGGCCTTGCACTGCCTGTACTAGCTCCTGAGCTAACACAGGGTCCTGAGGAATCCGGGATCTGATGAATCTTGGGGGCGGCCAGGCAGCAAACTATCTTGTAACCGGAGGACACTACCTCCTGAATCCACCGGTCTGAGACATGAAGCCTCCAGACGTGAGCGAAGTGGCTGCAGCCGTCCCCCCACCCGGATGGGTGAGGGCGCCCCATCATGCCTGAGGGGGCTTGGGAGAGGATTTTGCTTTAGGACCTCAGGAGGAGCCAGGACGTCCATGTCCTCTGCCCCTACCCCAGAAATCTCCCCGGGCCCCAGTAAAGGAGACCCCCCTCCCTTGTCTAGTACCACGGTAAGGGGGGAGAAGGAACCCTGACCCCGAAAGGGCCGAGATTGCCGCCTGCGCTGGGGTAACCTGCCTCCCTTACCAAAAAGGTCCAGGTGGTCCCCAAACAGGTGTAGTCCTTTGAAGGGAAAACCAGTGAGGGCCTTCTTGGCAGCGTTGTCAGCAGCCCACTGGCGCAGCCAAACCGAGCGGTGTATAGTCACCACAAGGGCAGATGTCGTGGCACACATTCTAATGGTGTCATCCAAGGCAGAGAGGACAAAATTTACAAAAACATCACAACTGGAGAGTGCATTGAACACCTCACAAGGCAAATCATTAGGAGCACTATCAAGTATATTTCTGATAAGGTTTCTAGTGGCCACAGCGGTAATGGCAGAGGCACAGACCGGGCGCAGCATCGTCCCCACACATGCAAAGGCATGGGATGCCAGCTGGTCAATGCGCCGGTCCTCAGCATCCCGCAGGGTAGTAGAGTCAGGGAATGCATGGCAGAGGTGTTAGATAGCCCTAGGACCGGGGCATCCACCTCGGGAGGGGATGACCAACACTTCACCACATCAACAGGAAAGAGATACTTCCTATCCCAAATTTTAGGTACCCAGGGAAGTTTACTGGGGCGCTCCCATTCCTTGAGCACAAGGTTATGGAAATGTGCTTGCTCGGGAAATTTAGCTGTATGGAAAAGTTCCCCCCTTTGCCTGGGAGCCACAACAGGGGGAGAAATGGACAGGACCTCAAACATCTGGGTCAGCAATCTGTCAGAGTCATCCGGGGCCCAGCGGTCAGAGCCAGAATCGTCATGACCCCTTGGCCTCTCATCAGATGACCCTGAGTCAGAGAAAAGCTCCCATTTATCCGAAGGGATATAGCCACAAAGATTCAAAAACTCCTCAGTTTCCATAGGGAAAAGAGTGACATTAGGCGTTAAGTGCCGCCTTTTTGCAGGGGCCTTACGCACCAAGGTATTATCAATCAACTTCTCAACAGTAGCCAGTCTAGAAGACACATCAGGCTGAGAATCCCCACTTGTATGCAACTCAGTAGGAGTGAGATTTAAGCTTGGGGGGGGGGGGTAGGTGAAGTGAAAAGAGGTGCAGGCACAGCCCCTGCAAGGCCAAATTGCAGTGCAAGCACCTGCTCAGCACAGGGTACACAGACCCGCGCCTTGTCGGCGTCTGCATGAGGCTGCCCACACGCTAAACACAGCCGGGCTTGTCCCAAAGGAACCCCGGTCACATTATCCTGAGATGCCTCCACGTGGTGAATATAGCGGCGCAATAGGCCGATAGGGATTAACGCTATACAGCAACCCGGGATGCCCCAATAGCCCGCTAGGGAGTGGGAGTAAATTACACTAGGCCTAATAAGTTATCAAACTAATAGAGGGCCGGGAGAAGCCAATGGGTTCGCCCTGCCTGAAAGACATAATAAAGGAGGCCGTAAGCAGACAGTAATAAAAGGGAGATAATAAAGCCGCCCGCAAGGGCACTTACGGACTGTGGTAGGTAGAGGACCGTCGCGCATAAGCCAACCAAGCACACAATAATGGCGTCGGTATACCTGGAGCGCGCCATAGATAGGCCCCGCCCCCCCCGAAGAGCGCAAAGCCAGCAAGTGACAAGCAGCCAATGACGGCGCGTGAGGTAACGCCGCCGCCAAGAGCGGAACATAGTGACAGAAAAGGCGCGGCAATTTCAAATACAGTAATAAAAAAGCAAGACAGCACAGTGGCTGACACAAGGCAGACCGAAATAAAGTATAAGTCCAAAACACGTAAATGCATAGCTTACACACCGACACCCCCCCCCTTTTCCCCCGAAGGCTAAAAGGAGAATGAGGGAGGACAGCGGCCACCTAAATAGGGCGCACCGATAGGCAGGGGCAAGGGGCAATAATGCGGGAGGGGCTTCCCATAGAGGCTCACCATATGCCTGTACCACCTACCCTTTGGTGGGGGATTGCAGTGGAGCAGCGCTCCTAAGCACCTAACAGCAGTGCTGCCTACCTTCACCCGACCAGCGCAGCCAAGGCTGGGAGGCATATTGGTGGAACGGGTGGGAATAGTCCTACAGGGCCGCAGGCTAATAGCCCCGCTCACCTGCGAGTAGAGAGCCATTTCTCGTCCTTGACTGCAGAGAAAATCTGGGGATTTGTGGGAGGTCCCTGGGTATTTGAGGGGCCGGGAGGAGCCTATTTTCGATGTCTCTGCAGTCCAGCGCCATCTGGCGGAGTAATACCCCGATAGTAAGTACTATATATGGAGCAGGACATACTGTATACTAAGAATAATAGATTTTCAAAAATCAAGGTTGAACATATGCAGCGCCAAATAATGAAACGTGGTCTGGCAACAAAGGGTAACAAAAATTCTAGGAAGGCTGGTACTTAAAGGGTTAAAGGAAACAAATATAAGTCAAACATACATCTTTATTGAATGTCACATATAGAAACACAAGACTCATTAAAACCAATTAAAATACCCGTAACCATAAACACCAAGGCAAAGGTAGAAATAGAGGGGGACCTATGATCCAGATCGTTCATGTACAACACTATGCTAAAATAAATCATCAGGAGTTGTGACCCACGGAACATGTGGCTGGTTGATGAGATTGGGGGGGTGTTTTGTTTGGCGATTTATTATTAGACTGTTTAATTATGAATAATTATGATTTATGTCTAACTTATCAGGTCTGATCTGTTAATCTGTTAATTTTTTTTGTCGTATTATGTGATTTGATACTAAGGGGTTTGTATTTGCACTGATATTTTGTGATTATTGGTATACTTTGTAAATATGGTTAGTATTGCAAATGATTTAGCACTGATCTGGATTGTAGGTATAGAGTGATGATAATATTTTTTATTTTATTTACGTTGGTTCCCCTATCAACTCTACCTTTGGTCTTGGAGTTTATGGTTATGTTATTTTGTGTAATTTTATTGGTTTTAATTAGTCTTGTGTTTGATATTTGACATTCAATAAAGATGCAAGTTTGACTTATAGGTGTGCCTCCCTTTAAACCTTTTTTGGTCTGTATTTCATGGTTTGGGCTGCTGACAGGCAAGGAGATTTTTGAGGCAACGAAAACATAGACCTGCTTTTGTGGGCTTGAACCTGGCAGCCCAGGGTGTGGGAAACATATAGAAACATATATACAACACTGTCGACTACTCTCTGCTTCTTGATATTCTCTCCTCTCTTGGGATTTAAGGACTTGCACTCTCTTGGCTCACCTCTTACCTCTCTGACAGATCAGTGTATCCTATTCTAACACAGTCTCATCCTCCCGTTCTCTTTCTGTCGGTGTGCCGCGAGGTTCTGTTCTAGGCCCCCTACTTTTCTCAGTCTACACCTATGGCCTTGGCAAACTTATAACTTCACTAGGCTTTCAATACCACTTATATGCAGATGACACTCAGATATATCTCTCAGGCCCCAATCTCTCCCCTCTCCTATCCGGCCTCCCCAACTGCCTTGCAGCTATTTCTTCATTCATGTCATCTCGCTACCTCAAGCTAAACATGGACAAGACAGAACTGGTCATTTTCCCACCATCTAACTCCCCTCCCCTCTCTAACACATCTATTTCTGTCAACAATCAAGCAATAACAGCAACTCTCCAAGCTCGGTGCCTGGGAGTCATTATGGACTCTGCAGTCATTCAAACCACATATTCACTCCCTGGCCACCTCCTGTCGCCTCCAACTTAAAAACATCTCATGCGTCCGTCCCTTCCTCTCACCTGACACCACTAAAATGTTAGTGCATGCCCTGGTCGTCTCCTGACTGAATTACTGCAACATCCTTCTTTGTGGCTTACCAACTAACAGACTGGCACCCCTCCAATCTATCCTGAACTCTGCTGCTCACCTCATCCATCTCTCCTCTCGCTCCCCCAGCTCTGCGCCTCTCTGCCAATCCCTACACTGGCTGCCAGTCCCATAGCGAATCCTGTTCAAATCTTTAACTCTTGCCTATGAATCTCTCTCCAACCAGACCCCTCCCTACATCTCATCTCTAATCCAACAATATCAACCTAGAGGCAGCCTTCGCTCTGCTGCCAACCTTCTCCTGTCCTCCACCCTGGTCACCTCCTCTCATGCCCGCCTCCAAGACTTCTCACGTGCAACTCCAATCTTCTGGAATGCGCAATCCACCACCCCACAACTCTCAAAACCTTCAAAGGTGCCCTTAAAACTCACTTATACAGACAAGCATATAATCTGGTTTAACCAGTTTTCAAAAGGGCATATGCCACAAAGCTCAATATTGACTGATCTTTTCCCCTCGTTTTCCCCCCTCATCCTTTAGACTGTAAGCTCGCAAGGGCAGGACTCTCCTACTGTATCTTGATCTTGTATTCAGAATATCCATTGTTAACTCTGTAAAACTGCATTTAAAATAGTATATTTACTGTATGTTTCTACCCTGCCTGTAATTACTACTTTGTACAGCGCTACGGAAAATGATGGCGCTATATAAGCAAACAATAATAATAATATGTGCAGCAATCTAAATTGTTCTGGGAAGGGATGCATATGAGCACTGTTTGTTATGTTGGTCTGATTTAATTCATTTTTGACTGTTGGTCCGCTTTAAGTAGCCCCCCAACTGGGTTGCTGCCCACTGCATCTTGCTACCCTAGACACAAGCCCATAAAAAGGTAAATACAGCCCATTTCAGACGAGTATAAACATGGTTACAAGTTTCCCATCAAGATTTTGGACTCAGGTTCGCAGGGTTCAAATAAGCAGCTGATTCATCCCCTCTAAAAATGAGGAAGCCAAATAATCCTTGCAATTTGTAGCTTTATTTTCTATCCTGTTCAGATTGATTTTTCCTAAGAATGTATTCAGCAAGGAACAGCTGAGCCCAAGCACAAAATACAGATCAATGCTAAGTAGATATCAGTCTGCAGGCCAGAAATAGCAGGTCAGCCAGTGTAAAACTTGCATCAGTAATGGAGAGTCCATGCACCCCCAACGGATGTCAGCTTAGACATAGGCCGCAGACTTGTAGCAAAGAGGGCAAAGGTGTTGGCTCATACACATGGCCTCTTTAAATAGGTGTGCATCTCAAAGCAGTAAGTGACCATACATGATCAAAAAATTAACCCTAGGCAACAAATCAAATCAGCTCTAGAAATATTGCAACTGATAATGTTGACTTTTATACTACAGCTTATTTATACAAGACCCCATGGTGGGCAGGGCTACTGCCAACAAGAGCACTGACTAATGCCAGATTTACAGAGGAACATGGTGCTCCAAATTATTATAACCTCTAGCATACAGCTTCTTCCGATGAGTCTTACTGAGGTGAACACAGATAAACCAATAAGAATGAAGGGGAGTACAGTAAACAGTAAGTGCTTCAAATGTTTTTTACATCTCACAGTTGGCACAAACAGATATGACCAGATCCCCTCTTTAAAGAGGAACATAACACCCAAAGCAGCCTAGCGACGGTGAAGGGAGCAGAGTGCTCACCCTCTAGCCGTTGTGTCCGCACCGCCCATTCAGAAAGGCCGGGCGTGGGTGCGCGCAGGGTGGCCATGCCACAGAAATGCCAATTTGGGATGCCCAGAGAAAAGCCGGTGGCCCGCCCTGAAATCTTTTAGAATAATGTTTTTAACAAAATACACTTTACCATTTATATTGAAATATAAGATATATATATATTCGTGTTGTGCCATATTAAGAGCACTGACTTTTTAGCTCAAAAACCTGTCCTTATGCTCCTCATAGAAATAGTGCTGCTGTTCTCATTTGGGTTCCAAGTCAAATTTGAACAGCATTTTGCAGTCAGTTTGGTTAGACACAAAAATTGTGGCAATTAATGAGCTTGGATTACTTACTACTACTGCCAGCACTAATGCTACAGGTGGCCACAAGGGGCGCCTTTGTATATCAGAGGTAGATGAGCCAAATCCATGGTTAGCTCCAGAGCAAGAATAGGGCAGTTCAGTGCACAGGTATTAGCCTGTGGGATAAAGCCTACAGGTGGTCAGGTAAATAACTTTTCTTGATCAGAAAACAATGTATATATATTATACCCACTAGTATTTAACACACTGTAAACCAGAGGACTAAGGTGCAGTGAATGAAGTGGGAGCTCCTAATAACTGACTTTTGCAGGGGGGGTTCATCTAGGGGGTAATAAAGGCTGGCCCTCGAATCCGTCCATAATATTCCCTAAAACAGCTCAGCAGAGAAACACCTGTATATAACAGTATATAGGAATATATACAAAATTCTACTCACCTTAAACTGGATGTCCAGTCATACTGGATTCAGATCATCAAGAGCCACAATATTCCCTAAAACTACAACACCTCAGAAGGGAGTTTTTTTTCACTGGCTGCCACAGCTTCCCACTACACTTTCCTACATCCACCTTAATAAAACATTTTGGCCACAGACATTTTTCATTTATAGTAGTTTAATGGTAAAAATTGAATCCCGATGACATTAAAACAGACTGCCTAGGTGGAGGCGCCACCTTATTAGCTGGTATGGATGGGCTGAATCTGAGACAACAGATAATGAGGTCACGGCGGACAAAGTAGCCGTGTTGCATAAGCCAAGAAGGATAAGCGTTGGCACGGATGAGAAGGTGGAGAAGTGGAGACGTCGTGTAACATCAGATGGCGAGAGGGGAGAGATGCATTAGAGCACCCATATCAGCTTGTATACACTAACACTGATGCACATGATTGGAAGGATGAACAGCATGGCGGCAGCACCTCCTTACATTAAAACATTAAAAAGGAACCCCAGCCATAACCCCTCTCCCTGCCCATGGTTTGCTATGAACAGGTCTGCAACTTGATAAACCATCTTAACTTACTTTGAAAAAAACAAGCTTCGCTCGCTGGGAACAATAAAAATCTTACAGCCGACCTGAGTATTGCCATCATAATTAGCTATGCATACTAAAGCAGCAATAATGTGCAATGATTAGTCATTAGAGACAATAATGAGCCTAACAAGCTATTACTATTGCAATAAAACAGCCTAAGCAGCTTCCAGTGCCAAACTAAAGACTCAGTTACCACCCTTCTTCTGACAAAAAGGACAGAGAAGCATTTAAAAAAAAAAAAAAAAAAAAAAAACACAGCATTTGGATCAACAGCTATGAACCCAGGAGGGCTGAAACCAAGGGGAGCCGATTCCATGGGGAGCCACAGGAAGGTAAAAGTACAATTCTGTGATTACTCACCTTGTAGAATTGGTATTATAGGTATGCAGCACGTCGTGCTCCAGATAATGATTCATAACAGATGGGATTACCTTCGCCAGAGGGCACTTGACTGCAGAGATGGCAAAAAGGCCCCTCCCAGTCCATATATACCCGGGGCCTCCCACAAAATCCCCAGTATAGAAAAGCAGTAAGGAGAACCAGGAGAAGCCAATGATAATAAACAACGTTAACAAGGATAACAATCACCATACAGAGGATCCAAGATAATGCAACAGGGTGGGGTGGAGCAGGACGTGCTGCATACCTATAATACCAATTATACAAGGTGAGTAATCACAGAATTGTATAATTCTAAGTATGCAGCACGTCCTGCTCCAGATAATGATTCATAACAGATGGGACATCAAATAGCAGTGTCCTAAAACAGGGTGGGATTCCAAAAGCAACAACGTGCAGTTCACACCACTGCCGCCTGCAGAACCTTACGGCCAAAAACAGCATCCGCTGAGGCCAGAACATCAACCTTGTAAAACTTGGAAAAGGTATGAACAGAAGACCAAGTAGCAGCCTTACAAACTTGTTCAACAGAAGCCTGGTGCTGGAAGGCCCAGGAGGCCCCAACAGCACGTGTAGAATGAGCAGTAACACGGAAAGGAGAATCCTTTCCCCTAGCAGAATAGGCCCTAAAAATAGCCTGACGAATCCATTTGCTAATAGTAGACTTAGCAGGGGCCAGACCCTTCTTGGGGCCCGAAGGAACCACAAACAAGGCATCAGTCTTTCTAAAAGGTGCAGTAGCCACCAAGTAGAACTTCAAATTCCTGACCACATCCAGGGAATGCAAGGCCCTCTCCTTGGAATTACCAGGATTAGGGCACAAGGAAGGAAGTACAATGTCCTGATAGAGATGGAAGGGAGAGACCACCTTAGGCAAGAAATCTGGTTTAAATCTGAAAACCACCCTGTCCTGGTGTCTCTCAAAGTAGGGGGCCTGAATAGAAAGGGCCGCCAACTCCAAAACACGCCTGACCGGGGGTGATGGCCACCAGAATGGCAACTTTAAGAGTAAGAATAGACAGAGCAGCCTCATGCACAGGCTCAAAAGGAGGGCCCTGAAGGGCAGACAAAACCAAATTCAAGTCCCAAACTGGCAACAGAGGTTTGCGAGGGGGACGCACATGAGCAACCCCCTGGAAGAAAGTCTTGACCAGAGGATGTTGAGCGAACCTCTAGAAGAAAACAGCCAAGGCAGAAACGTGGCCCTTGAGCGTGCTGAGCTGAAGTCCCAGATCCAAACCATGCAGGAGGAACTCCAGACTCCTAGGAATGGAAAACACCCGACAAGGAAGGACCCTAGACTCACACCAGTCAAAGTAGGCCCGCCAGATTCTATAGTAGTTGGTAGAAGAGGATTTCTTCCTAGCCCTAATAAGAGTGTTAACCACAGACTCAGAAAGTCCCTCATCCCTTAAGATGAAGGTTTCAGCAGCCAGGCCTTCTAAGCAGCGTTTGTAAATTGGGATGGCAAAGCTGCCCTTGAGTGAGAAGGTCCAGGACCAGGGGCAGGGCGTACTGATCTACTGCCAGTTGAACGATATCTGCGAACCACACTTTCCTGAGCCAGCTTGCGCAGAACCCTGCCCAGCAAGGGGAATGGAGGAAAAAGATACAGGAGACGGAACCCCTGCCAGGATAGTCAGAGCATCCACCGCAGGGGCCAGGGGATCCTGCGATAGAGAGACAGACTGGAAGCTTGTGATTGTGGCGGGACGCAAACAAATCCACATCCGGAGTCAACTGGGCCAGTACCAACCGAACCGCCCTCAGTTCCAGGACGTTGATGGGGGCATGGGCCTCCTGAGGGCCCCACAGCCCCTGGAATTGTAGGGTTCTCCAGAAGCCCCTCCAACCTGACAGACTGGCAGAAAGGATCTGCCCCCCAACAGGTTCCTCGAGTCCAGCCACCACAAGAGGGACCGCCGGACCAGAGAGGACAGAACGAAAGCCTGATCCAGAGACAGGGGACTCTTGCCCCAGACTGATAGGAGATGGAGTTGAAGAGGTCTCATGTGAAACTGTGCATATGGAACTGCCTCGAAGCAAGACACCATCTGCCCCACTAGCTGCATCCCCTGCCGGATGGAAGGATGAGGGCATGACAGCAGGGAGTGAACCAGAGCTTGCAGAGAGTCCACCTTCAGTTGAGGAAGAAAGATCTTGGCCTGAACAGTATCCAGATTCATGCCCAGGAAGGAAGTCACCCGAGATGGGGATAAGGAAGATTTGGGGCGATTGATCACCAAGCCGAATTACTCCAGAACCGTCACCACCCGCTGGGTATCCAATACCGCCTGCTGGAAGGACTGAGAAGTGATAATTAGGTCGTCCAGATAGGGAAGAATGCGAATGCCCTGAGGAGAGCCATGACACCCGCCAGCACCTTGGTGAAGACCCTGGGGGCTGAAGTGAGACCGAAGGGCAGTGCCACAAATTGGTAGTGCTGGTCCGCCAGGGCGAACCTGAGGATTCTCTAATGCCCTGGGAAGACTGGAACATGAAGATAAGCATCCTTAATGTCTATGGAGGTGATGAAGTCTCCCGGGCGCAACGAACTGATCGCGGTGCGCAGGTTCTCCATGCGAAAGTGCCTGGTCCTGATAAACTTGTTGAGCAGCTTTAAGTCCAGAATGAGTCTGACTGACCCATCCCTCTTGGGAACTGTGAACAGATTGGAATAAAAACCCTGACCTCTTTCCACAGGAGGGACCTGACAGATGACCCCCAAGCCCAGTAGATTTTGCACCATGCGAAAAAGTCCATGAGCTGCCAAGGGGTCTAGAGGAATCCGAGAATAGAGAAATCTTGGAGGCGGCCATGCAGCGAACTCTAGCTTGTAGCCGGAGGACACAACCTCCACAATCCACCTGTCTGAGACCTGTTGTCTCCAAACACGAGCAAAGAGCCGCAGCCGTCCCCCCACTCGGATGGGTGAGGGCGCCCCTTAATGGCTGAGGAGGCTTGGCAACAGATTTGGGCTTGGAACCCCAGGAAGATCCGGAGCGGGCACGACCTCTGCCCCTGCCCCAGAAGTCTCCCCTAGAGCCAGCAAAGGAGACCCCTCTCCCGGGCCTGGACCCTCGGTAGGAGGAAACAAAGGCCCCCGAACGGGCCGCAACTGCTTCTTACGTTGAGGCAACTTACCCCCCTTGGCAAACAGGTCCAAGCGATCACCAAACAAGCGCAGCCCCTTAAAAGGGAGTCCCGTGAGGGCCTTCTTAGCAGCGTTATCAGCTGCCCACTGGCGCAGCCAAACAGAGCGGCGTATGGCAACCACCAATGCAGAGGTTCTACTACACATCCTAATGGTGTCATCTAAAGCAGAGAGGACATATGCAATGAACATTTCACACTGTGACAAGGCCCTGAGCTTGGCACTAGCAGTATCATCAGGAGCACTTTCCAACAGACCCTTGGAAGTAATCCCTTCTGTTATGAATCATTATCTGGAGCAGGAAGTGCTGCATACTTAGAATAAAGAAAGGCTTTTTAGGCTAAGTAATATTAGGGATGGGGTATAAACTGGACAGCCTTGTCCTGGCTACCTCGCTTGTACATTCATTGCAATCTATGTTAACTAACAGGCCGTGTGTTTAACAAGTGATGGCTAGCTTTTTCAATAGTATGAGTGTGAAGGGTGTTACATTTCTTTTTTGTCTATGGAGTGTGGTCACACCCCTCTAGCACCTCCGTGACTGCTATATATTTCCTGGATGAGCACATCCTACCTTCCTTTTTAGAGCCACAGGAAGGTTTCAACTCAAAACTACAACAGGAAATAAAGAGTTACAAGTCCAGGTGCCTTGGCAGCAGCAATCAGGTGGTGGGACATCACCCAGGGTTAAGGAGTATAAAGAATGCAAAAATAAAAAATGAATAAAAACTTCTGTGGATGTGTGTTTTTTTTGTGTATTAACATTTTACCCTTTGTGAATTGGGGAGGGGGTTCTTGAGACCCCATACCAGTTCACAGTGCAGAAGGGGGTGGCAAGTCACCTGCCTGGTTTCCAAGCTGGTTTTGTTGGAAAGGGGGAAACCCCCACCATTGCTTTTTTATTTAATTTTTAAAGTGGACCAACACCCAGGATTTTGACTATCCTGGGTTTTGGTCCACTTCGGCGGGGCACCCCGATCGGGGGTGCCCCGCTGTGTGAAACCCCCCAGAAACCCCAAAAAACTCACCTCTCAACGCTCCCACGTGAACGCCGCAGCCAATCCCCGCCAACGTCCAGGCGGGGATCAGGAACGTCCACACGCGGGAGGCGGCGGCGGATCAGGTAAGATGTTTTTGGGGTTTCACCCCGCGGGACATCCCGATCTCGGATGTCCCGCGGGGTGGGAGGTGATCGGCCCGGGAATCTTATAGATTTCCGGGCCGATCACCCCTGGGTGTTGGTCCACTTTAAGGGTAAAAAATAAAAAAATAAAAGCTTGGAGTTTAAAGTGGACCAATAACCAGGATTTTCACTATCCTGACGAATGGCCCTTACCCCTGGGGTATCTTGATTTGGGATGCCCCGCTGTGTGAAACCTCCCAAATCGCCCAAACAAATCCTTTTTCCACTGTTCCAACGACGTATGCGTGGGCTCTTGTCCAATTGCTTTCCATCGGCAGCCCAAACCCCGGTTTTCCCTGGGGAATGCGGGACTCCCTCAGGACCCTAGTCACTCAATGAGTGGTCCACACATATAAGCATTGGAGTAGAAGAGAGGTCACAGGACTGCCAGTGGCACCCCCTAAACAGGGCCCCATACAAGAGTCCTGTCTGATATAGTCCTGCCCTGTGGCAGACACTTTTGTCCAATTACCCCCCCCCCTCTCAAAAAAAAAAAAACAGGTATTCACATTGCAGAGTTCTCCTTTATTCCAGTCTGCTAGCAGAGATGAGTGATATATTAAAAGTAAAGGGGGCATGTTGACAGAATGCATGAGGGCTAGGCAGCTATTTGAGCTAAACTTTCACTTCCTTGGATGCAAAGTCCACTCAGCAGCGATAACAGCAGCCAGCCTGAGTCAGCACATTGGTCACTTTGTGGGAATTATTTTCATCTAAGAACATTTTGCAGCACACTGAACACTAATAATACCTATGACGATATAGGTCACCATTCTGAGGATTCAGGCAAACTTCATTTTCCAGGCCCAAAGCGCCACACATTTTTTTTGAAGCTAGAACGTATAGGAATAGAGGAACAGCTGGTCATTAGGTACAGCTTTAGTACATGGTGATGGACCAGTTTACCGATGTCTATTTCAGCATGTTTGTAATGATGTATGAAAATTGGCAGATATGTCTTTCCATCAAGTGACCTGTGCTCCCAAATTTACATTAAAGGGACTCCATGGGCAAAGTGCATGAACTATAAATCAGCAGCTCACCTCATTATGGCTGCCCTCTCCCTTCCTATCAGAATACAGCTGCTTCTGAAAGTAGAAACAAGGCTAGTAGACAAGAGTAGTGGCACACCTCCTGAATTCCTTTGCCATAGACCACCAATAATAGGGCTAAGCTGGTGGTCTAAAGCTCCACATCACCAGACTGTGGACACTGGAAGAGAGGGAGAACAGACCCGCCCATTATGTTGATTACTATGTGGCATCACAGAGCCAAGGAGCACATCCAAATATTTCAAAAGATAAATCATAAGGTGAAAACGTAAACCTTACTATCTCTGCCATTTCCTCTTCAATTTAAAAATGGAAAACCGTTTAGGAAACTGCCAAATGTAGCCCAACACAATGGTCCAACAATTACCTTTGCCTTCGGGATACCTTTAAAGTGGACCAGAACCCATTATTTTGACTATCCTGGGTTTTGGTCCTAGCCCCTGTGGCACCTCGATCCAGGAAGCTCCGTTATTTGGAGGGTAGGAAACAAGTGGAAGTGGAATCTTATACATGCACTTTAAGATTTTAAAACAGGCAGTTAAAGAGGAACACACAGGAATTTCACTTGTTCCTCTGTGTGGCGGCATCCCACATTGGGATGCCTCGCTGTGTGTATCCCCCCCCAGGTCGCCTTTTCACTCAGTTTCCTTCCGCTACCATGGCGCAGACTCAGCCAAGCGACACACTCATCTGAGTCTGCGCCATGGTAGCGGAAGGAAACTGAGTGAAAAGGGGCGACCTGGGGGGGGGATACACACAGCGAGGCATCCCAATGCGGGATGCCGCCACACAGAGGAACAAGCTCAGCCAAGCAGCGCATAGTCACTCCGCCCCCCTCGGCACCTGGATAGACAAGTAACTGAGCAGCGCCACCAGCTGCATCCCCCGCTCACCTTGCACCCGTGGCATGCTCATTCCAGAAGGCAGTGTGCGGCTAGAGGTGAGCGGGGATGCGGCCGGAGAGCACAGACATGGCAAGGTTCCAGGAGTAGGCAAGTGGGGGGATGCCCCAAGGATTGGAACTCTGATGGCCCCGGATTTTTTCTTTGCATAATCTGGGATTTCATTTTCATGCCAGTCTTTTTCACAGTTAGAGGGATCTTAGATAGCTGCCCACACATAGCAGGCAGGGGCGTACATAGGTTTACAATTGCCCGATAGCAAAATTAGAGCTGCCGCCGCCCCCCACCCCCCACCCCCAAGGACTAGTCTTGGTTTGTGAGTAGACTGTCAGTCAGAAACCTGGCTCGGACTGGCCCACCAGGTTACCAGGGAATATCCTGGTGATCCCCTTACCATCCATCTCCAAACAAGCTGGTCCATTATGGGATAGCAAATACTGTGCTGTCTGATTGGAGTTCTAGGTAGAGTTGACGCACTGTGGAGCCCAGGTTGGTGGGGCCTAGTGAGGCCAATTTCTTCCTGCTTTGCTTGTTTCCCAGGGTTCCTTATACAAAGAGAGCTAGGGGGAAACAGTGTGCTGGCATCTAAGTATGGCCTGTGACTGTGCACCTGCAGGGTTAGATTCTTGGTGCACCCCTTTGAGATGCTGCTTGTATTTTGTCATACATGTGTATGTTTAAATAAATATCAATTATAAAATAGTTTTTTCATTTGCAACACTGTTTAATCCAGTGATGGCTGCTTTCCTGCTCATCAACCTTCCTAGTATATGTGGGATGTTCTCCTTTAAATTGGTTTGTTATTTTTGTAGATCTAAGATTTGTCTCATGGAATTATAGATTTTTGGCTATAGATTATGCTCCCCTTGGTGCCTTGTTTATTGTGTTAACTAAAAGTTGCTTTTGTTAAATTTGCAGAATGACAGTCCCAGCAGACAGCTCTCATGGGACAATCCCGATTCCAGATGCACCAGGGGAAGGGCAGCAGCCAGGGCAGACCTGGGTGAGTTTTGTTTCATAAGTATGAACCTGAGGTACAGCGTTCACTTTGCTCTTGATAGGACCTTTAACAAATAAAGAATTCCATGCAGCAGACTTAAAATGAGGAGCAGAAAAGAAGTAATGGAACCCAGACTATTGCATTTTTTTAGTAATGTATATTTTACACTAACACATTGTCACTCTGGAAATTCAGCCTAATTTACAAAATCAGAAGTATAGGTATAGCCACAGATTATTATTACACCCCAGTTGTCATATTTATATCTAGCAGATCAGAAAAGGAAGCTGTTTTTCATAGCGACAGGAAGAATATTTCCGATAACAAGACCAAGAAAAAATATCACTCAGTAGACTGGCCACATGAAAGGCAATTCTGTTTATATAAAGCTTTGTGATAATGCTGGGAGCGTGCTTCAGTGGCTCAATAACCCCTTTTTTTTTTTTTTGTACAGTGAAATAAAGTAACAAAAAGAACACACTGCGACATCAGCGACATGGTAGGACAGAACAGAGAACTACCCTATTAAGAACTATTCACCATTAAAACACAAAACTTTCAGTGTCAATATTACTTTGTACAGATTATGATAGCGGACGTTGTTCCATTACCAAGCTTATCACTGAGCGCAAATAAACTGTGACTAACCAAGCCACAGTAAAACAGCAGCTCACATAACGAGATAAGCTAAATCTACAGGGCTTTCCTCATCCAAGATGGTGTTTATATAGTTTAGTGCAAGTTACTGAGTAAGAAAGATGTCGTGTGACAAGGATGTATGCAAGATGAAGATTCTCGGAAGGCAGCAGCATTCAAAAGGAGTTAGATGGGTACAGACAGGCAATAAAGACTTGTAATACAGGTGAGAAACACAAACAACGTTCATAGATACAACTACAGACCCTAAATTTTAGTTGCCCTGTATGGTTACAACCGGATATTTCCTCTCCTAGATTCCTCCAATGTACAATGATTACTGGGTCCTCAATTGTTGCTGAACAACTTCATGTGTGTTGGCAAGGACTGAAACATTTTTGTAACGTCTGTAAACCCGTCACCAGCAAGGCTCAGAATCACAGGGGCCTTAGTACAAATGGCATATGGTAGACCCACAGTTAAAAAAAAAAAATAAAAATTTGAAAAGGGGGCACTACAAAAGGGGTCTGCTTTAACCCTTTCGCTGCCAGCCTACCTGCAGCATTTGCCACTCCCTGTTGCCAGACGATGTTTCACCATTTTGCGCTACACATATTCAACTGTCATTTTTGAAGGGATTTCCAGGGATTTCCCAGGAAAATTATATATTGTTTTTTTCAACAGAGTCTGGGCTTTAACATGAAATGTCTTGTTTGTATTTTTTAGGTGTATTCTCAATTTTTTTGGGTGAAATGTGTGAAAAAAAACAAAAAAAAAACATTTTTTTACAATTTGTAGAGTTTTTTTGTAATAAAAAATGTAAGTTTGTCAATAAAATCTTATTGCGTGAGAAACCCCAATTTCTCCCGGTTACAGCGATACCACATATGTATAGGTAGACACCCTTTCCTGCCCAGAAGCCTTTTATAGCTGCTGGATGACAAATGGTTAATTAAAAAAAAAAATGACATAGGGTCCCCCTTCCCGGGGAGGGGGACCCCATTTTTTTTTGGATTTTGAAGGGTTAAAAACCCTTCAAAATCCAAAAAAAAAAATGACGTGGGGTCCCCCTTACCCAAAGTAACCAGCCCGGGACCAGCTATGGGGGCTTGTAGGCACAGAGTGGGGGGGCCAGCTTTGGTGGCCCCCCCACCCTGCAGCCTACGAGCCCACATAGCCTATGTGGGCCCGGGCTCTTCTGCCCCCCCCTGGCCTTTGGGGAGGCAGGTAATGGGGGTGCGGGGGTTAATGGCAAGCCACCCGCTAGGGCAGGTGACTTGCCACCCCCCCAGCCTTGTGAACTGGTATAAGGGGTCTCATGGACCCCTTACCAGCTCACAAAGGGTTAATGTGAAAAAAAAACACCACACAATAATAAAAAGTATTTTATTAGAAAAAAAAAAAATTTTTTTTTTACTGTACTTACCTTCGATTGCAAGCTCTTGTCCCTCGCCGCTCAGCTGACAGATGCCGGTGATCGGCATGCAGAGAAGGAGAAGGCAGGAGATCAGAGGATCTCCTGTCACCTCCTTCCCCTGTGCCGATCACCGGCATCTGAGAAGCTGAGAAGGCTGAAGCCTGAGATCGGGGCCGGGATGACTTCATAAGCCCCGCCCCAAGGGGGCGGGGCTTAGAGGCATGATGGCGGCCGCCATCGTGCAGAAGAGAGGAGAGAGCCTCCCAGGCTCTCTCCTGAAGATCGGTAAGTCCTGGGGGGGGATCGGAGGCCCCCCAGGTGAAGAGGAGGGACAGCGGGAGCCAGCGCACACACAGGTAAGTGAATGTCATTTTTATTTTTTTTTTTTTACAGTTAGAAGCTGCTGCTGCAGAAGCGGGGGGGGGGGGGGCGGCCTATTCCGGGGGCTCTCCTGGAGCCATCCGACCCGGGATCGGATGGCACCAAATTAAAGAGGAGACCCGGCCGGATCCAACAAGGGGTCAGGTGAGTATTTGTTGTTTTTACTTTTTAAACTACAAGCGAGGAAAGTCAAGCACGTAACACCTACGGGCTTGGCACTTAAGGCCCAGCCAAGCCAGCACGTAGGTGTTACGTGCTTGGCAACAAAAGGGTTAAGTTGGTATCTGAAGACCAGGCCAGATATTCTCAAAGGGTAAGTATTGAAACTATGGACCTGACCAGATCAGCTGGGGGGAAAGGTAAGCAAAACATTATTATTGTAAATTTTCCTACAGATGCAATATCAAGTAACAAGGCCAGGGACTCCTTCCACCCTTCTGCTGCAGAAATACAATTCTGTGAGTCTCACCTGTAGAATTGATTTCTCTCTTCATCCAATTCCAGGGAGTCACTGAATTAAATACGAATGGGATCTCCCAAAGCAGTGGCCTTGATCCAGGGTGGAAATCCAAAGAGTTGACCTAATTCCTCTAACCTGAGGGGTAGGCCATTCTGAAAAAAACCTCAGCCGAAGAGCTTACTACCTCTTGTAATAGCTTTCAACCAAAAGTGGCATTCGCTGAGGCGCTAATGTTTACTTTATAAATTTGGTAAATGTTTGAAATGAAGTCCAGGTAGCAGCCTTGCAGACCTGCTCTACAGAAGCCTGGTTCTGAAAATCCAAGGAAGCTCCAATAGCCCAGGTAGGATGGGCCGTCACCCGAAAAGGAGGATTCAGATTGTCTAATCCATCTGCTGATGGTAGACTTAGCTGGTGCTAGACCCTAACGTGGCCCCTCAAAAATCAAAACTTTCCGATTGTGGTGGGACGCAAAGAAATGTATGTCTGGGATCCCACAGCGAATGCTAGAAAGATCCCCTGACTGAGGGACCATTGTCCCCGATCCAAGGACGCCCTACTTAGATGATCAGCTTGCACGTTTGTCCACTCCTGGTATGTGGATCAGCGAGATGCACGGTCCAGAGTAATATCAGACTCAACTCCTTGAGAGCTCTCCTGCTTCTGGTGCTCCCCTGGTGGTTGATATATGCCACTACCATCATGTTGTCTGCTTGAACCCTGTTGGGGTGACCCCTCAGATTAGAGGTCCAATGTGTGAGAAAGTTGAATCGCTCTCAGCTCCAGGATATTTATAGGACGTCTACTCTCCACCGGGGCCCCACTGTCCCTGAATCGTTTGTGATCCCATGACACCAACCCTACTTGTTAGGCTGGCATCCGCACTGGAAGAAGCATCTGCCCACCTAAAGAGAGGTTCAGCTACAAAGCTAGAGACTGCCTTGCAGAGTGTCATGCAAAAAGGTTGGATCCAGGGTTTCTGTGGTTCGCAATTCCCAAATTGACAGTAATTCCAACTGTATGGGTCTTGTGTGGAATTGCGTAAATGGCACTGCCTCGAAGCAAGAAACCATCAAGCCCAAGAGATGCATCGCTGACGGATCGTCGGGTGAGGGCAGGCCAAGAGAGCCTCTACCCTGGCCTAAAGTGAAAGTCTCTTCTGCTCCGGGAGAAAGCCTTTGGCCTGAATAGTGTCATTCCCAGAAAGATGATAACTCTTGAGGGAATGATACGCTTGTATGATTAACCAGACGAAGTCTTCTAGCGTCGATAGGATAGTCTGTGTTTCAATCAAGGCCTCCTGAAAAGATTGGGCTCTAATCAGAAGATAGTCTAAATATGGCGTAATTCATATCCCCTGGTGCCTTCGAGCCATGAGGCCTGACAGAACTTTGGTAAAAACCCTTGGAGCCGAAGACAGGCTAAAAGGCAGAGCCATGAACTGGTCATAAAAACCCCTAGCTGAAGGACAGTTGTGGATTTTAATGATGAGGAAATCTGAAGTCGGACGAAAGTGTTGAGGCCCTTGATGTCCAGAAATAGGCACACTGAGCTGTCCTCCTTGGGGATTACGTACAAATTGTAGTAAAAACTATACAGGAACTAAACAGGATGGACTATTCTTTCCTGTAATAGGTGAGCTACTGTGGATCTCAATGCTTCTGCTTTTTCTGGTTTCTGGGACACCCTTGAAAAAAAAAAAAAAAAAAAAAAAAAAACCTCCAAGGAGGTCTGGCCCTCAGCCTGATATTGTAGCCTGAGGAAATTATTTCTTGGATCCATGCATCTGCTACATGGAGCCTCTAAACATGAGCAAAAAGCAGAAGCCGTCCCTCACATAAGGGTGAGGGAGTCCCTTCAAGTCTGGGAGGGCTTAGAAGGGAGTTTAGCTATGCTTTGCCAAAAGGATTTGGCCTTGTTAGGGCCTTTAGGTTTATTTCAGAACTCCTCTCAGAGTCTAGAGAAAAAGGACAATTTCTTAAGCCGTAGAGAACGCCTCTGAGACACCATTAGGGCTAATCCCTTGGCATTTAGTCTAAAAATATCATTCATAGCAGAGATTACATATTTGTAGACTTCCATGCTGGACTTTATCAACTGAAAGCACGAATTATGGGAGTGACCAGACCAAAATTCAGAACTCAACAGTTTTAACCATTTCTTGCCTGCCATTGCTACCATGGATGCAGCGCAGGCTGTCCGTAAGGCTGATCCTATCACGGAAAATGTATGCATGATCACCTGATCCAGGCTCTCATACACCAGGCCCTTTAGGGAAGCACTGTCTGAAGTAGGAATAACAGTGCTCTTAGAGAGTCCTGAAACAGGATCATCCACTTAGGGAGAAAAACACCAAATCTTAATTAGGTCTGCAGCAAAATTATACTTAGCATCCAGGACTCTAGAAATGGTGGGGAACTTGTCAGGTTTTTCCCATTATTTCTGGATAAGCTTAGAAAAAGGAGAATGCTCAGGAAGCAGCTGCCTGTTTTTTGGATCTTCTTCCTCTTAGGGGCTCTAGGAGCTGGGATGCCCAACACTTACAGAATAGAGGAAATTAGATTAACCATTTGTTCCCTGAACATAGAGGGCTCCAGTTCCAAAAAAGAAACAGGACCCAAATTACTCTCTTTCCTACTGGATGAGAGCTCCCCTTCTGATGAATCTTCCTGATATTCTATGGCAGCATAAATATCCTCTTCCTCGGATTCGGAAGACTCCACAGGAAGTAAGAGCTTCAGTTTCCTACACGGGCCCAAGACAGACGTATATTAGGAATCTCAAGAAACACGTGGTTACGCCAAGAACCTAGAGGTGAACCACAACCTAATATCAGTTATTCACAATATTAAAAAAAATAAAATAAATTATTTTCTTTTCAAAAAAGAAAATACAAGGAAAAAGTAAAGATTCTACCAGATCTGATCAGAAAAGGGCAGTGTGCAAGCAGGAGACCCCAGGTCTGACAGTGACCTTACCAAGGTGGCTGGAGGGACTGCAGACAGGCGGGGTGGAAAAGCGACTGCAGCAGTGAGGGAACGGCGGATGGGACCTCGGCCAGGGCGGCGTTCTTCCTTCCCCCCCCCCCCCCCCAGGGGAGCCAGCCAGTGTCCCTAGGAGGTGCTGGTGGAGGTCCACAGCGAGGAGGTGCGGGAAAGGCACAAGCAGCACTAGATCCTTCTGTAGTAGTGGCCCGAAGAGGAGCATGCAACCACTGCAGCAGCTCCCGAAAGCAGCCCCTGCACTCCTCTCCTAGCAGAACAGAGACCGCATCCCAGCCCAGACCCTCAACCAATGGCAGTGCTTCATTATAAAAAAAACAAACACAGGAGCTTTTCAATATATTTGAATTTCGCACCATTCTCCTCCCCACACCTGCCAAACAAATAAATAAGTAAACAAATAAATGTCTTGCCCCACTGCCCAATATGTGGAAGGAACAGGCAGAGGGAAATATTTTCCCCCATGGTCCACCCTGCAGGTTACCAGACAAAAGCTGGGCTGGCGCTTGACTGCAAGATCAAAGATGTAGCTCCTCCCGGCCCCCTATAAAGGCAGCTGTCCCTCCATCATTCCCCAGTGGTTTAAAAGCAGTATTCAACAGAAAGAGGACAGGCCGGGAGGCCTAAGAAACCACGTTACTTCACATAGCTTCAGATTGTACTCTCTAAGCAAGAACTAGAGAAAAAACAGTGTCCTATGAACAAAAATGGTTGATCACCATAACAGGCATACAGGACATAATGAACACAAGGGCGGGATGGGACGGCCTGGACTGGATGTATACAAAAACCAATTCTACAGGTGAGTTTCACAGAATTGTATTTTTCCCTACATCCAGTCCAGGCCGTCCCATATCTCACGATTGGGACATCCAAAAGCAGTGTCCATGTGGCCGGGATCCCTAGTGCGAAACAGCATGTAGTTCATTTCACTACCATCTGAAGCACTTTTCGGCCCAAAACAGCGTCAGCTGAGGCCCTGACATCCACCTTGTAAAACTATGAAAAAGTATGAACTGAAGACCAAGTTGCGGCCCTACAAACTTGTTCCACCGATGCCTGGTGCTGAAAAGCCCAAGAGGCACCAATAGCTCTGGTAGAATGAGCTGTGATCCGAAAAGGGGGTTCCTTCCCCCTGGCAGAATATGCTTGTACCACCCCTCACCTGTCTGATCCACTGACAGAGTGGACTTGGCTGGTGGCAATCCATTCCTAGAACCCTATGTTAGGACAAAGAGCAAATCCGATTTCCTGAGGGATTCAGTCGCAGCCAGGTAATACTTTATGGCACAGACCACATCCAAGGCATGGAGGGTCCCGTTCCTTGGAATTAGCCGGTGCTGGACACAAGGAAGGTAAGACAACTTCCTCATTAAGGTGAAAGGGAGAAACGACCTTAGGTAAGAAACCAGGCTCAGCTGATCCATACGCCTGTCAGCTGGATCACGTAGGGAAGCAGTATCGGGTGAAGGCATGACCGTAGTGTTGGACAGACCCGACACGGGGCATCCACCTCGGGAGGACAGGACCTATGGCCGTCTACCCTTTGGGCAGGGTCTGCGGCCCAGAGCCTAGCTCTGCCAACGCCTGACCCCGGCGTTCACCCTACCTTCACCGTCCCGGTCAGCAGAAGCTGGGAGGCAGTAGTGGGTCCACGGTGGCAATAAGGGTGCAGCGCCCGACGGGCTAGGAGGCCCCGCTCAGCTGCAGTATTCCAGGAGAGAGTATCCATACGATCCTTATGCAGCAGACTGCAGGAAGAACACAGGGGAATCAGAGAGACACCTGTTTTTATAGGGGCCGGGAGGAGCAACAGCTTTTGATCCTGCAGTCAGGCACCACCTAGCGGTGGATTACACAACTGTCATTACTTCTGGGACGACCTGGACTGGATATAGCGAAAATTCCACCGTTGAGCGTGAATCATCTGGCAACTCATCTTCCTCCGTAGAACCCAAGCTATCAAACAGATCGTCATCCGAGTAAATCGGCTCCAGATGCTGTTTCTTAATCGAGGCTCTTAGGGGCTGTCAAGGAAATCTGCCTCTCGAGACCAGCCAGCCTATGTGCAAAATCAGTATGAGACCCCTTGCTGGCTCCCCCTTCACTAGGGGCTGAATGCAGCAGCGGAGGGTCCGGAGAGGCTGATGGTAATACAGGGCGAGGGTCAGGGACGACCGCCCGCTCATGGTCCAAAATAATGCTTCTGGTGCAAATAGTACAAACAGTGCTGAATCTGCCCAGAGGATTCCTTCTGCACAAGGGGCAGAGCCTGCCCTGCCCAAATGGGGCCCCCGGCTCACTATCCCCTGATGCCTCTATTACGGTGATTAAGGATAGTAAAGCTACTAGACTCTACTGGCCTAAGCCTATAAACGATCCCTCTTATTAAAAAGGGTGACGGGGAGGAACCACAAACCTCAACCTGAGCCCATGATCTAAACAAAAACAGAAGAGAGAACCCTGGTCAGCCTTAGCATAATACAAATGGCAGAAGGCAACAGCATCAAAAGAGGGACTCAACACCGACAGGTGGGATCACCGAGGGTCCGCAGCAGGAAGGCCTGAGCCTGACCCCCAGCACAGCAGCGCGTCTGGCCCAGCCGCCTTCCGAAAGGATCCTCGGGGGGCGGCAGCGGCGTGACGTCAGCAGTGCGCCGACGCCAGGCACGTCATCATAAGAAACACTGCCTCCTGCAGCACTGTCATGGTGGCTGCACCTGTAGCGAGGGTCGCCGCATGGTACAAGTGCGGCCACGCTCCCACCCCCCCGTCTATCACTCAGAAGCGCCGCACAAGGCGATGCGGAGGAGGCCCGAGGTGCGCGACTCCTGATCAAATGCTAACAGCCTAACCAACTCCAGGAAGCATAGTGGGTCCACCGTATCAGCGGGGACTGTAAGGGTCTGGAAGACAGACAGGGTTAAATCCACCCGCTTCCTGTACAAAAACTTATAAAAAGAAAATAAATTAATTTAAAGAAAAGAAATCGCAACCTTCGCAGTCCAGTCATGTACTGCACTATGCCATAATTTGGAACCATTTTACAGTTTTCTGTTATATGGAGTTTATGAACTATTCACGTGGCTCCCGATATTACCGTATTTTTCGCCCTATAAGACGCACCAATTTTCCCCCAAAAGTGGGAGGAAAATGTCAGTGCGTCTTATTGGGCGAAGTAAAAAAAAAAAAAAAAAAACAACTAAAAACAAAAGAAATATACTTACCTAAGCCTCACGCGGCAGGAGCAGAGACCGTGGGCGGGGTTCATTTACCCTGCCCTCTTCCTGCCTGTCATTCTTTCATCGGCTGGCATCAGGCCAATGAAAGAACGGCAGGCAGGGAGAGGGCAGGGTAACTGAACCCCGCCCACTGTCCCCGCAGCTGAAAACGCCGGTATTTCCCGGCCGGCGTGCGCACACATGAGACTAAGTATCATATATTTTTTTTTCTTACTCTTATCTCCAGCGTGGGATGGGGATGGAGGGGGGGTGGTCAATGGGACGTATATGAGAGGGGTGCCACACTGCCTATGGGAGGGGAGGGGGATGCCACACTGCCCATGAAAATGGGATGGGGTATGCCACACTGTCTATGGGGTGGGGGGAATGCCACACTGCATATAAGAATGGGATAGGAGGGAATTACACACTGCATATGGGAATGGGATGGGGGGGAATGACACACTGCATATGGGAATGGGATGGGGGAGAATGCCACATTGCATATGGGAATGGGGTGGGGGGAATGCCACACTGCCTATGGGATGGGGGGGGGTGCCACACTGCATATGGGGGGGAATGCCACACTGCATATGGGGAATGGGATGGGGGTATGCCACACTGTCTATGGGGTGGGGGGATGCCACACTGCATATGGGATGGGGGGGAATGCCACACTGAATATGGGGAATGGGATGGGGGTTTGCCACACTGAATATGGGGAATGGGATGGAGGTATGCCACACTACCTATGGGAATGGGATGGAGGGAATGACACACTGCCTATGGGGTGGGGGGGATGCCACAATATCTGTAATGGGGTATTTCAACAAACCATTTGGTTTAGAATATTTTTTTCCCTTCATAGGGCGAAAAATATGGTATATTGGGAGCCATATTATATTGCTATATTTGATAAGGATCCTTGGGTGCTTCCTTAAAGTGGACCAACACCCAGGATTTTGGACTATCCTGGGTCTTGGTCCACTTCGGTGGGGCACCCCCGATCGGGGTGCCCCGCTGTGTGAACCCCCCCCCCCCCGATCACCCTAAAAACTCACCTCTCCCCGCTCCCAGTGACGACGGACAAGGGATTTGACAGCCGCGGACAAGCAGCTCCGCCGTAGCCTCCCACGTGTCCCTCTTGACGCGTGCGCGCCCGCGCCGGCCATTCACAGACGGCCGGCGCGGGCACGCCTAGAGGGGCGCGAGGGAGGCGGCGGTGGCCGGCCGCCGCCGAACATAAGGTAAGGGGGTTTGGGGTGTTTGGGGGGGTTTCACCCCGCGGGACATCTCGATCTCTGATGTCCCGCGGGGAGGGAGGGTGATGGTCCACTTTAACTCTAAGGCCGTGATGGCCCCTTATGAAACCATGGCTGAAAAAAAAACAGCAATGAGCCTAGTGAAATGCCACCCATTTGCACAGCTACAAGCCTGGAGACCTGCTCCTCTCCCATACACCAGAAATCCCATCCATCTGATGTCATGGCTGAAAGTGGAAACACAAAATTAATTTGTTACAGAACATGGAATAGACAAATAAGTCTATAAAAGACAGGAGTTTGATTGTTTGGTTGCATTTACAGAACAATTATCAGGGTGGCCTGATTATTTTAAAATGGACCATATGGGACAAACATCTATCATGTTAACCAATGTGCCATGTGAATAGCTAGACATCCAATGTGCCAGTGAGGTGGACACATGGTCAAAGAAGCAAGAACCAGTGCACAGCTGCAGTACGTGCATTGAAAATGGAAAGGTGAAGAGGACACTAGCAACATGTAGAATTGGGGAATGGCAGGGAAACAATTATCGGACCACGTTAGTATGTGCCCATAGAGCAGGTATGGCAGGCAAATAAAACCTCAGGCCCAATTTTGGTCCAACTCTGCCCATAGAGGTCACTAGTAGTTTCAAGTTTATTTCAATAAGTAAAACTCTGCTCCCTTCCACATGACTCACACACCCTTTTAATCAGTGACCTTGGATATACCGGTATTTTACTCTCAAAGTTAAAAAGAACACAGTATGGAGACAAACTAATCAGACGGCCGCTTCTTACATTTGCGGATTATGACATAAGAGGAGTATCCTATGGGAAAAAAAAGATATTTACACTCAGCAGTCAGCCAAGAACGATTATATCATGGTGTATTAATAGCAAACATTGGGGGATTTAGTAAGAATGAGAAAACCTTAAAACAAAAAGGAGACAATTTGCCAATACAGCCCGATCCCATAATCCTCAGCTGCATTCAGTGCTGCCTGCATACGGGGGATAAGAGGCACACGCCAGTGCTCCATAAACTCCCAAGACCTTTGTTATGCCTTTTTCCATCTGTGTGACCCCCTCTGACCCATGACAATACTCTGTAGTAAAGGGAGCTCCAATTCCTCCACGTCACCCAAAGAAACAGGTCTCCTCTACAGCTGGCATAAGGAGATAACATCCCAAAGTAGGGACAGGCACTTTTGAAGATCAGAGAGTGGAAAAGGCTTTAGAAGAAGCTGGCTGCAAAAAGAGATAATGCGGGATGTGATAATCATGAGCAGGGGAGGGTGACGGAATTTGAACAAGTAACAATAATTAGCCGCCACTGACTAACATGCAGCTAACTAAGCAACTTCTGCAAAGTGACAGCAAAGTCTGCCAGCAGCAGATCAAGACAGACTGGCACATGAGCAGGACACAGCTAGGCCACATTTTAGATACCATTTCTTCCTTCACAAATGCAATGCAATTCAAAGTGGAATCTGGACTATGATAAACCACCTCCCATACTCCCTCACTACTCTAAGCAGACAAGCGGTATAAGTGGTAGGTTGTCCATTTAGGTTATAGAAAGAGGGGAAGTCAGCTCGAACATGCTATAGGCATTCTGATGACCTATGATGCACCCGAACCAGCAAAGGGAGATTGGGGGAAATAAATGAAAATACAATTCTGTGATTTCTCACCTGTAGAATTGGTATTATATTGGTATTCTAAGTATACAGCACGTCCTGCCCCAGAAGATTCCTTACACATTGGTAATACATCCACAAGATGGCGCTGGACTGCACAAAACAGCTTGTGGCTCCTCCCGGCCCTATATAGGGACCTCCCACAAATTCCCCAGTATTGACAAGCAGTTAACAAGAAGCCGAGAGAACTATATAACCATAATTCAAATGAACATCTGAACAATCACCATAAAGAGGTAACTAAGAATAATGAGAACAAGTGTGGGATGGAGCAGGACGTGCTGTATACTTATAATACCAATTCTACAGGTGAGTAATCACAGAATTGTATTATTCCAAGTATACAGCACGTCCTGCTCCAGAAGATTCCTTACACATGGGACATCCAATAGCAGTGTCCGTAAAGTAGGGTGGGATCCCCAAAAGCAACAGCAGGCAGTTTAAACCACTATGCTTAAAAAAAAAAGGATTTTTTGTCACGCACTGCTAAATTAAGTATGCTAATCTATGTAAATGCTGGTGCTGGCTGATAAAGGGACATCGAAATGTACACAAACAGAAAGGTGGGGGGCTGCCAGCACAGTCCCAAAAGCCTTTATCAATGTGAGCCGCACTCTGTAGTTTAAAAATTCATATACCATGCCTTTATTGAAAACATATACATATACATGACTGACAAAAGTTTAAAAAACATTAAAAAAGGTGTTGGAAAAGGGGGACTTAGAGCCATAAAATTAATACAACAAATACCATGATGAATGCAGTCAATTAAAGTGACTTTCTCTAGTGAAATTTCTCTAGTTCTGAAAAAACTGTGCAATGTGCACGGTAAAGTGCAAATAGTGCTAGCTAAAGTGCAACCAATTAAAATGTCAAATGCTATATAGATACCAAGTGCTATACAACATACATTGTGATATGACTGGTAATTTTTTTTTTTCTCTGGTTCTGCAAAAACTGTGCAATGTGCACGATAAAGTGCAAATAGTGCTATCCAGGGTGCAACCAAATAAAGTGTCAAGTGCTATATAGATACCAAGTGCTATACAATATACATTGTGATATGACTGCTAAAAAAGATAAAAATAGTATCACCAGGTCAGTGGAAATGGAGCCAAGTCCCCTCACCAAACAGCCTCATAGACCGTTGACGCGTTGCGTGCGGGGTCGCCCAGCACCTGGTGATACCATTATCACGAAGCCAAGGCTTCACTCAGGATCAGGGGACATCCAGAAGGATCAATCCAAGGGCGCAACGGCGCTGGAAGGAGATATCAGGTGCATACATAAAGAGGCGTCCGTAGACACCAAGAGCATCAGTCCCCCTAAGGGCCATGAAAACCCTCATGGAAAAAAGTGCAACACCTGTAGAGGGAATGTAGCCCCTCATATAAGTATTATTAAGAATAAAGTCCATAGTTAGACTAAAGGACTAAAACGCTGATCCTACAGACCATTTGGACCGGAGGTCCGTCGTAAGAAGGAACACCCCCAAGGTATGGGGTGCCTGTAGCCATATACACACATATATACACACATATATATATATATATATATACCGATCCAAGGTTAAGTAACCAGATCCACCTTCTTAGGCACACGTCTGACGGAGTCAGGAGGCCCCAGAGAAGCGACCTGGACTACCAGGCAGCTCAGACAGCGTCCAGCAAAAATCCCCAGGAAAATCCGCAGGGTAAAGATGAAAATTGATCCCCACAGGGACCATGGGACTACTTGGGAGATGCAGCTAAGCAATCCCCAAAGAAATTCCCCACGAGGGCGACAGAACCAGACTCCTGCAGGAAAGGCCAGGACAGAACCTGCACCTTCAAAGTCCCCAGATGGGGAGCCAACCCCAACTTACGCTGTAATGACTTTAAAGGCCCTGGGAACCGAGAACGTTTAACAGGGAAGAGACCAAGGCTCATGCCAATCAATATGGTTTACCACAAAAAAACCCCATATACGGAGGAAGTGGAAGCTGGGGAGCTGGCTCCCCGCCCCCCCCCCCATACTAAGTCATCCAGAAGATAACGCCCGTCCCAAAGGGGTGAATGAATCAGCTGTCAATCCCCAGACAGGAACCTTAAATTGGGACAAGGGAAGGGGCCTGACAAGGGTAGATCCGCACTCCTGAGAGAGCGAATAGGTCAGCAGACTTCAGCAGAGGCATCTGCGAGCCACAGCTCATAAGGCCACCCAGGCCATCGATCTCACGGGACTCTCTATCAGGCCAACCGTGCGCAGAACCACCCAAGTAGGGTGATGAAGAGAAGGCATATAAATAACAAGTCCATGCCTAAAATACTCAGCCCCCAGACCAGAATCAGAATATTCTGGGACAGCAAAAACAAGGGCAGAGGCCCTGTGTTAGGAGGGAGACCCAACAGAGCCATGCTAGGCTCCCCGGGCGACACCAGGATAGCATAACCTGCCGCTAAGAGCATCCATTGAAGCGAATACCGCTGAGAAGCAGGGGAAGTAGACCCCCGCCCAAGGCAGGATCAGGGACCCTCCAGAGGGAGCATCCTGCCTCAATCTTTAGACCAGTAGTAAAACAGGCCATTGTCATTCAACAGACCAGGAGTCTCCCAATAAACCGACCGTTCCTAAAGGAGGAGAAGTCCAGCCATATAGAGTCAATGGGGGCGCATCGTTTCAACAAAACCAGCAGGTAAGATGGACCATCTAGGGGACCCTACCTAGAAACCACAGGGATTGTGGAAGAAATTCCCCTCCCCCGCCAAACCTGCAAGACTTGGTACCTAGGGTGACCGTTCACCGGAAGATGCTAGTAAGGAAGGGGGGTGCCCCCTGACAGGGCCCTTAAATATGAGAAGCTCAAGAGGAACCACCTTACCAAGGGGGCATGAGCACAGACCAAGCACCAGGGTGCTGGAACATATGTAAGCTCGATAACCTACTGTGCCGAAGAGCCCAAGGGCTCGGTATATAAGTGACATCATCTTGATGTGCCGCCAACTGGCCCACCAGCTGCCATCCCGCCTGGTGAAGGTAAGGCGCCAGTAAAGGGGGCAAAGCCCCCGTAACCAGGAGTCCCCTTAATTGCCAGAGAAGAAGGCTTCAAGCCTGAACCGGATCCCAGGAATGGGGGATAGCGGATAAGGGACCATGAGGGATTGAGGTGACTGAGCAACCATCCAGTAGCTCCCAGGGGACACCGCTGGCCGACCAATCCACTCAGCCTGACGCAGAGACTGGGGAGTAAGAAAGACGACCCGGTAGGTCCTAACGCAAGACGCCCCCCCCCAGGTGTGTCAGAGACATCACCCCCATTCGTGCCATGGCGAGTAGCCTGGGAACGAAAGAGAGGCCCCAAATAATGCCTCAATCCGCAGGGTTGGTCCTGCAACACTATCTAGAAATGGTCTTGGTGTCCAGCAGACACAAGGGATACTAAGAAGATCTAGTACTTCACAAGAGGCTGGAAGCCCCCCTGCACAGGGGGCCCGTGACCCAAGACAGAGGTGTCATATAGGGACTACCTGTGAAGGTAGAATTGCCAAGCCTGCCATAGGCCAACATGGCCCAGACTGCCTCATACTGTTGAGGGAGGGAGGAAGGATAATATAGAGGCCATAGCCCCGTACCGTTAAGGGCAACCTGTAAGTAGGCCCAAACACTGTATGCCCAGTCCGGCCTGCGCTAATTCCTGCAGAAAAAGCAGGGGCTAGAAGCACCCTGACAATCACAGAGGGACCGCCCAGCAAAAGCCATCCTGTGTCCAGGGGAATTACATCCTGGAACCACCAGAAGGAGAAGGTATAATCTTGGATGGGAGACAGCTGCTGCAGCAGTACCCTCGCCCAGAAGGGCGAGGGCACCCCTTCATGCTTGGGAGGTCTTGGCAGATTTGGGCTTAGTCCTGCCAGAAGGCCCAGGGTGCTGCCTGCCCGCCCCATGGTGGAAATCCACACCGAACATTTGGAAGCACACCTCAGGTTCGCGTTTGACACTTAACGTAGGGAGGTGGAGGGGTGACCCTGCCTCGTGGAGGCCGGAGCGGCCTTCTGCGCAAGGGTGCTTTACCCTTGTTACCAAAAAGGTCCAAACGGGCCCCAAACAACCGCCGTCCTCTGAATGGAAGGCAAGTGAGAGCCTTTTTTGTAGCCTCGTCAGCACCCCACTGTCGCAGCCAGACCAGGCGGCGAATACCTACCACAAGGGCTGAGGTTCTAGCACACATCTTAATGGTGTTGTCCAGTGCTGATAGAATAAACTTCACAAACGCTTCACAGTCTGATAGCACATTAAACACCCCCCAAGGAAGGTCCTCAGGGTGGTGATCTAGTATTTTCCTGACAAGAGTCCTGGCGGCCACCGCCGTGATGGCCGCGGCACAAGCCGGGCGCAGAGCCGTCCCAGCACACGAGAAGGCGTGGGAAGCCAGTCTGTCAATGCGCCGGTCCTCGGCATCCCAAAGGGTACGGTAGAAAGGAGCAGTCATGAAACGGGGGTTTGTGACCCCTATAACCGGTGCGTCCACCACCAGGGGAGCTGACCATAAGTTAACCACATCAGGAGGGAAAGGGTACTTCCATTCCCAGACCCCTTTAAGCTTACAAGGCGATTCCCATTCTCAGGATATAAGATTCTGGAAATGTTCCTGTTCCAGGAACTCCAAGCGCGGCGGCGCTGTATGGAAACTCTCCTTCTTAGGCTTGGGGATCTCCCCAGGTGGGGAGATTGACAAAACCTCAAAAATCTGTGTCACACAGACCCCAAGAACCGGGCTCAGAATCATCGCAGCCCCAGGGCATCCCGTTTGAGGAGCCCGAATCTGAGAATAGCTCACCTTCCTCAGAAGGGTCGGGGTCCTGCATATCAGCAGAGTCATCGGTATCGCCAGGAACCGGGGAGCCAGGAGGCGCCAGGGACCGCTTTTTACCAGGGCCCATACGCTCCGCCAATCCAGAAAGCACCTGCTCCGCCGTGGGTAACACACGCGGAACTGATTGCAGGTCCTCCCCGCTCGAGTGGGACTCGTCATGAGTGATATTTGGGAGCGGGGAGACGGGAGTAAGGAAGGGAGGTGCCTCCGTTGGCAAACCTGCCTGTTCTACACACTGTTCACAGACCCGTGCCCTGTCAGCCTCAGCCTGGGGCTGACCACACACTGCACACAGCCGGTCATGTCCCGGAGGGACCCCGGTTACATAATTCTGAAATGCCTCCATAAGGTGATTATTAATAAGCAGTACGACCGCAGGGATTTATGCAGTAAGCAACCCTGGATGCCCCAAAAACTCGCTAGTAATGTGGGAGAATTTGTAAAGTGGACCCGTTGTAATATATGTTAGGCCGGGGGAAGCCACCGAAGTCCTGGCGTCTGAAAGACATAACGGGACAAGAGGGGTGGAGTCAGTGCCATGCGCAGCCAGAAAGACATAGAACCATGCCACCCCGGAGGGCACTTACATGACCAAGAGAGGAGGCGAACCGCACCACGCGCGCGCGCGAAGATAGAGAAAATGGCGCCACCGAACCTCGAGGGGTGGGCCAGGCTGGGCAGTGACGCGAAGTGCGTCATGCCGAGTCTCTGCCTCCCCCAAAGAGCGCGAAGCTCTAACCAATGGCAAAACGTAGAACAGTTGGTAATAAGGCGTACGTCTAAAATGCTGACACGCTGGAATGATGCTGCCGACTAGGCAGATTGTCAATGAAAACAACGGCTTGCATTGTATATCAAGGCGTGACACTGATCCCAATAATAAATAACCAAGGACTAAAAGTGAAGTTAGCACTAGGGCTGCCACACATACCCCCACCCCCCTTATTTTCCCCCCTGAGTTACGGGAGGAAGCGAGGGGGAAGTGGACGGTGTCCATGGACTAAGTCTGTGAGGGGCATCCACTAGAGGCTCACCATCTGCCTGACCGCCTGCCCTATGGAGGGGGATTGCGGTGGAGCATGGCTCCATTCAGCACACCAGGTGCTGCCTACCTTCACCCGACCCGCGCAGCCCAGGCTGGGAGGCATGTTTCTTCTGAAGAGGACGGGTGGAAATAGTCCCACAGGACCTTGGGCCGTAAGGCCCGCTCGCCTGCGAGAGCGTGATACTTCATGTCTTCGCAGTTCCAGCACTGCAGAGAAATCTGGGGATTTGTGGGAGGTCCTTCGGTATATGTAGGGCAGGGAGGAGCTTGTTTCCTACATGTCTGCAGTGCACGGCGCCTGAGGCGCAGGATTACCCACATGTTATTACTATCCTGGAGCAGGACGTGCTGTATGCTTAGAATATAATTCCCCCTCCTCCAGAGAAGTATAACCGTGAACGTCAAATATTTCCTCGGCCTCCATTGGAAAGCGAGAAACAGCGGGTGATAAATGTCGCTTCTTAGCAGAAGCCTTACGCGGGGCAGACCCAGCAATATGTCTCTCAATGCTGGCCACCTGTGCATCCAAATCAGGTTGAGACTGGTATGCACCTCACTAGGAGTCAGATGTAAGCGTCGGGGGGTAGGCGAAGCCAGAGGGGGCGCAGGCCCAGCCACAGGTAACCTAGACTGCAGCACAAGCACCTGCTGGGCGCAGGGTACACACACCCCGACGTCATCACTTATAGGGGATACCCCACACGCAACGCATAGACGGGCTTGTCCCAAAGGAACCCTAAGCACATTATCCTGAGAAGCCTCCATATGGTGATTAATGTGGCACCGCAGGCCAATATGGGATTAACGCTAATATAGCTATCCGGGATGCCCCAAGAGTTCGCTAGGGAAGTGGGAGATATATAATTACAATAGCCCTCCAAAATACCATTTTGTGATTACTCACCTGTAAAATGGTTATTACAAGTATGTCACACACCCTGCTTCCAAATATTCATGACACTTCGGTAACTGTCCTGTAGAGGGCGCTCTTGCAGAGATGACATGAAAAAAAGGAGCCCCTCCTGGCCCATAAATACCTGGGACCTCCCACCATTCCCCAGTATAAGACAGCAGTAAAGGGACCAGGAAGAGCCAAATGTAAACCGCAAAGAAAAAGGTTCACCATATGAAGGATCCCTGAAAACCAAAAAAGGGCGGGATGAAGCGGGGTGTGTGACATACTTGTAATAACCATGTTACAGGTGAGTAATCACAAAATGGTATTATTCCCAGTATGTCACACACCCAGCTTCCGAATATTCATGACACTTGGGACATCCAATAGCAGTGCCCATAATGGGTGGGGATCCCAAAAAGGCAACAATGCAAACTTAAACTACTGCAGCTTGCAGAACTTTGCGGCCAAAAATAGCATCCCCTGAGGCCCGCACATCAACCTTATAAAACTTGGAAAAAGTATGAACAGAAGACCAAGTAGCAGCCTTACAAACTTGTTCAACAGAAGCCTGATGCTGAAAAGCCCAAGATGCTCCAACAGCATGAGTGGAATGAGCAGTAAGGCGGAAGGGAGGTTCCTTCCTCTTAGCAGAATAGGCTTGCACCACCGCCTGACAGATCCCCTTGCTGATAGTGGACTTAGCCGGAGGCAAACCCTTCCTAGGCAAACCCTTCCTAGATCCAGAAGGAAGAACAAAGTAAACACAACCAAGTAAAACTTCAGAACCCTAACCACATCTAAAGAATGCAGAGTCCTCTCCTTGGAATTAGCAGGATTAGGACACAAGGAAGGCAAAACAATGTCCTGATTGAGATGAAAAGCAGACACAACCTTAGGCAAGAAATCAGGCTTAAATCGAAACCCCACCTTGTCCTGGTGTCGCTCAAAATAAGGAGGTTTGATGGAAAGCGCCGCCAACTCAGAAACACGCCTGACAGAAGTGATAGCCACCAAAAAGCCTACCTTAAGAGTCAAAATGGGCAAAGCGGCCTCACGGAGAGGCTCAAAGAGACGACCCTGCAAAGCAGATAACACCAGATTCAAATCCCAAACTGGTAACATAGGCTTACGTGGCGGACGCACATGGGGAACCCCCTAGAAAAAAGTCTTAACCAAACGTGAGCTGAAAATGACCCTTGAGGGTACTAAGTTGAAGGCCCAAATCCAAACCATGTTGCAAGAACTCCAGCATCCTGGGAATAGAAAACACCCGACAGGGAAGAGATCTGGACTCACACCAGGCAATGTAAGCATGCCAGACCCTGTAGTAGATAAAGGACGAGGACTTCTTCCTAGCCCTAATCATGGTATCAACAGAGGCAGGCAACCCCTTCTCCATCAAGATGGAGGTTTCAGCAGCCAAGCCATCAAAACCAACGTTTGTAAATTGGGATGGCACAGCTGCCCTTGAGTGAGCAGATCTGGATCCATGGGCAGGATCTACTTATCTACTGCCAGCTGCACGATGTCTGCGAACCACACCCTTCTTGGCCAACAGGGGGCCACCAGAATGGCTGGCACCCTTTCCTGGGCCATCTTGCGCAGCACCCTGCCCAGCAGAGGAAACGGAGGGAACACAGAGGAGCAGAAAACCCCTTCCAAGGCATTACTAGCGGATCCGTGGCAAAGGCCAGAGGATCCTGTGACAGAGAGACAAAGAATGGAAGTTTGTGATTGTGACAAACAGCAAACAGGTCCACATCCGGTAGACCCCAGCGGTGGCACAGGGAGTGAAACACCCTGTTGCTGAGGGACCACTCTCCCAGCCGAGACATCCCCCTGCTCAAGGAGTCTGCCTCCAGGTTCTCCACTCCCGGGATGTAAACAGCCGATATGCAGGGGACATTCTCCTCCTCCCAGGACAGTATCAGGGACACTTCCTTGAGGGCTCGCTTGCTCCGAGTCCCTTCCTGATGATTGATGTAGGCAACCGCCGTCTGGTTGTCCGAACGGATCTGAACAGCCCGAATTATTGACGTGGATCTGCTCACGGGACTCCAAGCGTTGTATAACAGTGTGAAAAAGCTCACCCTGCTGCCTTTTAGCCGGGACAGGAGGTGTAATACACAGTACTTCAAAAATGTGAGCCAACAGCCTGACAGTATCCTCAGGAGACCATGGGTCTTCTCCAAAAGGAGACCAAGTACCACCATAAACCTCCTGCTGCTCCTCAGAGGAATCATTATCAGAGAAAAGGTCCCCCCTCTTCTAGGGGGTACAGGCCAGGGAAAGAGAACTGTCCCTCATCCTCCTCAGGAAAAAGGGAAACAGCGGGAGTTAAATGCCGCTTATTGCCAGAAGCCTTACGAGGGACCGGCCCAGCCATATGCCTTTCCAGGCTGGCCATCCGCAAGGCCAAGTCATAACGTGATTCCCCACTAGCATGTCCCTCACTAGGGGTCAAATGTAGTAGGTAGGTGATGTAGAAGGGGGCACAGAGCTGGGCAGCGTAGCAGGCAACCCAGACTGCAGCGCAAGTACCTTCTGGGCACAGGGCACACATACCCTGACACCGTCACTCACAGGGGATACCCCACACGCGACACACAGCTGGGCTTGTCCCAAAGGAACCCCAAGCACATTATCCCTGGAAGCCTCCATATGGTGATTAGAGTGGGCACACTGGCCAGTATAGGGTTAAAGCTAACAAGAGCCACCCGGGATGCCCCAAAACCCCACTAGGGAAGGTGGGAGAAGGAAGGGAAGAGGGCCTGGAGAAACCACAGTCACGTTTAGCCCGCCTGAAAGACATAAGAAAACCACACACAACATTCCCATAATGTGGTGACAAGAGCACAATACAACCCCGAAGGGGACTCACGGACCAAGAAGCTGATCGCACATCCAGGTAGGCCAGCCCCGCGCCACAGTACCGCAGGTCAGGAGAAGACAAACTCCAACCAAAATGGCACCTGCAAAAACCTTGAGGGGCAGGTTGCGGAGGTATGACGCAAAAAGAGTCATCCGCGGGACCCGCCCCCCCAAGAGCGCGAATCGCGCTCCACGTGACCCCCCCACGCCAATGACAGCGCAATAAAAAGTGAGGAGAAAGTCGCCGCCAGCCACGGAGCGCCGTACAAAAGGCGCGGCGGCGAGCGCGGACAATACAAGTAAAAGGCAGATAAATTCAAAGTGAAACAACACCACCTACCCCCACCCCCCGCCCCGGAGAGCTCCCCAGGTAGAGAGCGATGCGGGGAAGGACAACGGTAGGCGCACCCTTGGCATGCTTAGTTAGGGAGGAGAAGGGGGGCAGTGGAGGGGGGGGGCAGGCCCACAATAAGGCAGGAAGGGGCATCCCACAAGGCTCACATAAGCCTGAACCGCCTACCCTTGTAGGTACAGGGATTGCGGTTGGAGCAGCGCTCCTCCAGCACCTTGGCGCTGTCCTACCTTCACCCGAACCAGGCAGCCGAGGCTGGGAGGCAGTGGGTCCAGAACGGGTGGAAATAGTCCTGCAGGGCCGCAGGCCGATAAACCCCGCTCGCCTGCATAATATAGAGAGCCATCTTCTATCTTTGCAGTCCAGACTGCAGAAGGAAACTGGGAATTGTGGGAGGTTCCTGTCCTTTTATAGGGCCGGCAGGTGCCACAAGTCTTTCTGCAGTCCACTGCGCCACCTTGTGGCGGGATATCCCAAGCGTAAAGAATTCTGTGAAACAGGACGTGCTGTATACTTGGAAAAGGGAGAAAGGTATCACATTTGTTGCTCCCTATTCTGGTCAGTTTCACCTCACTGAGAGAATTGTCTAAGTTTCCAATATTAAAAGTGGATAAGGATTTAGAGAAATCGGATGTGGGATCGAGAAGAGCATCAACCTTCCCGTCTCCATCCATGCTGGAGCCGCCACGTTTGGGGAGGTTTTCCATGTGGGATGCCTAGGTGCCCTTGTTGTCACCTTATCAGAAAAGGGAGTGAAGAAAAACCTTTGTGAAAAACTTGGAAGGCTAAAACCAAGTGCATTTTATACTTTTCCACTAGCATGCCATAGGGTCTAAATAATCGATTGGATCTGCATCTTTCTGTACGAGAACAGATGTTCCTCAGTTTACGCTAGTAGCAACTTACCGTGCCCTTTACTTGAATTTAAAAAAGCCATTAAAAAGTCTTTGAATACAGTTATTGGTGTATTATGTTTTAAAACTGTGCATTAGTGCCCTAAATATCAAAGGCATTGTTTAATTATTGTTTATGAGTTATTGCAATTTGACATTTATATTGATTCGAATTTTGCAGGTATTCATATAATTACGTTTACTGTGCTTCGTGTTATTTGTCATGCAAGTAGAAATGCATGTTTGCACTATATTGCACTATATTGGCTGTTGGTGCCTCTGGTAGCAACATGGTGGGCCTGCTGGGCGGAGTAGTTCTTCGGCTCTGTTTGCATGGACTGGCATTCCAGCAGGAAAGTTTCTGCTGCGAGTGGTCTTTCGCAGTTCAGTGGAGAATGTCCAATCGCGGTGATGGGTGGGCGATGCGTGAAGGACTGCATGGTGCCAAAATCTAGTCTGCAAGTACCTGTGGAGGCCAGTCCTTTATAATTCACTGAGCTGAATGAGCAGATATTTGTATGCAAGTATGAGCCCAGACTGAGGTGACCAATATTCTCTATGGATACCATAGCATGGTCCTGTGTGCTGCCAATCTGGTCTGGTGAGAAGTCAGAACTGCAGGACCCAGCACACAGATTAAGGGGACACCGGGTCCTAAGAGCTCCATATACAGCGGTAGCTTCAGGTAAATCTAGGAGCTGGTTTGATCTTTCTGGAAAAAGTCAACCCACACCAAAGTCAACAAGAAAGTACCATAATGAGTAATCTGCTTGGAAATTGTGCCACACGGCACATTTGCAGCAGCTTGCTTTGGTCGGAAACTGCCCCCACCTGGCTGATTGGAAAATTATTTCAGCTATTAATCAATCATTTTAATAGGACTATAGGAGAAAATTATTCTAATGATTTTTTTACTGCTCTCACATTGCAAAACAAGCCTTGCAAGCTGGCTGATCTGCCATTTAGGTTACAGAACATAAACGCAAAAGGTGAAAATACTAAACAAGCCAACAAACATGCCAAGGGAGCCCGCAGGTCTGATTGAATTACCGAGCCACAGACAGGTCATTGCGAAAGTGAGCCGGCACAGGCCAAGAGACACAACACTTGGACGTGCGACATATCTGAGCAATGAATCGGAGGGTATTTTTGAATGAGAGTACTGAGGCCAAGGCTTGTTTATCCTACAAGTTCAGCACAATCATAGTAACACAGCACCAAAATGCATAAGTTTGAGAGAGTCGCGGGTAGGAAAACTTCTCAACAACCACCAAAAGCAGCACCAACCAATAATAATGTCTACTTTTTTAATTTAATAGCTGAAACACACAAAAGATAATCACTATGGATCAATAAACATGATTGCTGGGGGTAGAATATCACTGTAATTGATACATTAAAATGTCAGCTTAAACCGGACCTTCACCATGATTTATTGAAAAGCCCAAACCCTTAAAAAACGATTCCCCAGCATCGAAAATTAATACATTTTAAGTTTTTAGTCACTTATATTCTTTTCCCCACTGGGCTGCAACTCCGTCCAGGACGTTAGGATATGGGCGCCGCCATCTTGAAGCATCACACTTACTGAGGAAAGGAGAGTGGGATAAAGTACAGGGGGGCGGGTTATAACTGTGCTTTGCTCAGCGAGCAGAGCTGGGGTCAGGAAAAGATCAGCAGTCCCAGAATGCAGAGCAGCACAGTCAGACGACACTACCTGTTTGCAGGCTGCCTGATGTTCCATGACCCGCCATATTGGATGTTTCTAGGCTTATAACATGCAGTAGATGCAGATAGGATCATTTTTAATGTGAGCATTTTTAATGTGAGCAATCTGTATGTACAGGGTGTGAGAAACATAAGAGACTCTTATTCAGAGTGAAGGACCGCTTTAAATATTCACTAGTGTAAACAATAAAACAATTTTATAGCACTACATGATCCTTACATGTTAAAATGTACTTCTAGGTTGTGTTGCAAAAAAAAAAAGAAAATGCATAGAAAAGAAGGAAAATACCTCTTTTGCCTCACTGTGTGAAACACCCCAGATCGCCTGATCTCACTTACCTCTTCCAGGTCCCACGGCGCATCTAAGAGCAGCGGCTCCGACGGCCGCATCCTCTGCTCTAACAGGAAGCGTGCCGAGATACCCATTCACAAATGCCTGGATCGGGTATGCTCCCTGTTAGAGGGAAGCGGAGGATGCGGATCGGCAGAGCCGCTGCTTTTAGACGCATCGTGGGACTGTGAAGAAGTGAGCTAGGCACGGCGTCCTGTGGAGTTTAACACAATGGGGCACCCCCAATCAGGGTGCTCCCGGGAAACGGACCAAAACCCAGGATAGTCAAAACTATTGACTATCCTGGGTTTTGGTCCACTTTAAAGTGGACCAACCCGGGATTTTGAATATCCAAGGCAAGGCCAGCTCGCTGGCGGCCACATTCCCGCTTCCCCTCTAAAAGGGTGCCAGCCATTCACAAGTGCCTGCCACAAAGCAGAATCCTGGAAGTCTAATCTCTCTAAGAGGATTTAATGGGATAATTTCTTGACTTCTTTTTCTGGGTAAGCATAAGGACGGGTTTTGTTGTCGGTGAGCCCAAAAGAAACAAAGAAGCAGCAGCAATGCTCCTGCAGGAATCAGTGGTGTTTTGTCCCAAACAGATGCAAGTGGGGCCATATACTCTTCTCACTGAGGTTATGCATAAATGAAATCTGGTGGCTAGGTCAAAGAAGAGCAGGTGGATCTTCGCTTTATTCAGCAACACAGCAAGTTTAATTCTATGCATGGCAGGTAAGCAAATTATTTTTAAACCTATTCTGGGACAATCAGCAGCATAGAGACCGAGGGCTGCACAATACAGAATAAGTCATTTGCTACAGCTACAAACACCACTGCAAGAATAAAAACTTTTATTCGCTAAGAGATGTGTCACACAAATGAAGCCATTTTGCACACATCTCTGACACACAATGTGCAGAACAAGCCAACCTTGTACAGCCCTCAAGCTTCGGATCCTGAGCGCCTCTGACAAGAGCACAGGTGACTGCAACCCAAATACGTCCTCCGTCTGTGATGATGGACATCACCATTTGTCCTTGCCAACTGGGGATCACTAGTGTACCTCCGTACACTAAAAGTTACGTTGTTACAGCATCCCGCAACGCGCTGGCACCGCCCCACACAAACCAGAGACAGCGGAGAACCTCTCAGCAGATGGGGATGGACAACGGGATGTATGGGGGGGATCCGTGCTGCAGACCGGCCTTCTGCCACAAGGTTGTGGGGCTCCAGCGGACCCTCTTGGGCCATAGGTACACTGCCCTGTGGGGTTATAGGCCGGGGGCAGCAAGCACCTACCCAGGCATCGCCTGCGTTTGAAAAAAAAAAAAAAAAACAGGACATTGTCCTAGCGTTCTTCCTCCTAGGGAGGAAACAATACAGAGAACTAGGGTGAAGGGGTGGGGCTTTTAACTTGTTCCAGCTTGTGTTTCCTTCAAAGGGGGAGGGAGGAGCTCTCTCTCTCCATGGCCGTCCTGAAGGACAAAGGGAGAAAAATTACCTGTCAGAGGGGGACAAAACACCAAGTGGGCTGTCAGTTAAAATAGTTAAAAGTAGCTGTGCATGTAAAGTATTATTCTATTCGGGGGATCTTGCAGATTTAGCTTGTTTCTTCTTGTCTGCATATTGATATTTTAGCTTTTTTTAAACTTTTTTTTATAGAGACCCTGTGCAAACAAAGAATTCTTTTATTACTTGCAGAAAGATAAGCCCACTATAACAAGCTGGGTACACCTAGAAAGCTTAATGTGTGAATGGAATATATGGTTGGGGGGTATTTCAAATGTAAAGGGTGGTTGTGGTTGAAAAAGATCAAGGTGCAGTTTGTCTGCAGAGTAGAAATGTTCAAATAAAATTACCCTTATCCGCATTGGGGGTGTTTAGCAACCCTTTCCTTCACAATATCTATGCATCGAGGGATTACGTCCAGAAAACTACACCCACGTCAACAAGCCTAGTATGCACAGAAAGCTTTTGGCATATACTTCCAGAGAATATATATTTGTTGGGGGAGTATTTCAAATGTAAAGGATTGTTTTCCTTGAAAAATGCAATGTGCCTAGTTGTATTTCATCTGAAAATTCCCTAAAGCGCTGTTTCAGTTTGGGTGAGTCTCCTGGGCAGGAAACAGTGTCTACCAATACATATGTGATACCGTTGTAAACGGGAGAAATTAGGGTTTTACAGGCAACATGATTTTATTGAGAAACTTACAATTTTTATTACAAAAACCACTAGAAAAAATTTTTTTTGCACATATTACACCCACAAATATTGAGAATACACTAAGGAAAAATATTGACAAAGATACTTCATGTTAAATATATAATTATTCCTGGGAAAGCCCTTCAAAAACCAGTTAACCATGTATAGTGCAAAATGGTGAAAAATGGTCTGGCAAGAGAGGGTGACAAAATCTCTAGGTAGGCTAGCAGTTAATGGGTTAAATATCTGAGTGAATGTATATTCACATGTCCAGCACGTAATCACTTGAGTTTCCAGTGTAACCCATTAAAAAGGAACATAACACAAGTGGCTCTTCAATCACTCAAATCACCAGGGGTATAGGATTAAAAATTACTGGATGACCTAATATGTGCAATAATTCCCATAATAATCTTCATCCTTCTTGGATAAAAGGGCAATACCTAGCCCTCCTGAATTACCATTGTAAGGCTGAAGAATTCTACACTGCATAGCAAATAATTCATTCCTTACTTAATCCTTTAACTGCCAGCCTACCTCGAGATTTGTCACCCTCTGTTGCCAGACCATTTTTCAATATATTGTGCGGTACATGTTCAACTGATTTTTGAAGTGATTTCCAGGGATTTCTCAGGAAAATTATATTTTTTTATCAGCAGAGAATGGGCTTTAACATTAAATGTCTTGATTGGCCTTGTTTTAGTGTATTTTAGTGCAAAAAAATCTATTTTTTTTAATAATGGCCGCGGGTGACTTGCCAGCCCACTAAGCCTTGTGAACTGGTATAGGGGTCTCAAAGATCCCCTACCAGTTCACAAAGGGTTAAATGTAAAAAAATAAAATAAAATAAAAATGACACAGAGGCAATAACTTTATTATTAAAAAAAATATGTTTTTCTCTTTACTCACCTCAGCTCCTGTGTCCCTCGCTGATCTTGATGACAGATGAGGTCATCTCTGGGGGGGGGGGCAGGGGTTCAGAGGATCTCACAACCCTCCACCAGTCTCTCTCCAACAACTGTCAGGCCAAAAGTGGGATGACGTCAGCAGGGCGGGACTAGTCGTGAAGATAGCAATGGCCATGGCAGAAGCGTGCCTCTCCTGAAACCGGAGGAGATCGGGGGGGGGGGATGGGAGGTTCCCCAGGTGAAGAGGAGACCTGGCCGGATTGATTAAGGGGTTGGGTGATAGGCTTTTTAGAATTTTTGGGGCGCTAGCAGGGTGGAAGTCAGGCACATAAACTAAACTTGATGTTGGGTATTGGGGGAATCAGTGGCCAGATGGAACCCACAAGGCGGGGTTATGATTCAATTGACATGCTTTTTTCCTAGACTCTTCTGCTTCTCTTATATTACCCCCCCCCCAAGGCCTGCTCCAGCTTCATACCCCACCACAGCACAAAAAGGCTCCGTATGGTCTGTATACTTGCTCCCCACAGCTACTTTGGAAGCATGCATCAGCTACCAATGATAAAACTGCCCTGCTCCAGCAGCTCCGAGCACGACTGACAGACAGCGGGGCATATGTAAGTAATCCCTTGCAATCTAGCATACTTATAGTGATATTTAATAGGTCATATTCACAATACTCCTGCATCAAAGCAGTACAACTTGGGTATGTTTCCCCAAAGTAGTCCTCAAGGTCCAGCAACAGCACGTTTGTTAGAAATTCCACACAGATGCCTCAGTAGTACTGCTCCACAGCTGCATGAATGGACATTCAAAACAAAACCTGTGGGTGGAACTTGAGGATGGATTTTGGAAATCCATTGTGTCTCAGAGAAACCTCATCCCACTGTATAGGCAGGCCCAACAAGTCCCACATTTTCTATGCTTCCATGATATTAGGCCAAGCCATAATGTCAGATGAGAATCCCAAAGTGGTCACTACTCAGCAGTAGGAAATGCCTATTTTACCTTGCTGGGGTCACTCAACACATGCCAGGTCAGTGTGGAGGAAAACAAGATCACATGCAGAAGCTTTGATCCCAGTGGTGCGTTTTTTGGGATGGTGTATTGGCATAGGGAGTTTCTTGGTAGCCTTCAGCTTATTGTTGTATTGACCTTGTGTAAAGCTGTAGTCACAATGTAAATTCTAATTTGAGAATTAATGAGCTCACCACACAAAGCGGCCCCATGCAAGTCAAAGGAGGGGGGAAGCAGCCTGCAAACTACGAGGGGGGTGCCAGTGCTAGGAGTTGTTAATAGCATGCAGCAATTAATCAGTACAGGGGATAATGGTGTGGAATTAAAACGCAGCTTCCCTGATCCGCATGCTGATCACCTGGGAGTCCCTCATTAATCGGGGAGTTTTCAGCCATGTGCACATCTTATCTAAAACATCCCCAACGTGGCTTCTATTTTAGCAACTTCTATTAAAGGGAAGTAGTCTTTATATAGATGCTGGGTCTTTGCCCAAAGAGTTCTCCATAATTAACTAAAAACAAAAAAAAAACTACAGTAGTCTGCAGTTTATATTCTAAGGTATGAGCTGGATGAAGATCTGCACATGTAAAGTCCCTGACCGGCTATAAATAAATAAAAATAAACTCTACTCCTCTTTACCGCCCCGCAAGAAGCTTACTTGGGGTCCAGCGTTGAACAATGGACCCTTATTAAACATTACCTATGAAACAGCTGATGTTTGTCAGCACCGGACATAGAGGAAGTTGATGCAGAGGAGAAAAAGGGGGGTATAGGCTTTTTATAACGGACCTCAAGTCTAGAAAGACTAAAGGGACACTAATAGTCAAGTCATCACTTCCTCGTTCACCTTTTGGCCACCAATCATGTGCCTACCACCAAATATTCAGATGTGATGTGCAAGCACACACGGAAAACCCAATTGGTTTAGGGTCATTGGCAGCTATACAACGGCTGACTTGACTAAAGTGCCACTTTAAGTACCCATACATTGAGTTGCCCAGCAGTGTAATGGCAAGATGGAAGCCTGAGAACAGAACAAAATATTTAGCCAATGGTCGAGCACTGCAATCAATTTTCAGCTATGAGCGGCTCCAGCACTGAAAAAAACATCCCAAACTCCGCCTCAGGTGGTGACTGAAGATAACCTTTCCAAACAACCCTGTGCCAGGGTAGATCCTGGTTCACAGGGACACTAAACTTAAGACACAACATAATTATATGCATTTGTTGTCAATATCTGTTATATATGGCTAATGTCCTGTGTATTATAAGTATGTTCCTTGTCCCACCCTAATCTAACTTATACTTTGTACAGCACCATGGAACACCAGTGCTTTATGAATGATAAATCTATGAGGCCTGCATTAGAGAAATACTCATCACTTCGGTCTGATTGGAGAAAGAAAAGAGCCGTGCACCCAGACATGCCACATCGCAGTGTGCAGCTCTTTCCTTCCATCGGCGCCCCCCTCTCCTGGCTTACCGAGCGCCAGTGCATTCTCATTTTCATCCAAATTGAAAGCACACTTGAAAAAAAGGACTGGACACATGCAAAGGTGATGGCACAACAGGTGGCAGGTGGTAGTGTGTAGTGGTCTTGGAAAGGTTAAAAAGGGTCCCTGCAGACCAGAACCCTCCCTGGCACAGACTGTTCAGGTCTACTTCACCCTGCATTACTGTGTGTGTACAGACTTTGAACGATAACATTACACTTTCTTTAGCAAAAATGCTTATGTAAATAGACTGGGGTAGGTCCAGCTGGCAATAAATCCAAACAGGGTTGAAGGTTACTGCAAAACAGTTATGCAGAGTATGGAACGTGAACAATCATTACCAGGCCATCGACACTAGTCGGGCATAGAGATCTACTTTCAAAATAATCCAAATTTAGATTGGGCTTCCAGATATGGCTAAACCCTAGCACAGGAGGAATACCAAGCCCCATGTGTGCATTTCAGCCCAGTGTGGAACTTGCACGTGAATTAGGCCATCCATAGCAGACTAATTATTCACTGTGAATGACAGGAGGTGAGCAGGCACTCATTGCTGAAAAAACGCTCCCCCAGGACCCGACACAACTCTAACTGTGCAGACATCAGCATATGACAAATGCTTGATAGAGGGACAGTCACCTTTTCCATGGAAAGCAAAGAATAATTAGCCAGGCACTAGCCATTAGGCTAGGTGCAAGAGCTTTTAACCCCTTGCATGATGCCCGAGAGATCCATTTAATTTAGGATCTTTAAAGCTGGAATTCTGAATGGCTGGACGTGGGAGTGCTATAACAGCATTCCAGGGATGCGGCCAGCCAGCTGCACCCTTGCCACAGCTGCACTTTTGAGAACCCATTGGCTCTCAAAAAGCGCTGGCTTTGGCGGCTAATAACCTGGTTTTCAAAGAAACCACCAAGCCAATAGCAGCGCCTGGCTGCTCGGCCCGGGGGGGGGGGCATTAGATGAGCAGTGAACCCATTTCTGGATTTCCATACACTTGAACATAGTAATACAGGAGTGGTAATACCTACTACGTGTTGAAAAACATTGTGTTAGATGAAAAACTAGATTTATTTAAAATGGACTAAAACTGGACCTAACATCTTTAGGATGCTACGTCCTGGAAAATATCTACAGCCGGAGAAAAAATGATTTGGGATGCCCCACCATTCACCAAATATTTTTACCTCGTTGGCGATGGAGCATACGGCCACGCCGGCCATTCAGTTATACACACACAGCCATAGGAGGGGGCAGATGATGCCTTGCGCGGAATGCGGCTAAACTCCCATTCAGTTTCTTAGCCACACATTAACATGCAAAGCCAAAGACGTTTATAGGAGCAGAGCTTTGCCATGGGAATGCCAGTGAGGTATGTATATTGGTTACCCATTTTTTGCATTTTGGGTTTTCTCTAAGAGAACATGAGAGGAGTCCAATAATATGTGTAAAAAAAATTAAGTTTTTACCTTTTTAAATTCTTAGTAATAGCTTTTTAATCACCATTATCCTTGTTACATATGTTGCACATACAACCTTTTTTTAGTCTTTTAAAGTGGAACAAAACCCAGACAAGCCTTGTGCTGTTGGAAAAAGACACAAAGAAATAGAAAATCAGGCCCCAAGAGTATGGAGAGAAATGTTCTGATTTTACGGTCTTTAGCACTTCTTGAGAAAACAATTAAAAATGTGTCTTGCACTTTTAGGAAAGTTTTTTTCCCCTTACTAGAAGGGACAAACAGTGGGTTAATGAGGAGGTTTTGCTCACATGGTCTCGTTTTATTAAATATGTAGGCAAGTTCCCATTTTCATGGTCTGTGGCATTACAGATGCTGATGTGTTAATAATGAATGAAGTGTGTTCTTTTATCTGGATTTCCCATGTGGGATAACCTGTATCAACACTTTCCGGATTGCCACAAGCTAACTTTCACAAATCTCTGCCTATTCCCTTATCAGAAAGTTGACCCTTAGCAGTAGAAGCCTATAAAGGGGCATACTATCTGCAAATTCAAGACAGTAAATGCATGGGAAGCTTTCTGTCCCCATTCTGGTGCTCACCTGGCGCAACAGCTTCCCATTTTCCATAAGAGATCTGGCATTCGATAAAAAAAAGCCAGGGGGAAGGAATGGGGAGGGGTGGCAATAGGGATATATTTGTACCATGGGCAGGTCCATCCCTGATTTCAAGGTAGATAGAACAGGTTGGAATACAAGTAAACATGAAATAAAACAAAATTTGGGAGCTTTTTCACCTTAAAGTGGACCAACACCCAGGATTTTCACTATCCTGGGTGTTGGTCCACTTCCGCGGGGTGCCCCGCTGTGTGAAACCCCCCAGAAAGCCCCAAAAACTCACCCTAACCCCGTTTCCACGTGACTCGCTCCACCAATCACCGTCGCCAAACAAGGTGAGATCGCCCGCCACCGCTTCTCGCGCGCCCGTCATTCACAAACGGCCAGCGCGGGTGCGCGCCCTGCTAGAGGGATGCGCGAGAGGCGGAGGCCCGCGCATGCGCCGTTGGAAAGAGGAACAGGTAGGATTTTCGGGCATCCTGGGGGGTTTCACACAGCGGGGCACCCCCGATCGGCAGGGAGCCGATCGGCACGGGAATCTTATAAATTCCCGGGCCGATCAGCGGTGGGTGTTGGTCCACTTTAAGTGAATTTTTTTACTTTTTTCAACTCTTACTGTATTGCAGCCAAAGTCTCCAGTTAAGTAACCATATTTGGCCCAAAATGATGGCCAATGTGGATCACCAGGAGTGTGTGACACCATGTATGCCCACATGGTGAACTATTTCAGGAATATGAAAGGGTGAGTATAATTCTGTTGCATTTCAGGTTTCCTAGGGATTTTTAGCTGGAGTGATATCCCAAATTGGGAGAATTGGGAATAGTTAAAGACTATTACCTATAGTTCTGCTTTAAAAATCAGTACTCTGACCAACCTAGTGCATATATGCTCTATATATTCTTTCCTCAAATGGCCATATACACACATAGTAAAGCAGGGGGGGCCAGAACAAAGGTAAGCCATGACGTCACACCTACGTGGACATGGCCAAATTAAGTAATTGTAGCTGTAGATTTTCTATACAGGCAGATTTCTGGTGTCTTACCTCCCTGACGGCTGATTTCCTCCAAATTGCTTTCTAAAAAGAATTGTTGGGATGATATATCATCTTTGGTTATATATGCTATAGCTTCCATTGGGTCTGGGATAGCCCCAAGTGTCTGAAGAAAAGGGGGGGGGGGACTCTTTGTGTAAGCAGCAATATACCTCCAACAGAAAAGAAAGTGGTTGACTTTGCAGCCAAAAGACAGACAGACAAGCATTGGTGTGTTTCACACAGTCTGGTTGCGATGGATACATTTCTCAGTGCTACAAAGAGGTGACCATAAATGAATTAATATCAAGGGCTGGGCTACAGCAGAGGGCCCGATTTCAGCAACAACAGCTTTATTGATCAGCACACCAGGATGAATCCTCTGCTTAGCAGACAAACAATGGCTTGTCCTGACAAAGCAGAACAAAAGCTGCTTGGGCCAGTTCTGGTGTTTAAAAGTCAGAGGGTTTTGTTCTGCTTTAACAGTAAAACTGTCCACTTAAAGTTCTTGTTGTGATGTACATAAAAGGTGTGTTGCTAGTCAAATGTCCCACAGGTTTGTTTTAAGAATGAAAAACACAAGGAAAAAAAAGGGCAGGCAGCCTAAGGAAGGAAATAAGACAAATTTGTGAGTTCTCTGGGCCACATGACCGGCCCGAACAAAGTTTTAAAATGATCAACAAAATCACCAGCAAATTTGGCTTTATAACAGAGGGACAGTCTGGCTGCTAGTCAAGTGCTGTCCTGGTTACCAGGTCAACAGAAAGGCTGCCAATTAACATGAACAAACCTTCCTGAGCTTCCTGCCCTATTGTCACCCAGCAGAAACCTTGAGGTGGTTGAGATGGAAACGGCTTAATGGCGCTGATGGTGAAGCCTTAGAGACAGAGGTCATGGAGCAGTGATGGTGCCAGCACGCTTTGGGGACTGGACCATTTTACAGGCACTCCGACAAAGCGCAGTCCCCCCCCCCCCCCCACACTGCTAGCAGAATATTGATTTGGTATCATTTCTGAGGATTTGTAAGCATGACATTTGCAGCACCCTCGAGGGAAAATCGCATAAAGGACACGCCAGAAGCACAAGTCGTCAGGCTGTAATTAAGTAGAAGCAATTGGTAAAAAAATGGAAACCTGTAAGATGCACAAAAGAAAAAAAAAAAAGAAAAAAAAAAAAGCAGCTCTGTGGGCATAGAAGCAATCAGCAGCAATCGACTTGTCATAGAAGTCATGATTCAGAATTGATTGCAAAGCTTTGGGGGAGGGGGGTCTCGACAATTGATACCCCCTGATTTCTCAATGCTGGGGGAAAACATGAGCACCCACCAGGCACACAATTAACAATATTTAAATCAGGAGGTAAAGGCTGGGAAAAAACTGCATAATCAGAGCAGGCTGGGCTGAATTCTTACCACATTAAAATATTATACATGCAGTGTCCTCACCATTTCCCAGGGTAAAGCCCGGCTTAGACAAGACAAACACAGAGCAACTCCTAGACACAGGCAGTAATAAACTAAAAACATTATGCAACAAAAGTGATCATTTGTAACTGCTTCCCCACAAATATTTACAACAGCATTCCCATCTGTATTGGCAAACTTTACAAATATTTTTTTCTTAACTACAGCATCACACCTCTATCTGCACGAACCTTGGTACACTCTACAGTAACTTAATTTAAATCTATCAAGAGAACAATAGAACTGTTAATCTCTCATTAAAATCCAGAGAAATGGCTCTCTATGTACGGTGGCAGGCACAAAAAAAACACTTTCAGGTGATTTATATTTCATGCAAATTGCATAGCACTGTTGAAAAAATAGCCAAAACATGGATCGACTTGTTTTGGTGTGTTGGAAAAAAAAACCTTAATGGCAGAAATACTGTTAATCAGGTTTATGCGTAAATATGTGCATATGTTGCCAGTTGTGATATTGTATTTGAATCTGTCAAAAGGAACAATGCACTACATCAATTTCCGGAATAATGTATGGCTTGTACTCCAGGCTCAATAATAGTATCAACGTAATGAAATTAGTTGTAAAACCAGACAGAGGACAGCCAGGAAAGAGGAGAAGCCGTCAATAAAATGGAAAAAGGGGGTGGATGAGGAAAGAGGTCTCTGCACACCAATAAAAAGGGTATTTCCGTGCCGGCGGTATATAACTCCTGCACCGTCTGCAACAACCACCCCCCCCCTCGCCCATTTTTAATTCCTACTTTCTTCCTATTAGTTGCCATGAGCAGGAAATATATATAGCTATACAATTAGGTTAGTGTTTATGTTCCTTTTACAATTAAAAAGGTTGTCTGAGGAGGACATTCAGGATTCTCCATCACTCACCCAGACTAGACTCCTGTGTGAGTCCCGGAAGGAGGGGGGGAGCACAAATCAGGTTAAAATATCATTAGGAAGATAGACCAAACATTCTACTGTAAGCAGCCACATTAAAGGCCCTTTCTGGAAACCCCAAAACACATACTTCCTGATTCTGACTTTGCATTTCTGATACTTCGCTAATCCCAAGATGTCCATGTGCATAGTAAACACCAATCAGCAGTTGATGGCCAATTATTCCAACATGAAAGTGGAGCTACACCAAAAATATCACTCTTCACTGTTCTGTCCCCACTGTCCCATAAGCATCCCAATTTTAGTATGCCTCTCCTATGAATTACTCGTCAAAGTCACATGTGTCCGCTACGCTTGGTGCCCCATGTGACTGTCACACTACACATGCCTACACAGGAAGTCTCAAGGAGAGTAGGTGAGTAGTAATGCTCAATATCAGGCATTTCCAGAGGTAAATTGGTATCCCCAGGGGTGGAAAAGGAAGCAGCAGTGCCAAGGGCTACTGGGGAAAAGCAGACTGATAAATGTGAAATTTGGTCTAAAAGCCTAACCCACAGCTTTATATTTTTGACCAGATCATTTGATTGTCAGGGACCATGACTTTGATACATTTTGTGAGTGATAATTGAATGGGCTGACAGAAATGGCTTATTTTAGTGTGTCTTATTTCCTGCCTGTAGCCAGCTCCAATGCGATAATCCTGTAATAAACCCGATATGCAAAGATGAAGGCGACGCTAGAAACAGGACAGCAAGATCCTATAATCTAGCTGCCCAACACGCCAGAGTGCTCCTATTGAAAAGGCCCGGCAAGTCCTGTGTGGCAGCAGATAGAATGATCACGCCTCACTTCCCATTCCATGTCAGAGAGATCATGCATGAAGATTACACTTAATAGAGATCAGCGGGGTAACATCTAAGTGCTTTCTATTCATAGGTTTATGCAGAGCAGGGCTTTCAGCTACCATCATACTGAACAGCTATACATTAACTCAGTCTCAACATTTAAAGGAATTTGGTATCTCATTTACCTCAATTTAATGAATTAAAAAATACAATTCTGTGATTACTCACCTGTAGAATTGTTATTAAGAGTATACAGTACGCCCTGCTCAAGAAAAGATTCTTTACTCTTGGGTATTACTCCGCCAGATGGCGCTGGACTGCAGAGGACGTGAAATTGGCTCCTCCCGGCCCCTCAAATAACCGGGACCTCCCACAAATCCCCAGCATTGAAAAGCAGTTAAGAAGCCGGGATGATAACATAACCAACCAGTAACTATCAACAATGATAATCACCATACAGGGGATCCAGGGATAATGAACACAAGGGTGGGGTGGAGCAGGACGTACTGTATACTCATAACAATTCTACAGGTGAGTAATCACAGAATTGTATTATTCTTAGTATAAAGTACGTCCTGCTCCAGATAAGATTCTTTACTCTTGGGACATCCAATAGCAGTGTCTGAAAAGCAGGGTGGGATCCCAAAAAGGTAACAGCAGACAGGTCAGACCACTGCCGCCTGAAGAACCTTGCGGCCAAAAGCAGCATCAGCTGAGGCCCTAACATCAACCTTGTAAAACTTGGAAAAAGTATGAACAGAAGACCAAGTAGCGGCCTTGCAAACTTGTTCAATAGAAGCCTGGTGCTCAAAGGCCCAAGAGGCACCAATAGCACAAGTAGAATGAGCAGTAAGGCGAAAGGGAGGATTCTTCCCCTTAGCAGAGTAGGCCTGAATCACAGCCTGACGGATCCATTTGCTGATAGTAGATTTAGCAGGCGCCAAACCCTTCCTAGGACCAGAAGGGACCACAAAAAGAGCATCAGTTTCTCTGAAAGGAGCAGTAGCCACCAGATAGTACTTCAGACACCTAACCACATCCAAGGAATGCAAAACCCTCTCCTTAGCATTACTAGGATTAGGGCACAAGGAAGGTAGAACAATGTCCTGATTCAGATGAAAGGCAGATACAACCTTAGGCAGAAAATCTGGCTTGAAGTGAAACACCACCTTGTCCTGGTGTCTCTCAAAGTAGGGGGGCTGGATGGAAAGCGCCGACAACTCAGAAACACGCCTAACAGAAGTGATAGCCACCAAAAAGACCACCTTGAGAGTAAGAATGGCCAAGGCAGCCTCCTGCACAGGTTCAAAGGGAGCACCCTGCAGGGCAGACAGGACCAAGTTCAAATCCCAGACAGGCAACATAGGCTTACGCGGAGGACGCACATGAGTAACCCCCTGGAAAAAAGTCCTGATCAGAGAATGCTGAGCAAAAAATCTCTGGAAGAAAACAGCCAGGGCAGAGACATGACCCTTCAGAGTACTGAGCCGAAGTCCCAGATCCAAACCATGTTGGAGGAACTCCAGAATCCTGGGAATAGAGAACACACAACAGGGAAGAGACCTAGACTCACACCAGTCAATGTAGGCACGCCAAAACCTATAGTAAGGCTTCTTCCTAGCCCTAATCATGGTGTTAACAGAGGCAGACAGCCCCTTTTCCATCAAGATGGAGGTTTCAGCAGCCAGGCCGTCAAAGCCAGAGTTTGTAAATTGGGATGGCGTAAATGTCCCTGGGTGAGCAGGTCTGGAACCTTGGGCAGAGCGTACTGATCTACTGCCAGCTGCACTAGGTCTGCGAACCACACTCTTCTTGGCCACCTGGGAGCCACCAGGATTGCTGGCACCCCTTCCTGAGCTATCTTGCGCAGAACCCTGCCCAACAGGGGGAATGGGGGAAGACATACAGAAGCTGAAAGTCCCGCCATGACATTGCTAGAGCATCTGTGGCCAAGGCCAGAGGATCCTGGGACAGGGAGACAAAGGCTGGGAGCTTGTGATTGTGACGCGATGCAAACAGATCCACATCTGGCTGACCCCAACGGTGACACAGAGATTGAAACACCCTGTCACAGAGGGACCATTCTCCCAGGCGAGAGGTCCCCCTGCTCAGAGAGTCTGCCTGCAGATTCTCCACCCCCGGAATGTACACAGCTGAAATGCAGGGAACATTGTCCTCCACCCAGGACAGGATCAGAGAAACTTCCTTGAGGGCCCCCTTGCTCCCGGTCCCTCCCCGATAATTGATGTAGGCAACCGCCGTCTCCGAACAGGCCGGCCCCGAAGGTGTTTGGTCAAGTGAGCCAGAACCAACCTGATCGCCCTCAATTCCAGAATGTTGATGGGTGTGTGGGCCTCCTGAGGGCCCCACCGTCCTTGGAACTGTAGGAACTTCCAGAAGCCCCCCCAACCTGTCAGACTGGCATCCGTGGTGACCGTCTCCAAGCAGGGAGCCAGAAAGGATCTGCCCGCCAACAGGTTCCTGGAATCCAGCCACCACGATAGGGACCGCCTGGCTAGGGGGGATAGAACAAGGACCTGGTCCAGGGACGCAGGATCCTTGTCCCACACTGACAAGAGGTGGAGTTGCAGAGGCCTCATGTGAAACTGGGCATAAGGGACCGCCTTAAAGCAGGACACCATCAGGCCCACCAGCTGCATCCCCTGCCTGATGGAGGGATGGGGGCAAGAGTATCCAGCTCCACCTGCTGGAGGGAGAAGTGATGAGAATGTCGTCCAAATAGGGCAGAACTCGAATGCCCTGAGACCTGAGCAGAGCCATTACTCCTGCCAGCTGAAGTGAGACCGAAGGGCAATGCCACAAATTGGTAGTGCTGATCCTCCAGAGCGAATCTGAGGAATCTTTGATGACCTGGAAACACAGAAATATGAAGGTAAGTATCTCTGATGTCCACTAAAGTCATGAAATCCCCTGGATGCAGGGAACTGATAGAGCGCAGAGTTTCCATGCGAAAGCGCCTGCATCTGACAAATTTGTTGGAGGATCTTCAAGTCCAGGATGGGCCTGACTGACCCATCCCTCTTCACGGTGAAAAGGTTGGAATAAAAACCCTTGCCCCTTTCTCATAAGGGGACCTGACAGATGACCCCCAGCTCCAGAAGGCTTTGCACAGCCAGAATCGGAGCCTGAGCTGACATAGGGTCCTGAGACATCCGGGATCTAATGAATCTTGTAACCGGAGGACACTACCTCCTGAATCCACTGGTCTGAAACATGAAGCCTCCAGACGTGAGCAAAGTGCTGAAGCTGTCCCCCCCATCATGCCTGCTTGGGGGAAGGCTTAGGCTTGGAGCTCCAGGGCGCCCACGTCCTCTGCCCCTTCCACAGAAATCTCCTTCACTAGACATCATCAGGCGCACCATCTCACCTGACCCCGCTCCCACGTGACCGCTCCAGTGAATCACCGCCGGACAAGCGAGGTCCGTCGACGGACAAGCGAGCGCGCCTGCCGCCTCACGCGCGTCACTCTTACAGGGAGCGCGCCTGCGCTGGCCATTCACAAACGGCCGGCGCAGGTGCGCGCCCTGCTAGAGGGACGCGCAGGAGGCGGCGGCCCGCGCTGGAACGGGGAGAAGGTAAGGCTTGTGGGCTTCCTGGGGGGTGTTTCACCCCACGGGACATCCCGATTTTGGATGCCCGCGCGAGGAGGGATCTGATCTTATAGATTCCTGGGCCGATCCCCCCTGGGTGTTGGTCCACTTTAAGCAGGGTCCTAACAGCCACAGCTGTAATGGCAGAGACAAATCGGGCACAGCGCCGTCCCCACACAGGCAAAGGCATGGGACGCCAGCTGATCAATACGCCGGTCCTCACTATCCCTCAGAGTAGTAGAGTCAGGGGAATGCATGACAGAGGTGTTAGACAAACCCAGTATTGGGGCATCCACTTCTGGAGGGGATGACCAACGCTTTACCACATCAGCACGAAAGGGAAATCTCTTACCCCAACTCTTAGGGACTCCAGGAAGCCTGCTAGGACGGTCACATTGCTTGAGCACGAGATTATTGAAATTAGATTGTTCAGGGAACTCTAAACGTGGCTTGGCACTATGAAACAATTCCCCCTGCTGCTTAGGAGCCACGACCAGGGGAGAGATAGCAAGTACTTCAAAGATCTGAGTCAAAAGCCTATCAGTATCATCTGGGCCCCAGGGATCAGAGCCAGAATCAGTATAACCCTTGGGCCGTTCATCAGACGATTCTGAGTCAGAGAACAATTCCCCTTCTTCCAGGGGAGTATAACCAGACAGCTCAAAGAACTCTTCAGCCTCCATAGGGAAAAGAGTGACATGCCGCCTCTTAGCAGAGGCCCTACACGCCATGGTATTAGCAAGCAACTTTTCAACACTAGCCAGTCTAGTAGACACATCAGGCTGAGATTCCCCACTGGTATGCAACTCATGGGGAGTCCAATTTGAGCTTGGGGGAGCAGGCGAAGCCATACGTGGCGCAGGCCCAGCTGCTGGTAAACCAGGCTGCAGCGCAAGCACCTGCTGGGCACAAGGTACACAAACCCGCACATTGTCAACACTTGTAGGGGACACGCCAAACACAGCTGGGCTTGTCCCGAAGGAACCCCGAGCACATTATCCTGAGAAGCCTCCATATGGTGCTTATAACAATAGGCCGATAGGGATTCACGCTATAAATGCAACCCGGGATGCCCCAGTAGCCCACTAGGGAAGTGGGATGAATTAGCACACTAGGCCTCAAAAAGTTTAAATAGAGGGAGTAGGTCCGGGAGAAACCAATTGAGTTTGACCCGCCTGTAAGACAAACGAAAAACCCCGTAAGTGACATGCATACAAGACATTAGGTAAAATAAACAGCCCGTGAGGGCACTCACGGACCGTGGTAGGTAGGAAGCCAGCCACGCAGAACGAAGAGCAAGAAAAAATGGCGCCGAGTATACCTCAAGGGGCGGGCAGCGGAGACAGTGATGCGGAACGCACCATCCGCAAGCCCCCCCCCCGAAGAGCGCGAAGCCGCACCCGTGACAAGCAACCAATGATGGCACAGCAGTGCCTGAGGTAATGTCGCTGCCAACCGCGTAACGCCGCAGAAGCGCGCACGGCGGCAGCGGCATATTCAAAAACGTAACCAGTGCAATCAAAGTCTGCGCGGTGACAGAACTAAAGGCAAACCAAGCACACATACAAGTGAATGCACAGAAGCACACACTCACCCCCCCCCCCCCCCGAGAACTACAAGGGAGAGCGAGGGAGGGCAGCGGCCACCTAATGTAGGACCCACAGATAGACAGGGGCAATAGCGCGGGAGGGGCATCCCATAAGGCTCACCATATGCCTATACCGCCTACCCTTTGCTGGATTGCGGTGGAGCAGTGCTCCTAAGCACCTGACAGCGGTTCTGCCTACCGTCACCCGCACCAGCACAGCCAAAGCTGGGAGGCACATAAACAATGGAACGGGTGGGAATAGTCCTACAGGGCCGCAGGCTAATAGCCCCGCTCACCTGCGAGAAGAGAGAGCCATCTTCTTGTCCTTCGCAGTCCAGACTGCAGAGAAAATCTGGGGATTTGTGGGAGGTCCCGGGTATTTGAGGGGCAAGAGGAGCCAATTTTGCGGTCTCTGCAGTCCAGCGCCATCTGGCGGAGTAATACCCAAGAGTAAAGAATCTTATCTGGAGCAGGACGTACTGTATACTAAAAATTAAAGGGGGGTATGGTGCTGCTTTAGAGTGGACCAAAACAAAGAATTTTGACTATCCTGGGTTTTAGTCCTTGCCCCCCACAGAATCCGGTTTGGGGTTGCACCGTTTTGTGAAACCACGGTCCTACAGAGCATGCGACACCTCCTGTCCAACCAGCACGCTCGACTGTGCAGACGTGAGCTCGTCTAAAGAGCCCATTCACAAATGGTGCCCAGCTAAAGGGATAGCGGGGATACAGCGCTGCTTGCACATCCGCCGACCGATGGTGGTTTCACAGTGCGGGGCATCTCTATTCTGGATGCCCCCCGAGGAGGGAATCATCCCTGGAATCTTATAGATTCCAAAGCTGATGGGGTGGGTTTTGGTCCACTTTAAAGCAGAACGGAGGTGGGGGGAAATGTCAAATATCAAGCTGGACTGCACAGATGCTGTGCAACTACACTCTGTGATGCTCAGTCCCCTAATGTTCAACGAACCTGAAACATGAAGTTTGGGTTTGTACTGAACTTTGTGCATTGGGGTTCCAAAACATGGACGCGAGCCAGAAGTATGTGTTCGAGCTATGGCGAACCCAGAAAAGCTGCTTAACCTAATGCTGAGCGTGCAGTAGCAGGAAGCAGCAGTAGAACTGACCTGAGCCTGTGATTTGGTCAGCAGTGTTTCCTTTCAAAACGTCCACAGCCAGACCTTCAGAAAGATGGCCACCCTCATGAATGAGGACACTGGCAGCAGCTTAAAATGTAAAGTGTCATCACTCATGAGGGGGCAGCAATCTTTCTGAAGGCCGGGCCGTGGACATTTTGAGGATGGAAAAGAACTACCCAACACTCACTTGCGCCACATGCACGCATGATACTGAAACATTGTCAGCACTTACATTTGCTTCTGCATCCACTCGACGCTGAAACGTCTCCTTGCCGACTTTCTAGTGGTAACGGCCATTTTGGAGCTTCCTTCCCCAACATCTCAGCCATGCTGTCTGGCCATTCAACTGACATTAACTGACAATGCACAGTAACAAGAATTGCAACAGCACTTCCTGTCGCCATTTTGTTTTTATAATTTACCACAGCAGGAGCTAGAAAAAGGTCAATTCATTTTTATGTGCAGCAATCTAAATTGCCCCTGGGGAGGGATGCATAAGAGCACTGTTTGTTGTGTTCGCTATAACTGGATGCCAATTTACAGTTTGTTTGGCTGCTGATCCCTTACCTTATTTTACTGAATACTACCAGCCATTTTTATGGGACATTCTGTTATGACCCCATTATCCTTTATTGGGAGATGAAACAGGCTGACTGTTGATAGCTGGATGGCTCGAAGTTCAAGTTGTTAAAGCAATTAAAGCTTGGGACAGTATATGCTGTTAATACTGGTATGTAATATCTGGTATGTTATCTTGAGTTCTAGTTTTCAGCGATTCTGTGTAACCTGCCAGTATATCCTTGATGCACTTTGCAAATTAAATGGATTCTAATTTGGATACGCAGCTCATTTCCAGTCTACAACTTTAAAGTTTGTACACACCAAAAATACAATTCCCCTGGCCATTATTTTCTCTGACCCCAGCCATATCTTTCTGCCCTGCACATTGTTTCTGGGCTGTCCAAAAGCACATACCAACAAACGCTAGCACATGTGAGATTTCACATCCTACATGCACTTTACTGAAAGCAAAAATAAGGCTTTAAGTCCACAACCAAATGGTGTATTTTAGAACAATCTGAATCTGCCTGTTCTCAGTGGGCCTCTTCAGTTCAGTTGTTTCTCATGGAAAAGCTTGTAGAAAAAAAAAAAAAAAAAAGACACAAATACCCATAAAGAAAGGACATTATCAATTTATGAAGACGGGTTTATTGCTCCTACTGGTCAATCCACAATAAGCATCAATTACGAAGTTAAAAGAGAGCAATATATTCTAATAAAACAAGGCCTGGCTTCCTTCAATTGAAAAATCCCTTATGAAGTTAAATAATGTGCAATTTGATTTAGCTGAGGCAGTTTTTCTCGCAGATATGCTGCAAAAATCACTGAAACTAAAATTTAGACTCTGTTCTTGACAGTGTTAATAAAATGCGACCCATTTAGCAACTTTGACATTATTTTGTGTCGTGTTCCCAGGGGTGCATAGAACACATTAAGAGTGGTGGAAGAAAAATAAAAATTATATATATATATATATATATATATATATATATATATATATATATATATAGAAAAAAAATCACTAGTGGACCCGGGGCAGCGAAGCAGATAATCACAATGAATAATTTACAGGCATGCTTTCATCCTGGATGCCCTGAATCCTAAGGAGTCTGGGGAGAAGGATGCACATCTGCTAAAGGAGTGGAAGAATTGAGGAGGAGGGGAGAGCAAGAACCTGATTGTGGCACCTATACAATATAAATATAGCAGACACTATGCTATACTGAGAGGCAGAATACAAGAAGGATTCAACCTTAGAAAAGCACGCTGATCAAACGTGCGTTTAACAATAAATACATAACATCTCCGATATCTAAACTCAAGCCAGGCATCACCAAGGGAGGGCAAACATCAAAGATGCCCTGCTATAAATAAGCAACTGAAAGGCAACAAGAACAAACAACGAAGCTACTCTTTTAATGCATCTGTGTTGATTTGATTTCAGTAATGCATTCACTTTGCACCGGGGGATCTAGAACACAAACCCCCATGCAGTTCAAACTGGGCATAGACACAAGGCTAGGGAATGTTTATAATGTACTAGGGAGGCTGCAGCTTCGATCTCTGAACAGTTTATTCAAGCGCAGTGTCTGCCAGAGCTTCAAAACACCAAATCAAGTTCTAAAATGCCATCTGGGAGCAGAGCGGATTCATAAATCTAGGGGGAAAACAAGCTGGAGAATGTATAAAGGCAAGAGACGAGAGCCTGAAGGAGACCAGCAGAGAGGTTAGTAATTGGCAACCGGGAGCAACAGTACCAGCTCCACCCAGTGCTACACAGACTCCATCCCACGGCCTGAGAAGTTGTGTTGCAGATCGGGGACAGCTTGTGCTCACGGCAAGATTTTTCTCACATGCCTACGAACCTGCCACTATGAAAGCACAGCTGTGATCCACCGTCTGCCGATTTAGCGCTAACAAGACGAGCGAGCCAGGCTGCTGCTCAGTGGGACCAGGGGGAAGATGTGCCAATGACATGAGGACACATTTTTTGTTCAGGACAGAAGAAGCTCTAAAATAAATTGCATTTACAACATATATATATATATATATATATATATAAGCACATAAATAAAACTATATATATATATATATATATATATATATATATATATATATATATATATATATATATACATATACACACACACACACTCTCTCCTTCTCTATAGATAAACAAATTGCTTTGTCAGTTACACACAAACTACAGGCCCACTACAGTGTTGTGTCACAGCAGAAATGTCCTTTTGGAAAAGCAGCACAGCTTTCCAGATCCCCAAGCATTAATGTTGCGACTCTAGTCTCTAGATCAGGTGAGAGGCAGCCAGTTTAAACACCTACAAAGACAAATCATTTTTAACTGTGGCAGGGGAGTCAATCCGCTTACCAAGGACCACGCAGATCTCCCCACAGATACACAGGCACAGAGAATTTCCTAATTTTTTAGGAGAGAAACTGCCATTGGGGCTCTTCAGAGCAGTTTCCTCTCATAAAAAGAAAAAAAAGGAGTGAGTGAGAATTCTCACCTGGCTCTGAATCAACCCCATAGAGTAGACCATGGCCCACAAAACATGACCTGTTGGTGGCCCTTGAGGAGGGAGTTTGACAACCGTGCCTTATGGGCAGACTAACTGTGGTGGAGGCCACTGGGCATTAAATCCCTATACTGTAATTTTTCTCTTCAAGTTATAACACAACCCCTGCCTCCCTCCCCTGGTGTTGAGGCAGGCAATCCTTACCTGGCTCCGAATCCTGGGCCATCACCTGCACATGGAGAGGAATTTCCCATCTGCCCATTTAAATGAACACTCAGGGAGGACATCTTTCTGTAGCCTGTGGATATAGCTTGAATGAATTGCCTACAATTCTGGTACTAGTGGTGCAGGCCCTCCTCCAATTATTTTGGGTCATCTTAAATGTGCCCACCCATCCACAAAGCCGCGTCTTTGGATTCCCAAGCATTGAACACACATCAAAAGCCCAAATTGTGAGGCAGCCCCCACTGACTGAAATGAGCACAAGGGCATACTGGAAAGACTAAGTGCCTCACCAAATGTACCTCCCAAATTATTTAGTCCCATCACTCAAAAGACGAGAAGAAAGAAAGAAAATAATGATACATATTGTAGCTTTGCAGCAGGATGGCAAATAATTCACATGGAGCAATTTGCTTCCCATGCAATATAAATATATATATATATATATATATATATATATATATATATATATATATATATATATATATATATATATATATAATTTATTTTGAACCCTTGTGTGACCTTATTTTTTTGTGAGCCGATGCTGAATACTGCTTCACTATGTTAAACCAGTCTAGAAATGCAGCCTTTGTTAAGAGCACTAAAACAGTGCAATGATGGAATTCACATATTTAATCATTCAAATACTAAATACATCTCAAATGCCCAAGAAATACATTTTTAAACCCAAAGCAATTCAGATTTGAACAATAAAATCTGCCGGTCCGTACCTTCAACAGATGGGGCCTGATCTTGGGCAGCATACAGCATCTCTTTGAAAGCCTGTGGAGAAGACAACACATTGTAAGATAGATGGAGCCAAAAAAAACATTTACTGAAAAAAAGCTGTGTGTAGTTATATTGCCTCCATCATAAAAGTATGAATGTATTGGTTCACACCGCAGAAGTAAGTGGATTTTCATTTTACACTCCCCGATTACGCATCCAGCCAGGGTTATTTCTTATACAGGGTAGACTGCCCACGTGAAATTGCTGTCAGCCTGGGCTTGTTATCACAACTCACCTGATGGGTTTAGATGCTTTTACCCATAAAGCAATGCTTGGGAGCAGATATTAAGAGTGGTGCTCAGGGGACAGCCAGTTACATGAACAGTTCTCTCTTGAAAAAGTGGGATGATACATTCAAATCTTCTATTAAAAAGGAAAACAAGCTTGGATGCAATGTTATCACACTGGGGCTATGCCTAACATCCCCTGGCTATCTAGCAGCTGAATACACATTATTATTGGATGATTATCACAATAACTCATTTAAGATACAGAGCAGCTTGGTATGGTCCTGGGGTTAAGGAAATAAAGGGAACAGAGGAACATACACTAATTTATACAGCATAAAGGAAATGGAGAATCCCTGTTCCCGGGAACTTTATTGCTGCTTCCACAGAATCACATGCAAAATAATCATTGGAGGGGGAGCATTTTTCTTTTGTCTAAACAGCTTGTACCTAAGGAGCGGCACTTCAGTGCGTGTTGTGCTGCATTACTAGGCCCCTATAATTGGTAAAAACGACCAGTGTTCTAATTACAGCTCTACATTGTAATGATTTTCTTTTTTAATGCTTCCAGTGGGGGATGTCGTTCAGTGAAGCAACACACTGGTTGTGGGGACCGGGCGTGGTCAGGGAAAGGGGCCACTGCATAAGAGACTTTAGACCAGGGCTTGTACAACCTTCGGCCACCACATTGCCTTTAGTTCCGCCCCCAAGACCCTCTAGAAAGTTTGAAAGCCGAGCTTGCCTTGCCTGCAATGCATGCCACTACCCCCTAGGGGGAAATGAATTGCTAATTTCCAAAGCAGGAAGTGAGGCACTGATTCACTTCTTTGTAGAAGTGGGCGACACCCATGCTTACTGCACCCCAACTTATGTCACCTCTACCTATTTTCACCCACCACTGCCCATCACTTTTTTCCCCATCTCCATTTGTCTCTTCCCACCATTAACTGCTCAACTCTGCATAAAAATATCCACCTCTTCTCACCTCTCCCCTATACCTCTTTCTGTCTCACTTCGTCCTTCCTCTACATCCACCTTACCTCCACGACGGCCCACTTAACCTCTTCCTGTCTCAAAGCATAAACACTTTAAAGTTAAAGCTTGTCTGCAGTAAACTGTAAACTTCACAGCTTAAGCTTTATTAAGGTCCTTTGAAGCTGCCCTTAGACAAAAGGTGAGCTCCCCATGCTTTAAAATAACCGTCCAGTGGCTAGAAAAAATTCCCCTGGCCTACCCCTTGCCTTCAGTGATGTCCAATGTCCGCTAAACTGTATGGGGATGATGCAGGGTGGTACACCTGCTGTAATTGGATGATGCAAGCAATTCATCAAGCACATCCATAATCCAGACAGAAGCTCCATTAACTCAGAACACATGTGCAATGGGATCAGACGGCAAGGCCAAAAAATGTTTTTTTACCTACCTCTCTAGGAATTATTTGTGGCAACAGGGGAGAGGGAACTATTTGTAGCCTCCATGCAGTCATTTTAGGTTGGCTACAGCCAATCCCGATGGACAATGATACATTCTCGAGCACTGTGCTGGCTTCACACCCCCTAACCTGCATACTCCATTCACTACAATGAAGAGAGGCCTGCAGAGATGTGCCAAACCCACCTTGACACACTTTTTCTAATTAATGAAGTAACTGTGTGTGGGCAGAAAAGACAATTCTGTGAGTACTCATCTGTAGAATTGCCTTTACTATGCATGGCACGGCTGCTTCCAGAAGTCCTTACGTATGGGATATTCCGCCACAAGGTGGCACAGTGCACTGCAGAAGAGTTGTGTCTCCTCCCGGTACCATATAAAAACAGGATCACCAACAGACCAATCCAGCGTTGACAAGCAGTTAAGGTAATAAAAGGTAAAAAAGGTAACAAACCCCAACTAACTTGAGACAATCACCATAAAGAGGCAACCAAGAATAACGATAACAAGGGTAGGGTGAAGTAGGCCGTGCCATGCATAGTAAAAGCAATTCTACAGGTGAGTACTCACAGAATTGTCTTTTTCCTATTGCATGGCACGGCCTGCTTCAAGAAGTCCTTACGTATGGGACATCCAACAGCAGTATCCGTAAGGTAGGGTGGGATCCCCAAAGAGTAACAGGCAGTTCAAACCACTACCGCCCAAGTACCTTGCGGCCAAAAGCAGCACCAGCTGAGGCCTTAACATCAACCTTGTAAAATTGGAAAAAGTATGGACAGAAGACCAAGTTGCGGCCTTACAAACTTGTTCAACAGAAGCTTGGTGCTGAAAAGCCCAAGATGCACCAATAGCACAAGTGGAATGAGCAGTAACCCTAAAAGGAGGAACCTTCCCCCCCTGGCAGAGTAGGCCTGCTCCACTGCCTGACGGATCCACTTGCTGATAGTGGATTTAGCCGGAGGCAAACCCTTCCTAGGTCCCGCAGGAAGAACAAAAAAACGTCAGATTTCCTGAAAGACTCCGTAGCAACCAAGTAAAACTTAAATGCCCTGACAACATCCAGAGAATGAAGGGTGCTCCTTGGCATCCGTGGCGAAGGCCAGAGGGTCCTGCAACAGGGAGACAAACCTGGGAAGCTTGTGATTGTGGCAGGACACAAACAGGTCCACATCCGGCTGACCCAGCGGTGACACAGGGAGTGAAATACCTTGTTGCTGAGGGACCATTCCCCCAGCCGAGACGTCCCCCTGCTCAGGGAGTCTGCCTCCTGGTTCTCCACCCCCGGAACGTAAACCGCCGAGATGCAAGGGACATTCTCTTCCACCCAAGACACTTCCTTGAGGGCTCGCTTGCTCCGATTCCCTCTCTGATGATTGATGTAGACAACCGCCGTCTGGTTGTCTGAGAGGATCTGAACAGCCCGACCCCGAAGGTGTGTGGTCAGCTGAAAAGAACCAACCTGATCGCCCTCAGTTCCAGGACATTGATGGGAGCATGGGCCTCCTGGGGGCCCCACCAACCCTGGAACTTCAGAGACTTCCAAAAGCCCCCCCAACCAGTCAGACTGGCATCTGTGGTGACAGTCTCCCAACACGGAGGCAGAAAGGTCCTGCCCACTAGAAGGTTCCCCGAGTCCAGCCACCACGAGAGGGACTGTCTGGCCAGGGGGGGACAGAACAAATTCCTGATCCAGGGACACAGGGTCCCGATCCCAAACTGACAAGAGGTGCAACTGAAGAGGTCTCCTGTGAAACTGAGCAAAAGGGACCGCCTCGAAGCAAGACACCATCAGACCCACTCACTGCATCCCTTGCCAGATGGAGGGATGGGGACACAAGAGCATAGTCCATGCCTGCTTCTGAAGGCCCTCCACTTTCTGCTGAGGCAGGAATACCTTGACCTGAGAGGTATCCAGAGTCATGCCCAGAAAGGACCTCACCAAAGACGGAGACAGTGAAGACTTGGGATAGTTGATCACCCAGCCAAAGGACTCGAGAGTGGAGGTCACCACCTGAGTATCCTTCTTGGCCTAATGACGAGACTGAGCCGCAATCAGAATGTCGTCCAGGTAAGGGAGGATGCGAATGCCCTGATTCCGCAGCAGAGCCATCACGCCCGCCAGCACCTTTGTGAACACCCGAGGGGCCGAGGTAAGGCCAAAAAATGGTAATGCTGATCCTCTAGAGCGAACCTGAGAAATCTCTGATGACCTGGAAAGATTGGCACGTGAAGGTAGGCATCCTTGATGTCCACTGAGGTCACAAAGTCGCCCGGGCGCAGGGTACCGACAGCCGAGCGTAGCGTCTCCATGCGAAAGTGCTTGAACCTGACAAACTTGTTGAGACCCATCAAGTCCAGGATGGGCCTCAAGGACCCGTCTTTTTTGGGGACCGTGAACAGATTGGAGTAGAAACCCTGACCCCGTTCCTGGGAAGGAACCAGGCAAATGACTCCTGACTCCAACAAACGTTGAACCGCAAGGCGCAAACCCTGAGCTGACAGAGGGTTTTGAAACATCCGGGATCTGATGAATCTTGGGGGTGGCCAGGCTGCAAACTCTATCTTGTAACTGGAGGACACCATCTCCTGAATCCACCGGTCTGAGACGCGGAGCCTCCAGATGTGAGCAAAGAGCCGAAGCCGTCCCCCCACCCGGATGGGTGAGGGCGCCTCCTCATGCCTGGGGGGGCTTGGGAGAAGGTTTGGGCTTGGGACCCATGAGAGACCGGGACGACCACATGGTCTGCCACGGCCCCAAGAATCTCTGCAGGTACCCAAAAAAAACACAATTCTGTGAAACTCACCTGTAGAATTGGTTTTTCTGGGGATCCATTCCAGACCCTCCTTACACTTGGGATTACTTCCTTGCCCGAAGGCTGTGACTGCAAGACAAAACGGGTGTGGCCCCTCCCGGCCCATAAGTAGCAGCTGCCTCCTAACCAAAACCAGTACTTAAAAAGCAGTAAATCATAAACCAGAGGCAGGCCAGGAGGCGCCCTTATAGGACACAATGTTACCCCACACCGAACTCGGCTTGAATTCTCTCAAAAAATATTTTTTTTAATTTTTTTTTTTAAATGCCAACGAAATAATAAATGGACTAAACACCATCAAAAAAGCATCCAAAAAGATAGATCATGACCCAAAAAGGGTGGGCCGGAAGGTCTGGAATGGATCCCCAGAAAAACCAATTCTACAGGTGAGTTTCACAGAATTGTGTTTTTTCTTCCGATCTATTCCAGACCGTCCTTACACTTGGGATCTCCAAAAGCAGTGCCATCTATGGGCGGGATCCCCAGCGCGGAACAGCAGGTAGTTTATTTTACTACCGCCTGAAGAACCTTTCGACCAACCACAGCATCAGCTGAGGACCTAACATCTACCTTGTGAAATTGGTAAATGTATGAACCGAAGACCAGGTGGCAGCTTTACAAACCTGTTCCATCGAGGCCTGATGCTGAAAGGCCCGGGAAGAACCAATGGCCCTAGTGGAAAGAGCTGTGACCCAAACAAGGGGCTCCTTCCCCTTGGCAGAATAGACTCTTACCACTGTCTGTCTAATCCATTGACAGCTGGTGGAAGACCTTTCCGTGGACCCTCAGGTATGACATAAGTCCAAACTATGGAAAGATTGTGTAGTGAGATAATACCTTAGTGCTCTCACATCTAAACAGTGAAGAACACCCCTTCCTTATTAGACACTGGAGCAGGACATAAGGAAGGCAAATACCATCGCTTCATTAAACGAAAAGATACCTTTAGGAAGAAAATCCGAAAACACTCAAATAACGAGGCATATATATACATATACATACACAATTTTTCTCTATACCTAGGCTCTTGGAACAGGTAATCCAAACACAAGCGCTGTCTTACAACTAAACTCTGTAAATAAAGGTATGATCCTCTATGACTATGCAATAATCACTGACTGTATACTTCTTGGGCACTATGTAAAGGTAATTATTTCTGATTATTTATTTAGTAACTAAATAATGAAGTGCACTGATGAAGCTGACTAAAGCGAAACGTTTGCACAACCAATAATACTTGCTACAACTGAGTTGGAATTTACCCAAGTGCTTGTGAAGATATTATTTGCATGAACCAAGTCCCCTCAGGACAACTATAGAGGAGGGCCTTATTCCCTACTATTGTACTCCCCAACAGTTTATGCACTATATCTTTCAAGAATTAATCACTGTAAAATATGTGAAAAATTAATATATGTGAAAATCACTGTAAAATATGTAAAAAAACTAATATATGTGAAATAAATCTGTCAATGTGTTTAAATATTATTATGAATCTATGTATTTTTGGGTCTAACGTGTACCCCCACCAAAAGCTCTCCATCAGTTAGGTACTGTTCCAAGTACCTAAACTCCTCCCTTCTATTTACTTGCAAATAAGGAGATTAGGGGCACACGGTATTATTATCCAGATATATCTTCTTTAGGGATCTGACCAAAAAGAGGTCAAAACCCTTCCCCCCAACTAATTCAGAAACCCGCCTGCTGAGGTTATTGCCACTAAGGAGATAACCATAAGCGCTCTTAGACTTAATGACGCATCTACCATGGTTCAAAAAAAGGGGGACCCTGAAAAAACAAGTTTAGGTCCCAAGCCGGCAGAAGTGAATTAAGAGGAGGCCGCACATGAGCGACTCCTTGTAAAACAAGTTCTGATAAAATCATTCTCAGCTATGGGTTTCTGAAAGAAGACAGACAGATATTTATCCTCAATTGAAGACCTTCATCAAGAATTTGCAAAAAATCAATATATACTACAAGCGAACCCCTGGATTCGCACCAAGCTATAAATGCTTGCCAGACTCTATAGATCACTTGATAAAGATTTCTTCCTGGCCTGAATCATAGATGATTCTGGCAGAAAATAACCCTTTCTTCCAAGATAAAGGATTCAATAACCAGGCCTTCCAACCCAGAACCTGTGATTTGGGATGCCTTAGAGGCCCCTGTGTGAGAAGATCTGGATCGTCGCCTCCACAAGTTGCCCTGTGACATCCTTACTATGTCTGAGAACCAGCTTCTCTCGTCACTGAGGAGCCACCAAAATGTTTGGGACTCCCTTGTGAGCTAAACCTTTTTTAGTACTTGACCCAGGAGTGAAATCGGAGGGAAATGCATAAAGAAGCTTAAATGCTGACCACTGAACAGTCAGGACATCTGTTGCTATTGTTAGAGGATCCCTGGGCCGAGACAAACTTTGGACCTTATGACTGAGCCGTGATGCAAGAGATCTACGTCCAGCACATGCATACGGATTAAAAAACCCCCTGGCTAAGAGACCATTCCCTCTGATGCAGGACTGTTCTGCTGAGATGATCGGCCTTCAAGTTCTCCACTCCAGGTATGTGTACCACCAAAAGACAAGTAAAAAACCCAGCTCACTTCCATCAGGGCTTTACTGCTTCTGATGACCTCATGGTGGTTGATATATACCAGTGTCGTCCAATTGTCTGTTTGAATCTGGACAGGATGCCCCATCAGATGGGATGTCCAATGTCTGAATACAATAGAATAGCTCTCAGTTTCAGGATCTTTATGGAGATTCTGCTCTCCTTCGGACTCCACTGTCTCTGGATCCTTTGTGACTCCATGACACTCCCCCAACCAGATAGACTGGGATCCATGGTGATGATCTTCCACTGTACTGGAAGGAAGGATTTGCCAGTCTGAAGAGGCTGAGGACCAGGCTAGAGACTGCCTTGCTGACGGTGTGAGCATGCGAGCACGAAGGTCCGTGCAGTGGGTGGGCATGGCCTGCACTGGTGCAGGCCACGCCCACCCGCTGCCCAGACCTTCGTGCTCGCATGTGCCCAGGAACAGCAGATGGAGGAGCGGCAGGGGCTCTGTCTCTGGCCCCGCCGCTGTCATCGCTGCCTGAAAGACCGCGATCGCAGCGGCGAGGCCGGGACAGAGCCAGCTCGTGAATGGAGCCGGCCGCTCAGCGCAGCGGTGTCAGCGGACAGGTGAGATTAACTTTTTTTTTATATACACGGCGCCTGCCTATACTAATGGGGGGAGGGGGTGGGGCCACACAGCCTATTCTAATGGGGGGAGAGGGGCCACACAGCCTATACTAATGGGAGGAGGGGGATGCCACACAGCCTATACTAATGGGAGGAGGGGGATGCCACACAGCCTATGGGAATGGGGGGAGGGGGATGCCACACAGCCTATGGGAATGGGGAGAGGGGGGTGCCACACAGCCTATGGGAATGGGGAGAGGGGGATGCCACACAGCCTATGGGAATGGGGAGAGGGGGATGCCACACAGTCTATGGGAATGGGGAGAGGGGGATGCCACACAGCCTATGGGAATGGGGAGAGGGGGATGCCACACAGCCTATGGGAATGGGGAGAGAGGGATGCCACACAGCCTATACTAATGGGGGAGGGGGATGCCACACAGCCTATGCGAATGGGGGGAGGGGGATGCCACACAGCCTATACTAATGGGGGGAGGGGGATGCCACACAGCCTATGGGAATGGGGAGAGAGGGATGCCACACAGCCAATGGGAATGGGGGGAATGGAAGGGGGGGATGCCACACTGGGTATACGGGGAATGGGATGGGGGCATCCCACACGGCCTATGGGAATGGGATAGGGGAATGCCACACTGTCTGTAATGGTGCGTTTTTGGTTTAAAATATTTTTTTCTTATTTTCTTCCCCCAAATCCTAGGTGCGTCTTATGGGCAGGTGCGTCTTATATGGCGAAAAATACGGTATTTTCTTTAAAACCTCTTTCGTAGCCAATACTCCATTATGACACTCTGTTGGCAGCCCTCAAGTGGTCCTAACCTATAGAGTTTAAAGACTCAGAAGGAGACCATGGCAGCAACAATATCCTCTTCAATACACTCAGGAATTTTTTTTTTTTTTTACAAACCTTCTTAGTAGTCACACTAAAGGTTTAGGTCCGCATTAAGGCTGCAAAGGGGGTTTTTAAGTCTCAGAGCACCAGCAATAGGGGTCAGAGCCCCCTCAGGGAAGAGACAACTGTCTCCCTATCCACTACAACCATAGCATAATCCCTGCGCACTGTGCTATCCTTGTCCAGTGCCACTGCATGCATACTGGACATGGGGTAAATCTGTTAAGACCAGATCTGCTACCCCAGATGCCTCAGACATGGTGAATTAAATAATACTAGTCTAAGACCCAGGGGTTCTGACCAGTATAGATCGGTTCTCGACAGTCACAAGGAGTACTGCAAGTCCTCTGGGGGGTACCATCATATATAAATTATATAGCAATATTATATTTGCACTTTCCCAATCTATAATAGTATCAAAAAACAATAAAAAAACAGTATTAAAAAACAAAATGACCTGCCAAAAGGTCCACTTGAGGGTGGCCATGCAGTGGCTCAGAGCAGCACCTTTTTGCTGGCCAACAACCTCAGCTTAAACACATGGGAAGGAGCAATAAGAAAGGGAAAATCCCTTGGTCCCCCCAAGCAGGCTCACCAGACAAAAACCTGAAGCTGACTTGCTTTTTAATGAAAGCCTGCAGCCCTGAGGGTTTAACCTCAGAAAGCGCCCCAGACCCCGGAGCTTCCCCATACCTTCACGGACCCCAATTTAAACAGCAAAAAGCTGGGGAGGCATAGAGTTGGGTCAGAGGAATCCGTGGGAATAAGGTCGTGCAGGAAGCCGACAGGGTGTATTCCCCCACTTGCTGCCAATCCTTGAGAGAATCTTCAACAACCTTCACAGTCACTTCAACAGCAAGAATGAAACTGGTTTTGATTAGGAGGCAGCTGCTACTTATGGGGCCGGGAGGGGCCATACCTTTTTTGTCTTGCAGTCACACCCTTCGGGCAAGGAAGTAATCCCAATTGTAAGGAGGGTCTGGAATGGATCGGAAGAAAAAAGGGAGCCACGACCTCCTCTGGGAGCACGAAAGGAGGGGAGGGAAGAGGAGGGCCCCCGAAAAGGGCGAGGCAGCCTACCATCCTTGGCTAGAATATCCAGATGCTCACCAAAGAGCCGCAGCCCCGTAAAGGGGAGCCCAGTGAGAGCCTTTTTAGCGGCAGCCGCCCACTGACGCAGCCAAACAGAGCGGCGCATAGTCACCAAAAGGGCAGAGGCCCTACCACTCAGCCGTACCGCATCATCCATGGCAGCAAGGACAAAGGCAACAAAATCAGAGCAAAGCAAAAGGGCCCTATAATCATCCCCCCTGCTACCAGCTGTAGCGCCATCAAGGAGACGCTTGAGCAGCTTCTTAACGGCAATAGCTGTAATGGCAGCGGTGCAGACCGGACGCAGCCCAGCCCCCACAAATGTAAAAGCAGGGCAGGCCAGCTGATCCATGCGCCGGTCCTCACTGTCCCGCATTGTAGTAGTGTCAGGGGAAGGCATGACCGAGGTGTTGGACAGCCCTAAAACTGGAGCGTCCACCTCAGGGGGACACGATCATCACTTGACCAGGTCGGCAGGAAAGGGATACCTCCTATCCCACCCCTTGGGCACCGCGGGCAATCTACTAGGACGTTCCCACTCCTTGAGCACCATATTAGTGAAATGGCTCTGCTAAGGGAACTCCAGACGCTGTTTATCAGGACGAAATACCTCACCCTGCTTCCTCTTAGCCACCTCAGGGGGAACAATGTGTAAGATTTCAAAAATGTGAGGTTATCCGTGTCCTCAGGGAACCATGAGTCCTCTCCAGACGCAGACCCAGGGTCACTGTCGTAACCCTCCTGCTGGTCCCCAGGAGTCAAGTATCAATTCCCTCATCCTCAGGAAAGAGGGAGGGCGAGGGAGCCAGGTGCCGCTTCTTGCCAGAGGCCTTTTTGTGGAACAGGCCTGGCAAGCTGCCTTTCAATACTGGCCACACGCAGTGCCAGATCAGACTGTGACCCCCCGCTAGTATCCCCCTCACTGGGGGCTAAATGCAGGCGCGGAGGGGTAGGTGATGCCGAAGGGGGTGCAGAGCTGGGAAGCGAAGCGGGTAGCCCAGCCTGGGCCGCAACGATACCCTGGGCGCATGGCACGCACACCGCGGCACTGTTACTCAGAGGGGATGCCCCGCACATGGTCCACAGCCGGGATTGCCCCAAGCACGCTATCCCCATAAGCCTCCATATGGTGATTAACCCTTTCAGTGCCAAGTACATAGATTCTACGTGCTCGCTTCTACTCCACTTTAGTGGCAAGCACGTAGAATCTACGTGTCTGACTTTCCCCCCTGCTAGTTAAAAAAAAAAAAAAAAATACTCACCTGACCCCTCGTTGGATCCGCCCGGGTCTCCTCTTTAATTTGGTGCCATCTGATCCCCCGTGGGGGCTCGGATGGCTCCAGGAGTGCCCCCGGAATAGTGCACCCCCCCCCCCCGCTTCGGCAGCAGCAGCTGCTAACTGTAAAAGAAAAAAAATAAAAAATGACATTTACTTACCTGTGGTAGTGCTGCCTCCCGACAGGTCTCCTCTTCACTGGGGGGGCCTCCCAGGCTCTTCGGTGACAAGGAGAGGGCAGAAATCGCACTCCCCCCCCCCCCCTCACTGTGATGTCACCAGCAGCCGGCCTCTTAATACCAGCACCCGAGACTCAGTCTGCTCGGGAGGTGGGGAGGGAGAGAGGGCTGTGATCGCCCCCCCCCCAGGCTCTCTCCTCCTAACACCCGAGCAGACTGTCAGCTGTCATCGGAGATCGCCGGGGGACAGAGGAGGATCAGAGGTGAGTAAAGTAAAAAAAATAAATAAATGTAATTTTTTTCTCTGTGTGTCTGTGTCTTTTTTTTTTTTTACATTTAAACCCTTGTGAACTGGTAAGGGGTCCTGGGAAATCCCTTCAAAAATCACTTTTGAACATGGGGAGCGCAAAATAGTGCAAAATGGTCTGGCAACAAAGGTGACAAAAACTCCAGGTAGGCTGGCAGCGAAAGGGTTAAGACAGGGGCAATAGGCCAGCACAGGGTAAGGGCTAATAAAAAGCCACTCGGGATACCCCCCCAAGGGATGCCCCCAGAAGCCAGAAAGGGGAGATAAGGGAGGGTAAGGGGCAGGACCGGGAGAAACCACAACCCACAGTTGTCCTGCCTGAAAGACATAAGTAAAAACACATAAGCACCCCGCAGCCCATGTCTCAAGGAAACCAAAAAAACCCCAAAAGGGGACTCACGGACCAAGCAGGCCAAAATCACCAAGCTGCCAGACTACAGGAGGAAGCGACACAGGCAGAGATCACCGCCGCAGCTCAGGGAGGAAGAAGGGCCCCAGACGCGCAGCAGAATCAAAACGGCGCCGGCAGAGGAACATTGAGGGGCGGGCCGGGGGAGGACGATGCAATACGCATCATTCTCTGGCCCCGCCCCCCTGAAGAGCGCAAAAACTGCGCTCATTTGACCGCGCCATCACACAGCAAAAAAACGCCTCAGTTATAGCGACGCCCGCGGAGGGTAGTACAAAGCAGCGACGGCGGCGAAAATAGTTTAAAAAACTGTTTAAAAACAGCTAAAAGCACTCGATGCTACCACCCGCACCCCTCCCCGAACACAAGTCGGGGAGGGGGGGGTGGAGGAGAGCGAGCAGGCAGCGGCAATAGCCCAGGTCAGGGATGGGTGGGGGGGACCCCAAACACCAGAAAAGTCACAAAGTCCCCGAAACACTCACCCCTCTGAAGCTAGGACAGGAACTCCGCATCCCTAGTAGGCTCACCATAAAGCCTATGGCCGGCTACCCCCTGTGGTACAGGGTCTGCGGCCAGGAGCAGCGCTCCTTGAGCACTCGACCCTAGTGCTCCTCTACCCTCACCCGATCCAACAGCCGAGACTAAGAAGCACAGAGGGTCCGGAAACGGGTGGAAATAGACATGCAGGGCCGCAGGTTTGGTTGCCCCGCTCACCTGCGCAATAATACCATTTTGTGAATACTCACCTGTAAAATGGGTATTATAAGTATGTCACACACCCCGCTTCAAGACATTCATTACATGTGGGTATACTGACCTGTAGATGGCGATCTTGCAGAGATGTCAAAAAAAAAAAGGTAAGACCCTCCCGACCTCCCACTCATTACCCAGTATAAAGATAGCAGTAAGATCAAGGGACCAGGAAAAGCCAATTAAAACTAATGAAAACTAACAAAGGTTCACCATATAAAGGATCCAGAATACCAAAGGGCAGGGTGAAGCGGGGTGTATGACATACTTATAATACCCATTTTACAGGTGAGTAGTCACAAAATGGTATTATTCTAAGTATGTCACACACCCCGCTTCAAGACATTCATTACATGTGGGACATCCAATAGCAGTGTCCATAAAGGGCGGGGATCCAAAAAACAAGGCACAACATAAACCACTGCAGCTTGCAGAACTTTGCGGCCAAAAACAGCATCCGCTGAGGCCCGCACATCAACCTTGGAAAACTTGGAAAAAGTGTGAACCGAAGACCAAGTAGCAGCCTTACGAACCTGCTCAACAAAAGCCTGGTGCTGGAAGGCCCAGGACGCCCCAACAGCATGAGTAGAATGAGCTGTAACACGAAAAGGGGGTTATCTTCCCCTTAGCAGAATAGGCCCCAACAATGGCCTGGCGAATCCATTTACTAATGGAAGACTTGGCAGGAGCCAAACCTTTCCTAGGCCCAGAGGGCACCACAAAAAGAGCGTCAGTCCTACGAAAAGGGGAAGTAGCCACCAAATAGTACTTCACACAGCGAACCACGTCCAAAGAATGCAAAACCCTTTCCTTGTCATTGCTAGGCTTAGGACACAAGGAGGATAGAACAATATCCTGATTAAGATGAAAAGCAGAGACCACCTTAGGAAGGAAATCTGGCTTGAAGCGGAAAACAACCTTGTCCTGATGCCTCTCAAAATAAGGAGCCTTAATGGACAAGGCTGCCAACTCCGATACACGCCGAACAGAAGTGATGGCAACCAGAAAAACAACCTTCTGAATAAGCGCAGAAAGCACAATATCCTGCAAAGGTTCAAAAGGAGGACCCTGCAAGGCAGACAAAACTCAAATCCCAAACTGGGAGCAAAGGCTTCCTAGGAGGCCGCACATGCGTAACCGCCTGGAAAAAGGTCTTAACCAGAGGATGAAGAGCAAAAGACTTCTGAAATAAAACCGCCAGGGCAGAAACATGCCCTTTCAGCGTACTAAGCTGCAAACCTAGGTCCAGACCATGTTGCAGAAATTCCAAGACCCTAGGGATAGAAAACGCCCTGCAAGGCAAGGCCCGGACCTCAAACCAATCAATATAAGACCTCCAAATCCTATAGTAGATGGCAGAGGAAGACTTCTTTCTAGCCCTAACCAGGGCTGAATGACAGCATCAGAAAGACCTTCCTCCTTCAAGATGGAGGTTTCAGCAGCCACGCCGTCAAAGCCAGCGTTGGTAAATTGGGGTAGAGCAGGGGACCCTGAGTAAGTAGATCCGGCAGAAGGGGCAGAACTAACCGATCCTCTGCCAACCTTACCACGTCTGCGAACCAAACCTGTCTTGGCCCCCTTGGAGCCACCAGGATTGCTGACGCGCCCTCTAGGGCCAGCTTGCGCACCACTTTGCCCTCCATGGGAAACGGGGGGAACCGGTACAGAAACCCCAGATCTCTCCAGTTCAGAGACATGGCATCCGCTGCCACGGCCAGCGGATCCCGCAAGAGAGACACAAATGCCGGAAGCTTGTGATTGTGACGAGAGGCAAAGAGGTCCACCTCCGGAGTCCCCCACCGGAGGCAAAGCGACCGAAAAAACCTTGGGGCAGAGCGACCATTCCCCCCCGGCGAGATGACCCCCTGCTCAGGGAGTCCGCCTCAGTGTTCTCCACTCCTGAAATGTACACTGCCGAGATGCATGGGACATTGCCCTCTGCCCAAGCCAAGATCAAAGACACTTCCCTGAGAGCACGCCTGCTGCGAGTCCCTCCCTGGTGATTGATGTAGGCGACCGCAGTCCGATTGTCCGACCGAACCTGAACCGGTAGTCCCCGTAACGGATGAGTCAAGTGAGCCAGAACCAACCTGATGGCTCTCAGCTCCAGAACATTGACGGGATTGTGAGCCTCCTGATGCCCCCACAGCCCCTGAAACTGAAGATCCTTCCAAAATCCCCCCCAACCTGACAGGCTGGCATCCGTGGTGACCGTCTCCCAACGAGGGGTCAGAAAAGACCTGCCCCTCATCAGATTGCTCGGTTTCAGCCACCACCGAAGGGAACGCCGCACCCGGGGGGACATCAGAAAGGACTGATCCAATGACAGCGGGGACCAGTCCCAGGCCGCCAAGAGATGGAGCTGGAGCGTCCTTGTGTGAAACTGGGCAAAGGGAAGCGCCACGAACGATGCCACCATCAATCCCACCAGTCGCATCCCTAGCCGGATGGACGGGCGGGGGATGGATAGAAGACGCTGAGTCAAATCGTGAATCAGAAGAACCTTGGCTCGGGGGAGGAACACCCTGGCCTGAGAAGCATCCAAAGACATTCCCAGGAACTCCACCACCCTGGAAGGAGTGAGGCAGGACTTGGGATAGTTGATCACCCAACCGAAACTCTCCAGAGAGGACACCACGGTCCTGGTATCCAGCTGCGCCTGACAGAGGGAAGACGCCATGATGAGAAGATCTTCCAGATAGGGCACGATGCGGATACCCCTGGCTCTGAGGATGGCCACCACTCCTGCCAACACCTTGGTAAAAACCCTTGGAGCCGAGGTAAGGCCAAACGGAAAAGCCACAAACTGAAAATGTCGATTTACCCCAACGAACCTGAGAAATCTCTGGTGTGCCGGAAATATTGGAATATGCAGGTAAGCATCCTTGATGTCTATGGACGACATGAAGTCCCCCTGACGAAGTGAGTGGATGGCTGAGCACAGAGTTTCCATACGGAACTTCTGGGGACGAACGAACCTGTTGAGCAACTTCAGATACAGAATTGGACAAACGGATCCGTCCTTCTTGGGCACCGTGAACAAATTGGAATAGAAGCCCAGACCCCGGTGTGAGTGAGGCACCGGACAGTTGACAGCCATGTCCAAGAGACTTGCTACTGCCGCCCGAAGCCCCTGGGCGGCCAGAGGATCTGACGGCACCAGAGACCTGAAGAATCTGGGAGGGGGCCGGAACTCTAACTCCAGCTTGTAACCGGAAGACACCACTTCCTGAATCCACCTGTCCGAGACCTCTTGAACCCAGATCCGGGAGAAGAGCTGCAGCCGTCCCGCCACCCATAAGGGTGAGGGCGCCCCCTCATTGCTGAGCCGGCTTGGCAGCGGCTCTAGGCTTGGAGCCCCAACTGTGTCCTAGACATGCCTGACCCCTGTCCCTAGTCCAGGAATCACCTCTGGACGAGGGGAAAGCCGAACCCCTGCCAACTCTAGCCCCACGAAAGGACTGAGAGAAGGAAGCCGCCCCCCGAAAGGGGCGACGCTGCTTTTTACGCTGAGGTAACTTACCTCCCTTGGTCACCGAATCCAATCTCTCTCCAAAGAGCCGCAACCCAACAAAAAGGAAGGGCCGTAAGCGACTTTTTGGACACAAAATCAGCCACCCATCAGCGTAACCAAACCGACCGCCGGATAGCCACAAGCAAGGCCGAAGCTCTGCTACACATTACCAATGTATCGTTCAGGCGGACAGCACAAAGGACAAAAATAACTCACAGCGCTTAAAGTGGACCAACACCCAGGGGTGATCGGCCCGGAAATCTATAAGATTCTCAGGCCGATAACCTCCCATCCGAGATCGTTATGTCCCGCGGTGTGAAACCCCCCCGAAACCCCAAAAAGATCTTACCTGAGCAGCCGCCGCTTCCGCCGCCTCCCGCGCGCCCCTCCAGACGTGCGCGCGCCCGCGCCGGCCCTCTGTGAATGGCCGGCGGGGGCGCGCGCCGAGAGTGACGTGCGGGAGGCGGCGGCGGCACTAGAGGTATCCAAGGAATCCCCCTGGCCCTGCTCGGTATCAGCGCCCACAAACTGCTGATCATCGGAGCCCTCAGACTCCTCATACAGCTCCCCTTCCTCACGCGGGGAACAATCAGACCAATCCAGGGAGTCAAACTACTCCATATCAAGGGCCTGCATGGCTGTATACAAATGTTTTCGCTTTGCCGTGGCCTTTTTAGCAACAGCACTGGAAAACAATTTTTCAAGATTGGCCAATCTGGCACACACCTCAGATTGCGACTCCCCGCCAATGACCACATCAAACGGGGTACGTGTCAAGCGAGGGGGAGATGGAGAGGAGACTGGCGGAGCAGAACCAGACGCCTGAGATCCGGTCTGCCGCGTAATAGACCGTTGCGCACAGGGTACACAAAGAAATACATCATCCCCCAAAAGGGATACCCCACACACCAAACACAGCCTGGATTGCCCCGAGGGGGGCACAAGCCCAGTACCCGGGGAAGCCTCCATATGGTGATTTTTAATATATAGATATATGTGTACAGTGCCCCGAGGGAATTACGCAGTAATGTAACCCGGGATGCCCCTTTAAATCCCGAGTGGGAGGAATTTTAAGGCAACTAAAAATTTTAACCAGGGACCCTAGGACCGGGAGAACCCCCCTTTAATAGGATCAATGGTCCACCTGAAACACACAAACAAACACACAATCAGATGCTAGCAAATGTCCAAAGAGTTAATAAAAGCATTGCCCAACAACCCCAGTGAGGGGGATAAACAATAAGTAAAACTGATGGGCCACAGGCCACTCACCCGACCTTCAGCCCTCCGGAGTCCCGCACGCCAGTCAGAAGGGGATGGAAGACGCGTAGCGTGCAGAGGAAGAGGGAGGTAACCCCGCCGCTCCCGGCCAGAAGCCGGGACCTGAAAACGGCACCCGCAGCACGGGGGCGGGCCACAGGCCGCCAGCCGCCATTGTTAAAACGCCAGAGGCTGGCGCCACGGGACCGCCGGCGCCAGCCTGAGTAGTAAAACATGCACAACACACACAAAAATAATAAAAGATGAATCCATAAGGACCCGGCCCCCCCCACCCCTCTAAGGGTATCCGGGAGAGGGGGAATCCATGCTAGGGTAGGGGCCAAGGGACGGGGCATCCCAAACCGGGGTCACCAACCCGGTTAGCTGCCTACCCCTTGTTATGGGGTATCACTGTTCCTGAGCACCTAAGGTGCCATCTAACATTGCCCGGACCAGCAGCCTAGGCTGGGAGGCAAGTAATGTAAATAAAGGGATCCGGGCAGGAATAGAAGAATAGAGGGCCGGGAGTCATCCCGGCTACCTGCAAGGAGGAGACATCCATCTTCTGACTTGCTCACCTCTGCAGAGATGAAAGACTGGGGAATGAGTGGGAGGTCCCAGGTATTTATGGTCCGGGAGGGTCTTACCTTTTTTTATTGACATCTCTGCAAGATCGCCATCTACAGGTCAGTATACCCACATGTAATGAATGTCTTGAAGCGGGGTGTGTGACATACTTAGAATATAAGAGCCAAAACACTGGATTGGTCTATTGGTGATCCTGTTTTTATATGGTACCGGGAGAAGCCACAACTCTTCTGCAGTACACTGCGCCACCTTGTGGCAGAATAACCCATACGCAAGGACTTCTTGAAGCAGGCCGTACCATGCAATAGGAATATAAGCTGGATCTCCACTCTTGGCAAGTATAATGATGATGACACTGTGACCGGACCTACACAAGCTGGCTAGACAAAAAGAAGAGTATAGGCTTTCTATTGTTTTTGCCTGGACATTGCCATTAAGTTTGAGTTAAATGGCTAACTTGCCAATTCACATATAGCAAAGATGGGTTTAGTGAAGGAATTTCTGCTCTTGGTTCAGACAACACAAAGATAAATAAGCTGCAATTCCCTATCTAGTCCTGATGGTTGCAGTGCTCCAAGTTTCAGACCTGTCAGCACCTGAGCCAGCAATGAGCTCCCTTGCTGCACATTATACGATTACAATGAGCATCACATGCCGACATGTGCACTGGGCACCTGCGCTGAGCCAGTAGATAAGTACCGTAGTTAATTTATTCATTTTTTTAGGTTGCCTGAACCATCCTTCAGCTTTTAGTCAGTCTCATGTTACCAGTCCAAAATCTGGTACTCTCTCAAGAAAGTCTGCTAATTTACTACAGAGCACACAAAACTGCAATATCCCACACAAGAGAATTAAAGAGAAATAGTAGCATAAAGGTCCCCTCACTTGCAAAAGTAGCACTTTTTACAAAACTAGTTGCACAAAGGAGGATGCCACTGGTCAAAATTCAGCCTTAGAGCATGTGACTCATTCCAAGTTCCCTCTTGCAAAGTATGACTAAGTAAAATCAGTAAAACTGCTCACAGCACAATGATAGCACCACAATGAAGACTCGCTTTGTATACATCTTTTCTGCATAACCAATATAAAACTAATGCACCTATTATGGAAGATGTGTGTGCACAGTGTAACGGACATTCGGGCAGCCCTCCTCCTGTCCTCTCATGCAGTCTATAAAGAGCTCACATGTTCTCAGATAAGCCTTACAAATTAACCTGTCATTTCCTTCCTACTATCACACTGCACTGAGCCGCTCCCGTCTGACAGAACAGCGCAGGAACAAAGAATGGAGGGAAAACAGAGATCCTCATTGCAGGTCTTTCACATTAATAAATCAAGCCGAAATACTGTAATGGCAGTGACAAACACCAGCCCCTGGTCAGCCTACAACCGGACCAAGAGATCCTCACTCAGCCTCCCTGGCTTCCCATCCAGTCAACCTGTGTGCTCTAAAGCAGGTTATCATCATTCCCGGGACAGCTCATGAGCAGGGGCCACTGCTAATACTGTAGGAACCGATAATGTGTTAGGAGAGGGCATGGCCCCCAATAGCCACAATGCTAAAGCTATAGCTATATTTTTGCAAGGACAGTTTTTTTTGACTGGGGGCTAAGAGTGAGGCTGGAGGCAGGGATCAGATGTGTTAAAAATCAGCCATCCAGCAGCCCACCATGAAGTCTCCCGGCCTTCTTATGGCTAGTCCGTCTTTAACTGTACAAATTATACAGACACAGATTTGTTGGTACCGCTATATAAAAAAGCCTACATTTTCTCCTAAAATATTTGAAACTGCATGGGCTCCACCATGCACAGGAACTGCCATGTACGGAGGTATCCATTCTCAACAGGGGCACTCAATGCACAGACCATGGCCACCTGCGTCTCATACCGGAGCAGTGGCTGAGCTAGGAGTGGTGTGGGAGCGAGTGGCAAGAGAGGTAAGAAAGAAGTATTATGCCTCCTGGAATGCACAGATTTAAAGTGTACTGGAGCCCCCCCGGTTTGGGATGCACTGCTGTGTGAAACCTTGCTGTTTGCCCAGAAAATGAGTTTCGTCCAATGAGTATCTCCGCCCGCACATATAAATGTGCTGAATGGAATCCTGGCTGCACACATGGGCGACAGGCAGCATCACAATGGCCACACAGCCAGTTAGCCTAACTGAGTTAGGGCAGGTGTGGCCATGTACAGCCGGAAAAGGATGCAAGTGATGCCGCCGGCCGCACATGGGCTCGTGGTAATTATCACAATAATGGACGAACTGCTGGGTTCCACACAGTGGTGCATCCCAGTTTTGGTCCGCTTTAAAGTGAAAGTCCTATTTCGATGATCACATTGGGGTAATTGGCTGGTAATCGTAGCTTTCCTGGTGGCTCCCACGACACTGTAGCTTCCGGTGGTCACATCCTCAACTTTCCTGCAGCCGACGCATGCTCCCATGCCCAGCCATGAAGATAGGTTGGGGATCTCCCTAGTGTACAATGAAGCTGGGGATACAGCCAGGTCACTTTTAGCAGGCAATTGAGATCAGCCCATCAGCAATCTCAAAAATGCTATGTGGTTGTGTCCCTGGCAGTGGGGAAAAAAAAACCTGGCCATCTCCGAGCCGGCTGCATCGGGAAAGGTACAGGCCCGTGAAGCAAGGAACAAAACCCTGGATATTAAAAATCCCCGGCTCTGTTCCACTTTAAGGTAAAATCAAAGCCAACATTTTAATTTTGCCATTTTATGCTTCACCCTATAGAAAACCATGCTCTTTGGCATCTTTGTCCCAGCACATACTCTTACCAAAACAAACAGGGTGCATTCTCAATATTTTTGGATGAAATATGTGCAAAAAATATAAGTTTGTTTGTCAAAATCTTACTGCGTGTGAAATCCCAATTTCTCCCGATTACAGCGGTACCACATGTGGTAGACACCCTTTCCTGCCCTGGAGATTCCCCCAAACTGAAACAGTGCTTTAGGAGAGTTTCAGATAAAATACAACTGTGCTATGCGCACCTTGCAGTTTTGCAAGAAAAACAAACCTTTACATTTGAGATACCCCTACAAACTAAATATTCTCTGGAAGTACACACCTCAAGATTTCTGGGCGTATCAGGCTTGTTGACATGGGTGCAGTTTTCTGGAAGTAATCCTTCAATGAATTCTTTATTCTTTGGTTGCACAGGGTTTCCCTAAAAAAAAAAAAAAAAAAAAGAAGAAGAAGAATAGAAAAGGTCAGGGTCACCCGGTAAAATGGCGGCACCCGTCGGGAAGGCAGAGGGAGAGGGCCCATTGGCCACCCTCCTGAAGATTGAAGAGCCAGGTGCGCCGCCGCCCACCCCTCCCCCCCTCCCCCTCCCCGTAGAAGAGGAAAGCCGGTGGGAGCGATCGGGCATCAAGGGGACTCTTTTTTTTTTTTTACATTTAAAACCACCCCCCCCCCCCCCCCATTATGAAGAGGAGACCTGGGCGGTTCGATAGAGGGGTCAGGTTTTTTTTTTGTTTTTTTTTCTCGGGCTAGCAGGGGGGAAAGCCAGGTACGTAATATTTACATAGCTGGCGTTTAACGACAGGAGAGGCAGCTAAGTAAATTTTACGTAGCTAGCGTTAGAAGAGTTAAATTAGGACTCAAAGGGACTAGTGTATGATTAATCCTATAAATGTGTACCTCTCATCTGTAATAAGTGAAACCAAAAGAAAAAACAAACCAAGTGCAGAGACCTTAATATAGCCAAACATATCTAAATATTTACAAGAAGTGATTTTGTAACACCAAAAAATACATTTATATAAAAAATATAAATCGGGGGGGGAAGGGAGAAGGAGCAGCTCAGTCACACCTGCGCATGCTGCTACCCTTGCTGCTTCTGCTGCCCCACCCTCTGCATTTGTATTTGACCTAATAAAGCTTGATTAGATTTTATTACTGTGGTGCTTCCATTTTTAGGGGTAAGCGTGGTAATATATCCACACCACCCCTTTATTGTTTAAAGTCTGTATTCGAGTGAGCACACATTTACTTTAGGTAGTGCATCCCTTTGTTTGGAACTGGAAAAGGAGGTTGGGAACCCCTGCACTTCCTTTTAGTCATCAGCTGATAAAATCAAGTCCTAGTCTACAGCCTAGCCTCATCAAACCACCAATTACAAAAACTGACAGTACAGGATGCTTTATCTAGCAGGGGGAGCACATGACACTAAACACAGTACAAGCATAATGACTTCACAAATCTCTCAATAGTAATGTATTTAGGGAAGCTAATCTACTGTTTACATTGCGTGTAATAACAACCTTGAATTTGGGGATATTAATGAAGCAAAGTCAGCAATTTGCACACAATCTATGGCAGCCCTGGCCTGTAAACGGGTTACACACGATGATGGAGGCAAGTGCCCTGCCCAAGGTCGTATGCAATAAGCAAAGGATTCAGTATGCATTATGCATACAGCACAGCAAACCAAACATGCCCCTATATTAAGACACTTACTCTTTTTTTCTTCCTTTTTAAAAGTGAGGGGCATCATACTTCATGGGCTTCTATGATGTCCACAATATGTTTTGAGATCTTGTCTTTTCTGCACATTTTGCCCTCCAGTAACAAAATGGAACACTTCATTATTCTATGCAAATTTAGACTGCAGCTCCATGTAGGCCCCAACCATAAAGGGAAAGTCCACTTTCTTGGACTTCCACCGACAGACCTCAGTTTGGGTCCTGCCAAAGGATACTGTGCACAGAAGCTCTTAAAGGCCCCGTCCATCCCTGCTGGCACAGCTTCTTGTCTAGGGGGAGATTGTTTAGCAGCACAGGAACAGCTGGAAGCAATCCTTGATCTAAGGTCAGCAGGTAAATGGAGTGTACGCCATCCCATTTACACCTCGTCCACAATGTAAACTTAAAGAAAGTAAAAAAATAAATATTATAATTATATTATATTAATATATAAATATATATATATAAATATATATATATAAATATATATATATAAATATATATATATAAATATATATATATATATAAATATATATATATATATAAATATATATATATATATAAATATATATATATATATAAATATATATATAAATATATATATATATATAAATATATATATATATATAAATATATATATATAAATATATATATATATAAATATATATATATAAATATATAAATATATAAATATATATATATATATATAAATATATATATATATATATAAATATATATATATATATATATATATATATATATATATATATATATATATATATATATATATAAATATATATATATATAAATATAAATATATAAATATAAATATATATATAAATATAAATATATATATCTCTATATATATATATATATATCTCTATATATATATATATATATCTCTATATATATATCTCTATATATATATATATCTCTATATATATATCCCGGGACCAAGAACCCATTTAATTAACATGTACAAGTTCTATCTGAACAAGCCGTCAGCCAGGCTCAGCACATTCACTTGGTAACCAATGGGTTTCAATAGGCAGGCCAGAATACGCAGGTTTTCACATCCCAGGGCATCCCAAATCAGGAGGGGGAATCGGCTGTCCCATGTTCCTCTTTAATCCATTACCCTACACTGCAACCTCAAAGTGACTGACCACTCATCAGTCAAAGTCCAGTGATCAGCATGTCACCCGATCATGGATCTGCCTGGGGCCTGAACAGCAATCGGCGATGTGAGATGTTGATCGAGGGACTTGCACCAATCAGCTGCGTGGGACTGATTAACATTGCTATGAGTGGAGGGGTCGTGTTAGCGTCACTGTAACTGAAGGTGTGGGACAGCTGGCACTCGTGGAGAAGGCCAAGACTGCCGATCGTGGGCATATCAGACCATCACGAGCCTGGGGCTGGTGTACCAGCAATCATTCATACAAAAGTAAATAGTTTGTTTTTTTCTCTCTTAGACAATAGCTTTAACTTTATTGTAACTTGTCTGACATAATAATGAGCAACTGCCTAGGTAGCTCCAGGTGCAGGGAATCATTTACATCACACTACCTATAACCATAACTTGCATTATATGCCTTTCACCCTCTTACCTGAAGGGGGATATCTCCCATTAATGTAGCCCTAACTAGTCAACCATCTACAGCAGGGGTACTCAAATGGCGGACCGCGGTCCGAATCCGGACCGCAGACACCATTTGTCCGGACCGCTGCCCAGGGCTGGTGTAGTGTCCCTGGAGCCAGGGGCGGTGCCGGTGACAATTGCCGGCCGGGGCTGTCAGAGCTGGGGGCGGGCACATGGGCGTGGCCAGGCCGGGGAAGGTGGAAGCGGCTCGGGCCTCGTAGGCGGGGGGGGGGAATGGAGACGAAGAGGCGCGGGAGGAGGAAGGAGCCGAGAGCTGCCGCCCCCACCGCCGGTGCTGCTAGAACAGGCCTGACTCAGGCCGGAAGAGGTGGCCTGCCTGAGGGAGGTGGCGGCCCCGGAGTCAGTGGTGTCCCGGCATCAGAGCACACTGCTGCGCTGGCTGGAGGAGCGGCTGGCCCGGGGCGAGGAGGCCATTACCCGGGACCAGTTCATCGAGCTGCTGGAGAACCGGGCCAGTGGCCGAGAAAGTGCAAGGAGGTGAGATTCCTGTCCCCCATTTACTTCATGTGTAGAGTGCAAGCTCCTCAGCCAACCTGAGCAATGAGCTTTCCTGTCCCCCCACCCACCTGTCATTTACTTTCTGCTTCTCGCCCTTGTGTGTAGAGTGCAAGCTCTTCAGCTAACAACATGCTGGAAAGGGAGACCTGAGCAATGAGCTTTCCTGTCCCCCATCCACCTCTCATTTACTTCCTGCTTCTCGCCCTCCTGTGTAGAGTGCAAGCTTTTCAGCCAACAACATGCTGGGAAGGGAGACCTGAGCAATGACCCTTCCTGTGCCGGACAGGCCCGTGAGACACCCTGAGACACCCTGTTAGCGGCTGCGCCCCCCCCCCCCCGGACCTTCATCCCACGGCAGACCCTGGTAAGTGGACCTCCACTGAAAGTAGTTGAGTACCCCTGATCTACAGTGTACCCAGTCTGTTTTACTTGGTATCTTCCCATGGGCATGTTGTTCCTTTCTATGCTTAATGTATCAACCCACCTGCCACAAAGAACGCTTTGTACGTATACACAGTAACGTGTGTACTACACAAAAAATACCATTTTGTGAATACTCACCTGTAAAATGGGTATTATAAGTATGTCACACAACCCGCTTCAGATAGTCATTACACTTGGGTTATACCGACCTGTAGAGGGCGATCTTGCAGAGATGTCATGAAAAAAAGGGAGCCCCTCTCGGTCCATAAATACCTGGTACCTCCCACTCATTTTCCAGTATTAAGACAGCAGTAAAGGGACCAGCAAGAGCCAAAATAACCAGTAACAGTAAAAAAGGTTCACCATAGAAAGGATCCAGAATACCAAAGGGCGGGGTGAAGCAGGGTGTGAGACATACTTGTAATACCCATTTTACAGGTGAGTATTCACAAAATGGTATTATTCTAAGTATGTCACACACCCCACTTCAGATAGTCATTACACTTGGGACATCCAATAGCAGTGTCCATAAAGGGCGGGAATCCAAAAATACAATTCTGTGAAGTACTCACCTGTAGAATTGGTATTATACGTATACAGTACGTCCTGCTCCTGATATAATACTTACACTTAGGTTAGCCTCCGCCAGATGGCGCTGTGCACTGCAGACATGCAAAAAACAGGCTCCTCCCGGCCCTTCATATACCCAGGGACCTCCCACAAATCCCCAGCATTGAAAAGCAGTGAACAAGAAGCCGGGAGAATTTAACCACCGAAAACTGGTAACAACAACAATGGCAACAATCACCATACAGGGGATCCAGAATAATGCAAAAACCAGGGTGGGGTGGAGCAGGACGTACTGTATACATATAATACCAATTCTACAGGTGAGTACTTCACAGAATTGTATTATTCTAAGTATACAGTACGTCCTGCTCCAGATATAATACTTACACTTGAGACATCCAATAGCAGTGTCCATAAAAGTAGGGTGGGATCCCCAACAAAAAAGGCAACAGCACGCAGCTTAAAGCAGTGCCGCCTGCAAAACCTTGCGGCCAAACACGGTATCAGCTGGGGCCCGAACATCAACCTTGTAAAACTTGGAAAAGGTACGAACAGAAGACCAAGTAGCGGCCTTGCAAACTTGTTCAACCGAAGCCTGGTGCTGAAAGGCCCAGGAGGCCCCAATAGCACGAGTAGAATGAGCAGTAAGACGGAAAGGAGGACTCTTCCCCCTTAGCAGAATAGGCCTGAATCACAGCCTGACGGATCCATTTGCTGATAGTAGACTTGGCAGGAGCCAAACCTTTCCTAGGCCCAGAAGGCACAACGAAGAGAGCATCAGTCTTCCTGAAAGCCGCAGTGACAACCAGGTAATACTTCAAACACCTGACCACATCCAAGGAATGCAGAACCCTTTACTTGTCATTGCTAGGATTGGGACACAATGAAGGAAGAACAATGTCCTGATTCAAATGAAAGGCAGACACAACCTTAGGCAGAAAATCCGGCTTGAAGCGGAACACCACCTTGTCCTGGTGCCTCTCGTAGTACGGAGGCTGAATGGATAGAGCAGCCAACTCCGACACACGCCTAACCGAAGTTATGGGCACCAAAGAGACAACCTTGAGAGTAAGAACAGCCAGAGCAGCATCGTGAATAGGCTAAAAGGGAGCACCCTGCAAGGCAGATAAAACCAAGTTTAAATCCCAAATGGGGAACACAGGTTTACGAGGGGGGCGCGCATGAGTGACCCCCTGAAAGAAGGTTTTAACCAAATGATGTTGAGCAAAGGATTTCTGAAAGAAGACGGACAGGGCAGAAACCTGACCCTTCAGAGTACTGAGCTTTAGACCTAACTCCAAACCATGCTGTAAGAACTCCAGAACCCTAGGGACAGAGAACTCCCTACAGGGAAGAGACCTAGACTCACACCAGTCAATGTAGGTACGCCATACTCTATAATAGATAGCAGCAGAAGTCTTTTTCCTAGCCTGCAGCATAGTACCTACCACAGAAGCAGACAAACCCTTCTCCATCAAGATGGAGGTTTCAGCAGCCAGGCCGTCAAAGCCAGCGTTTGTAAATTGGGATGGCAAGGAGCCCTGAGTTAGCAGATCTGGCACCCCGTCAGATCGTATTGGTCTACTGCCATTTGAACCACGTCTGCGAACCACACTCTTCTTGGCCACCTGGGGGCCACTAGAATCACAGGCACTCCTTCCAGAGCAATCTTGCGCAGAACCCTGCCCAGAAGGAGGAATGGTGGAAATACATACAGGAGCCGAAACTCCTTCCATGACATGGACAGGGCATCCGTGGCCAAGGCCAGAGGATCCTGAGACAGGGAAACGAAGGCCGGGAGCTTGTGATTGTGACGGGATGCAAACAGGTCCACATCCGGTAGACCCCAACGGTGACACAGGGACTGGAATACCCTGTTGTAGAGGGACCACTCTCCCTGACGGGACGTCCCCCTGCTCAGAGCATCTGCAAGCAGATTCTCCGCCCCCGGAATGTAAACAGCCGAAATGCATTGTACATTGGCCTTCGCCCATGTCAGAATCTGAGACACCTCCTGGAGGGCACCCTTGCTCCGGGTCCCTCCCTGATGGTTCATGTAGGCAACCGCCGTCCTGTTGTCTGAGCGCACCTGGACCGACAGACCCCTCAGGTGTTGGGTCAACCGCTCCAGTACCAACCGGACTGCCCACAATTCCAGAATGTTGATGGGTAAATGGGCCTCCTGAGGACCCCACTTCCCCTGGAAGCGCAGGGACTTCCAGAATCCCCCCCCAACCTGACAGACTGGCATCCGTTGTGACCGTCTCCCAGGAGGGGGCTAGAAAAGACCTGCCCCCTAGCAAGTTCCCGAGGTCCAACCACTACGCAAGGGACCGGCTGACCGAGGGGGGAAGCACACAGACCCCATCCAAGGATGCTGGGTTCTTGTCCCAGACTGACAGAAGGTGAAGCTGCAGAGGTATCAAATGGAACTGGGCAAAGGGCACCGCCTCAAAGCTTGCCACCATCAGGCCCACCAGCTGCATTCCCTGCCTGATGGAGGGCTGTGGGCACGAGAGCAGGAACCTGGCCTGCGCAGTCAGAGCTTCCACCTTCTGTTGAGGAAGGAATATCCGTGACTGAACCGTATCCAGAATCATTCCCAGGAACGGAGTCACAGAGGAGGGGGACAGAGAGGACTTGGGGTAATTGATCACCCAGCCGAAGGACTCCAGGGTGGACACTACCAGCTGAGTGTCCAACTCTGCCTGTCGCAGAGACCGAGAGGTGATGAGTATATCGTCCAGGTAGGGCAGCACGCGTATGCCCCTTAGCCTTATCAGGGACATCACCCCTGCCAGCACCTTGGTGAACACCCTGGGAGCGGACGTGAGGCCGAATGGCAAGGCCACAAATTGGTAATGCTGATCTTTCAGTGCAAATCTGAGAAACCTTTGGTGTCCTGGAAACACCGGGACGTGAAGGTAAGCATCCTTGATGTCTACAGACGTCATAAAGTTCCCTGGGCGCAGAGAGCCAATGGCCGAGCACAGAGTTTCCATGCGAAAGTGCCTGTTCTTGACAAATTTGTTGAGGATTTTTAAATCCAGAATGGGCCTGACTGACCCATCCTTCTTGGGTACTGTGAAAAGGTTGGAATAGAACCCCATGCCCCTGTCTTCTAAGGGGACCTTGCAAATGACCCCTAGATCCTGGAGACCCTGCACGTCCAGCAACAAGACCTGACCTGAGGCAGGGTCCTGAGGAATTCGGGACCCAATGAATCTGGTGGATGGCCGTACAGCAAATTCTATCTTGTAACCGGAGGACACTACCTCCTGAATCAACCGGTCTGAGACGTGGCACCTCCAGACATGCTCGAAGTGCTGTAGACATCCCACCACCCTGACGGGCGAGGGTGCCCCCTCATGCCTGAGGGATCTTGGGAGGGGCTTTGGGCTTGGGCCCCCAGGAGGAACTGGGACGGCGCAGGACCCAGCGACCCAGCGAAGGACACCCCTTTTCCCTGTTTAGCCCCACGGTAGGGGATTGAAAGGGTGCCCTGGCCTCGAAAGGGCTGAATCTGCCGCCTGCGCTGGGGCAACTTGCCTCCTTTGGCGAAGAGGTCTAGACGGTCCCCAAACAGGCGCAGCCCCTTAAATGGAAGCCCAGTAAGGGCTTTCTTAGCGGCATTGTCAGCAGCCCACTGTCGCAACCAAACCGCGCGGCGTATAGCTACCGCCAGGGCAGAAGATCTGGCACACATCCTTATAGCATCATCCGATGCAGACAGGATAAAGTGTACAAACACATCACAGTTAGAAAGTGCATTGACGGTATCAGGTGGCAACTTATCTGTGCCATCGAGTGCATTCCTGACCATGGCCCTGAGCGCTACTGCCGTAATGGCTAAGGCACAAACCGAGCGCAGGGTCGCTCCCCCAAATGCAAAGGCATTGCATGCCAATTGATCAATACGCCGGTCCTCAGAGTCCCGCAGCGTAGTATTGTCAGGGAAGTGCATAATAGAGGTGTTGGACAACCATAGAATAGGAGCATCGACCTCGGGGGGCGATGACCAGCACTTAACCAAGTCAGCAGGGAAGGGATACTTCCTTTCCTATCCACACTCTTAGGGATCTTGGGAAGTCTACTGGGATGTTCCCATTCTTTCAGCACTAGGCTATTGAAATGGGTTTGCTCTGGAAATTCCAGACGAGCCTTAGCAGTATGAAAAAGCTCACCCCTTTGCTTGGGAGCCGCAACAGGGGGAGAGATGGACAAAACTTCAAATACCTGAACCAGCAGTCTGTCAATATCATCCGGGGTCCAGTGCTCGGAACCAGACTCGTCATGACCCCTTGACTCCTCGTCATATGACCCCGAGTCAGAGAACCGCTCCCCTTCGTCCAAGGGGGTATGGGCGTAAGGATGCGACAACTCATCAGATTCCATAGGGAAAAGAGCAGAGTCAGGGGTTAAATGCCGCCTCTTAGCGGTGGCCTTACGCGCTAATGAGCTAGCAAGCAATCTTTCAACACTGGCCAGTCTAGTGGCCACATCAGGATGAGAATCCCCGCTTGTATTGGGGGTTAGGCTTGGGGGAGTAGGTGAAGTGAGGCGAGGTGCAGGCCCAGCCACTGAAGAGGCGGGAAGAACCGATAACGCCTGCTGTGCTGCTAAGGAACACAGACCCGTGCATTGTCACCGCTGCTAGGTAAGACCCCACAAGCTACACACAGGCGGGCTTGTCCCCAAGGAACCCCGTTCACAATATCCTGGGACGCCTCCATATAGAGAAAACAGGGCAGCGACGCCTGAAGGAATTGATCGAGTGGATTACCGCGACAGAGCCACGACAGGCTAACAAGAAGACGCTGCAGCATCCGCAACGCCAGCGCCGCCCATGCAGTACAACCATATAGGAAGGCCGCGGCGGCGACCAACACAAGTAAATATAAAAAGTACACAGCGCGGCTCTGACACCTATTCCCAATGAAAAGCGCTACTAAGGCCATAAGGGTGTAATAGGGTACACCGAGCCATACTCACAAGCCCCTCCCCCCCTTCTTTCCCCCCTAGACTAGGGGGGAACGAGGGAAGATGGCGACCCTTTACACAGGGTCCACCACTACACGGGGCGTGGGGCAATAATGCGGGAGGGGCATCCCCTAAAGGCTCACCATCAGCCTAAACCGCCTACCCTTTGGTGGGGGACTGCGGTGGAGCATGGCTCCGTTAAGCACGCATGGTGCTGCCTACCATCACCCGACCAGCGCAGCCCAGGCTGGGAGGCACACCACAAATAGGACGGGTGGGAGTAGTCCAACAGGGCCGCAGGCTGTAATAGCCCAGTTCACCTGCGAGAGAGTGATACTTCATGTCTTCGCAGTCAGCACTGCAGAGAGATCTGGGGATTTGTGGGAGGTCCCTGGGTATATGAAGGGCCGGGAGAAGCCTGTTTTTTGCATATCTGCAGTGCACAGCGCCATCTGGCGGGGGGGTAACCCAAGTGTAAGTATTATATCTGGAGCAGGACGTTCTGTATACTTAGAAAACAAGGCAACAATGCACAAACTTAAACCACTGCAGCTTGCAGAACTTTGCGGCCAAAAAGAGCACCCGCTGAGGCCCGCACATCAACCTTGTAAAACTTGGAAGAAGTGCGAACAGAAGACCAAGTAGCAGCCTTACAAACTTGCTCAACAGAGGCCTGATGCTGGAAGGCCCAGGACGCCCCAACGGCACGAGTAGAATGAGCAGTAACACGAAAAGGGGGAACCTTCCCCTTGGCAGAATAGGCCCCAACAATGGCCTGTCGAATCCATTCACTAATGGAAGACTTGGTGGGAGCCAAACCTTCCCTAGGCCCGGAGGGCACCACAAAAAGGGCGTCAGTCCTACGAAAGGAAGAAGTAGCCACCAAATAGTACTTCACACAGCGAACCACATCCAGAGAATGCAAAACCCTCTCCTTGTCATTGCTGGGCTTAGGACACAAGGAGGGTAGGACAATGTCCTGATTAAGATGAAAGGCAGAGACCACCTTAGGAAGGAAATCTGTCTTGAAGCGGAAAACAACCTTGTCCTGATGCCTCTCAAAGTAAGGAGCCTTAAAGTGGGCCAACACCCACGGGTGATCGGCCCGGAAATCTATAAGATTCCCGGGCCGATCACCTCCCTCCCCGCGGGACATCCGAGATCGGGATGTCCCGCGGGGTGAAACCCCCCCAAACACCCCAAACTCCTTAACTTATCTTTGGCGGCGGCCGGCCGCCGCCGCCTCCCTCTAGACGTGCGCGCCCGCGCCGGCCGTCTGTGAATGGCCGGCGCGGGCACGCGCGCATCAACAGTGACGTGCAGGAGGCGGCGGCGGAGGAGCCGCTTGTCCGTCGGCGCGGGGAGAGGTGAGTTTTTCGGGGGGTTCGGGGGGGGGGTTTCACACAGCGGGGCACCCCGATCGGGGGTGCCCCACCGAAGTGGACCAAGACCCAGGATAGTCAAAATCCTGGGTGTTGGTCCACTTTAATGGAGAAAGCCGCCAACTCCGATACACGCCGAACGGAAGTGATGGCAACCAGAAACGCAACCTTCTGAGTAAGCGTAGAAAGAGCAATATCCTGCAAAGGTTCAAAAGGAGGACCCTGAAAAGCAGAAAGAACCAAATTCAAATCCCAAACTGGGAGCAAAGGCTTCCTAGGAGGCTGCACATGCGTAACCCCCTGGAAAAAGGTCTTAACCAGAGGATGAAGAGCAAAAGACCTTTGAAAGAAAACCGCCAGGGCAGAAAAATGCCCCTTCAGCGTACTAAGCTGCAACCCCAGGTCCAGACCATGTCGCAGAAATTCCAAAACCCTAGGGATAGAAAACGCCCTGCAAGGCAAGGCCCGGACCTCACACCAATCAATATAAGACCTCCAAATCCTATAGTAGATGGCAGAGGAAGACTTCTTTCTAGCCCTAACCAGAACCTGAATGACAGCATCAAAAAGACCTTCCTCCAAGATGGAGGATTCAACAGCCACGCCGTCAAAGCCAGCGTTGGTAAATTGGGGTAGAACAGTGGACCCTGAGTGAGCAGATCCGGCAGAAGGGGCAGATCTAACTGATCCGCTGCAACCTTACCACGTCTGCGAACCAAACCTGTCTTGGCCATCTTGGCGCTACCAGGATTGCTGACGCGCCCTCTAGGGCCAGCTTGCGCACCACTTTGGCCACCATGGGAAACGGAGGGAACAGGTACAGAAACCCCAGATCCCTCCAGTTCAGAGACATGGCATCCGCTGCCAGAGCCAGCGGATCCCGCGAGAGAGAGACAAATGCCGGAAGCTTGTGATTGTGACGAGAGGCAAAGAGGTCCACCTCCGGAGTCCCCCACCGGTGGCAAAGCGACCGAAACACCTTGGGGCTGAGCGACCATTCCCCCCGGCGAGATGAGCACCTGCTCAGGGAGTCCACCTCAGTGTTCTCCACTCCCGGAATGTACACCACCGAGATGCATGGGACATTGCTCTCTGCCCAAGCCAGGAGACACTTCCCTGAGGGCACGCCTGCTGCGAGTCCCTCCCTGGTGATTGATGTAGGCGACCGCCGTCCGATTGTCCGACCGAACTTGAACCGGTAAGCCCTGTAACTGATGAGACAAGTGAGCCAGAACCAACCTGATGGCTCTCAGCTCCAGAACATTGATGGGATCGTGAGCCTCCTGAGGCCTCCACAGTCCCTGAAACTGAAGATCCTTCCAAATTCCCCCCCAACCTGACAGGCTGGCATCCGTGGTGACCGTCTCCCAACGAGGGGTCAGAAAGGATCTGCCCCTCATCAGATTGCTCGGTTCCAGCCACCACCGAAGGGAATGCCGAACCCGGGGGGACATCAGAAAAGACTGATCCAATGACAGCGGGGACCCGTCCCAGGCCACCAAGAGATGGAGCTGGAGCGTCCTTGTGTGAAACTGGGCAAAGGGAACCGCCTTGAACGAAGCAACCATCAATCCCACCAGTCGCATCCCCAGCCGAATGGCCGGGCGAGGGATGGATAGGAGAAGCCGAGTCAATTCCTGAATCAAAAGAACCTTGGGCCGGGGGAGGAACACCCTGGACTGAGAAGTATCCAGAGACATTCCAAGGAATGCCACCACCCTGGACGGAGAGAGGCAGGACTTGGGATAATTGATCACCCAGCCGAATCTCTCCAGGGTGGCTACCACAGTCCTGGTATCTAGCTCCGCCTGGCCGAGAGAGGATGCCATAATAAGAAGATTGTCCAGATAAGGCACGATGCGAATTCCCTGGGCTCTGAGGAGGGCCATCACCCCCGCCAGCACCTTGGTGAAAACCCTTGGAGCCGAGGTATGGCCAAATGGAAGAGCCACAAACTGAAAATGCCGATCTTCCACCACAAACCTGAGACATCTCTGATGTGCCGGAAAGATTGGAACGTGCAGATAAGCATCCTTGATGTCTATGGACGTCATGAAGTCCTCCTGCCGAAGTGAATTTAAGGCAGAGCGCAGAGTTTCCATGCGGAACTTCCTGGGACGGATAAACCTGTTGAGAAACTTCAGATCCAGGATGGGACGAACGGAGCCATCCTTCTTGGGCACCATAAACAGAATGGAATAGTATCCCAGGCCCCGAGGGAGGCGCCGAGCAGATGACAGCCATGTCAAGGAGATCTTTTACTGCCGCCCGGAGCCCCTGCACGGCCAGAGGATCCAAGGGCACGCGAGACCTGAAGAATCTGGGAGGAGGCCGGATCTCGAACTCCAGTTTGTAACCGGAAGACACCACTTCCCGAATCCATCTGTCCGAGACCTCCTGGTCCCAAACCTGGGAGAAGTGTCGCAGTCATCCCCCCACCCGCGAGGGTGCCCCCTCATTGCTGAGCCGGCTTAGCAGCGGCTTTGGGCTTGGAGCCCCAGCTGTGACCTGGACGGGCACGTCCTCTTCCCCTGTTCCAGGGATCAGGCCCCACGAAAGGAAGGGGTAAATGAAGCCAAAAACAAACAATTCGCAAGCTTAAGGGCGGTGAACTCATCACTAGCCGGGTCAAGCCTGGCGGTAGACAACAGGTCCCTGACAACCGACCTAGAAGCCACTATTTAAAGTGCAGAAGCACAAACAGGCCGCAAGGCCGACCCGACACTGGCAAAACCGTGACAAGCCATCTGGTCAATGCGTTTGTCCTCACCGTCCTTGATAGCAGAACAGTCGGGAAAATGCAAGACAGAGGTGCTAGACAACACCAAAACAGGGGCGTCCACCTCGGGAGGGGACGACCAGCTTCACCGCATCCACCGGAAAGGGATATTTCTTATCCCAACCTGGAGGGACACCCGGAAGCCGAGTAGGCCTCTCCTATTCCTTAAGAATAATGCAGTCGAAATGCCTTTGATTAGGGAATTCTAAGCGCGGCTTGGCCTCCTCAAAGAGCTCCCCCTTCTGCGGAAGAGTCACTTCAGGAGGAGAGATTGCCAGAACCTCAAACATATGAGCCAGGACCCTAGAGGTATCCACAGAATCCCCCTGACCCCGCTCAGCATCAGCGCCAAAAAACTGCTGAACGTCAGAACCATCCGACTCCTCAAAAAGCTCCCCTTCCTCTAGCGGGCGGTAATCAGACCAGTCCAGCGAATCAAACTCCTCAAAATCAGAAGCCAGCGTGGCTGGGGACAAGTGCTTTCTCTTAGCCGGGACCTTTCTGGCCACAGCGCTAGAAAATAATTTTTCAAGATTGGACAACCTGGCACACACCTCAGATTGCAACTCCCCACTCGTGACAACATCACACGGGGTACGGGTCAGGCGGGGAGGGGTAAGATAAGGGACCGGCGGCGCAGAACCAGACGCCTGGGATCCGGACTGCCGCGTAATAGTCTGCTGCGCACATGGTATGCAAAGGAAAATATCACCCCCTGTAAGGGATGCCCCACACCCCAAACACTGCCGGGGTTGCCCCGAGGGGAGCCCGAGCCCGGTATCCTGGGAAGCCTCCATGTGGTGATTTTATTGGTAGCCGCAATACCCAAGGGAATTACGCAATATAAGCGACCCGGGATGCCCCTTCTGTGTCCCCGAGTGGGAGGATTTATGGGGAGTTCCTAATTAAACCAGGGACTGGGAGGACCCTTTAGGATCCAACAAGGGTCCACCTGGAAGACAGAATACAGGGCTATTCTGCACCTCAATCATGCCAAACACACACAACGCAGTCATACTGATATTGCAATAACATAATATATATATATATATAAATAGAGATATATATATATATATATATATATATATATATGACATGGCTGGTAATGAAATTACAAGGCGCTTTATATATTGCACTGTTCACAGACAGTGCCTGAAGGTAATGGGGCCCCAAGGGCCACTCACGTAGGAAGATGGCGCCCCTCCAGCCGGCTGCGTGAACCCGAGAAGCAGAGGGAGAAGAAGGGCGGGCCAGCGCTGTTCATGCGACACGCCCAGCCCCGCCCCCCTCCCCTGACAACAACGCCGCTCCCGGCCAGTGGCTGGGCTCCGCAGCGGCGCCAAGAGCACGGGGGGCGGGCCGTAGGCAATCGCGCCGAGCGCCCGACCCCCTACCAACCGCACCTGAGGGGAAGAAGCTCCACCGCCGAAGCTGCTACAATGGCTGGCGCTGTGGCACAGCCAGCGCCGGCTGAGTACTATTAAAAATGCACACAGTGAACAACACACACACACACACACAATAAAGATTACACTAAGGGAGAAAGGGGACCCGTACACTGCCCCCCCCCCCTCTAAGGAGCAAGGGCAATCCAGGAGAGGGGGAATCCACGCTGGAAGGTGGACGGGCAAGGGACGGGGCATCCCGAACCGGGATCACCAACCCGGCAAAACCGCCTACCCCTTAGTATGGGGTCTCACGGTGGAGCGTAGCTCCTAAGCACCATTAGGTGCTGTCTACTCTTGCCCGGACCAGCAGCCTAGGCGGGGAGGCAAGGTGAATACTAAGAAAGTGGGGTCCAGGCAGAAATAGACTAACAAACGGGCCGGGAGTTACCCCGGCTACCTGCAAGGAGGAGACATCCATCTTGCTCGCCGTCTGCAGAGATGAAAGACTGGGGAATGAGTGGGAGGAACCAGGTATTTATGGACCGGGAGGGGCTCCCTTTTTTTCATGACATCTCTGCAAGATCGCCCTCTACAGGTCGGTATAACCCAAGTGTAATGACCATCTGAAGCAGGGTGTGTGACATACTTAGAATATAAAGATTTCGATTTGAAATATAAATAAATATGAAATACAAATTCTAAACAAGCCAAACTGAACAGAAACATACTGGTTGTAATCGTCACAGGAAGGGCAAGACAAAAAGAGCTGAACACAAGGACTGGGAATGTCTCTCAGCAGAACAAATTACGGATTGTGACATCTCTTCAGCCACCTAAGCTACTGCCAGGGGATTCTGAACTCTTCACCTGAGGAAAGCATGAGCACCTTACAGACAGGGCTAGCAGAGACAGAGAAACATCAGTGTCGCTATGTAAAGGGCTGTTCATCTACCAAAGCATTCGGAGTTAATGTGAAATATATATAGGTTTTCTCCATTCCGACACCCGGCTGTCCCTTTTCTTTACTCCCACACTCCATCATGTAGGCACATCATAAGATTGGAAGCTTTCATACTGTATCCCACGCACACCAGTGTTACAGGGACAGCCAAAATCTATTTTCCACCGCTGTCTATCAGAGATTAACCTCAGGCCAATGAGGCATAACATCCAACACAAAAAATAAAAATTACATACTACAAGTGTTTGAGGACAGACCGCTTGCATGGGATTATAGTCTGTAATAGACATCGGGGAAATGAGGAACACAGCTCAGCTGCCACCTGAAGAGCTGAGCTATATTATTGTTGTTTATTTATAGAGGGACATTATATTTCATGGCACTGTACAAGGTAGATAGCTGTATCACAGAATCATACATCAAAACAAATCATGAGCAGTGGTCATATGGCACAGCCAAAAGCTGTCGACAGGCAAAGAATACTGTATATCTGTGAATGGAGAATAGTAACAAGTAGCATAGGGTCTATTGTTTTTCACAGACGCTTTCAAATATCACTATCCTAGATTAACCACCAAACTTAGCAGCGCTGTCAGAAAATCTTTGTAAATGATTTTGCAATGTAAATCTACCATGTTTTAAATAAAACTATGCAGAATTGCAAGCAACATTATGGCTCCTATTCAACATGACAAAGCCAAGTGAATAGCAATCAGTTTAATTGTTCCCACTGAAGAGATCAGAAAGGTTGATGGGGGTGACAATGACTTTTTTGTAGCTTTTTTCCATTTTATTTCCCTGTAGTTCAGAGACTACTCATCTATTTTGCACTTCAATCTTTTAGGAATCATAATTGTAAACAAGAGAACATAGAAATATACCTACATAGAAATTTACCTTGTACAGATAAAGGTTATAGAACACAGTGACACACACACACTATCCACACATTCACAAAAATATAAAAGATAATTGGTACCATCACAATTGTAAAGGGTGTACACTATTAACCAACATAATAGATACAAAAGACACAATCATCCCCATTTTCAGGAGCCCCCTCCCCCCCCCCAGGTTATTGTAAAAGCAGAATAGGTGAACCATGTAAAAGTGCAAATGTGTTCTAGAAAAATAGGGGAAAATAGAATATCCATTATAAAAAAAAAGAACAAAAACAAAAAAACAAGGAGGTCCAATGGTTTGTCGGTTGCATAATTGATGAAATTACAAAAGTTTGAAAAGCCCTGATCTGAAGATCTTCTCCCTTGTAGGGAGAATATGTATATCGGTAAGAAATGAATAGTATAGACAACACTAGAATTCCCTGCTCCGCATACATTTACTTTCTTCGAGTTGCAGTTTTGCACATGGATAAACATTTACAGAATCAGCAGCGCTTCTGGCGATTTCATACAAACAAAGCGAGTAATTGGGAAGTGAGCATCTATATTATGCAGACCCCCCACTTCAAATCAATACCTGGATCTACAGCTTTTACAGAATATCATTGCTTATTTCTCCGATCAATTCTGTTGCTCAATGTGTCAAAGCCTTTCCAGTCCCACCTTCCCAAATGCCTGCTAATTTAACTGCAAGCAATAGTTCCATGTATCTACACCCAAGCAAAGACAATGTTCCATTTGCACCAAAAGATTTGGGGCATTTTGAGTGGTGCGTGTAAGCATTCATTAATTTGCCTGGTTTTATGGCCATCTCTAATTCCAGATTTCATTGCCCTGAGTTCTCAATAAAGCAAAACAGAATTCTGAACAATAGAATATGCATTGTATAAATTGCACAAAAAGGAACACGAAAACAAATGGAAATATAAGCTTTTCAGACTGATAATCACCTAAATACAATATATTTTTCAATAGATTAGCACAGTGTTAATTGTAAAACAAACAAATCAAAATATATCTAGATATCAGTCATTTAAAGTGAAACAAAGCCCAGTGCCTCAGAGGTGAAATCCCCCAGGTCGCCCAGTTCACTTACATTGCTTCCTGGTCCAACGTTGCATGCACGAACCGCGGTCGCATCCCCGCTATCCCTCTAGTAGGGCGCATGACCGTTCCCCGTTAGAGGGAAGCGGGGGATGCAGCCGCCAGCGTGCTCAGAGACACTGGCTTAGACGGTGTGACGTCACTGGCTCAGAGCGCGCTGATTCGACAAGCGGTCACGCATGTGCCATAGGGAAAGGACCAAAACCCAGGTTAGTCAAAATCCTGGGTTTTGGTCCACTTTAAATGAAAATAGCAACTATAAATAAATAGTACTAAGAAGAATATAGGTTAAGAACTAAGATCCCAAATCCCCCCCCCCCAGGATTCCTGAACTCCAAATCTCCCTAAACTGCAACTCTTTCTTAAGTAAAATACTACTCAGCTTCTCGTTTACCATTATCAAATTTAATTTGTTAATATAATACGAGATTTGCATGACATAGCAATGGTCAATTTTAGGGCAACCACGGGTGCTTTTTCCACCCATTTCCCTGTAACCTTGCTTACCAAATGCTTGGCTCCAAAACTTTACCACCTTAGGGCATTTCTGCTATATATGAAAAATATACCACCCACTTGTCCACAATTTCTTAAACATAAAGGAGATATATTAGGGTATATATTTGCCAGCCTACTGGGGACCATATACCAACGAGTAAATACCTTCAGGTTAGATTCTAACAGTGAAGTGTTGAGAAAACCTTTAGAACTACGAACAGCCCATTTATTCCAATCAACATTAAACATTTGTGGCTAAATCTGCTTCCAATTTTATCATATAATAAAGTTTCATCTCCATTCCCGCCACAGGGAGGGGTCTTTTATATTGGTAAGTGAGATAAGTGAGATGGTCAGTGTGGGACAGCAATGATTGGCAATGGAACGAGGCAAGTAGTAAAAATAATCCGTGCTAGATTTACTGGTAACTTCAGGATGACCCAGGTAGAGAGCAGTTCCTGTGTTAACTCTGCCAGCAGTGGATACCCCTGGGTGTGACCCAAAGGATTTAAAAACCTCAAAACAAACATTTCATTCCTCATGGCAAACATCTCCCTGTATATAGCCGAAGTCTCCTATTTCATTCTTAGCAGTAGGCATTTCTGACAGACTTCTGCCAGGTATCCAGAAGTTTTGTATCCAGAATTGACAGCATCTAATGGGTTTAGGATCCTTGGACTTTACTTTTGAGGGGTCCTTGAGAGCCCTATACCAGTATACTGAGCAGAAGGGGCTGGCAAACGGGTGACTTGCCATAACCACTGCCTCATTCCCTGTATCCCCAAAGCCCAGTGGGATACAGAAGAGCCTGTGTGGGCTATGCAGGGCTGGTAGCCTTTAGGGCCAGGAGCCGGCCGCTCAGCCCCCACGCCCTGGTCTACAAGCCCACATAGTTGTTTTTGCTGGGTTTGGATGTCCTGTTGTGTGAAAACCCCACGGTCAAAGTTAAACTCATCTTTCCTGGAGGCTCAGGTCCCATACATGCTGGTGGGTGCATTCCTGACTTAACTGTAGCTGTAGAATGCTCCCCACAATACAGAGAAACTGGAGATGCGGCCAGTGGGTTGGTCTCATCAGCCGTCATTTTTTACTTTGGCCTATCTCAACACAGGTCACCGCAGAGCCATGTTTTCAGCAGCTAGAAAAGCAGGGGCACGACAATCGCAGGACTGCCTTTACAAGGGGGTGATGCATTGGTTGTGGCATATTTTGCTCAGCTAAAAACCCTAGCTCCATGGTAGCAGCAGAAGTGGGACCTTTTATGTTAAGTACTGAGGTGGTTTACAGCGATCGTTTAAAGTATAGTAGTAGTATTTTTTCCCTTCATGACAAATTTAGCTTAGTCTCATTTTTGGAAAAAATGGCATTCAGTAGATATGCATAGATCCCAGGAGAAGCAGTGGCAGCTTATACTGCTGACACCATGCCCTGCTATTTCATTAAGGGAACACCTGATGATTATTCCTGACCCTTCAGGTAGTCTTGTCACATAAATGGCTTTTATACAAGGTGCAGCACTAAAACACTTAAATGAATGCGGAGCTCTATGCTGCTCCCCCCTCCTCGCCCTGACATAGATCTTATTAGCTAAACATGACAGCTATGATGAAGAACCAGGCTGAGCCAAGCAATATGAAAAGAATAAGGCTCCCACAGAATTAACAGCAGGCATTTCATTTTTTCAGACGGCAAACCAAAGCAAATACATTTATGAGAATCCCAAGTGTCCAATGAACAAATATTTGGAGATATCCTCCCACACTAGAGTGCAGCAGTGCATAACATTGTGAATCAGAACTCATGTCCTCATTCACTGATAAATCTAGACCACACTGCCGCAAAGGGAAGGACCTGCTGCTCCAATTATTATGTTAGCTCTGTACTAGGACATACAATACATATTTATGTATAATAAATGTATTACAATAGAATAGGATGAAGCATAGATTGATGTCAACTAATTAGATTCATTACACACATTATTACAAGTGGAACTACAATCTCCAAACTGTGCAAAAGATTTATCTATTAACGCTTCTAGTGCCAGCTACGCGAGTCTCACGTAGCAGCCTCTACTCCACAAGTGCCGGCTAAGTGATACTCACGTAGCTGACTTTAAACCCCCACAGTAAAAAAAATATAAAAGTAAAATACTCGACCCCTCGTTGGATCCAGCCGAGTCTCCCCCGTGGGGGCTCGGATGGCTCCAGGAGAGCCCCCGGAATAGCGCGCTCCCCCCCCCCCCCCGCTTCGGCAGCAGCAGCTAACTGTAAACAAAAAAAAACAACATTTACTTACCTGCAGTCGCGCTGCCTCCCTCCGGGTCTCCTCTTCACTGGGGGGGGCCTCCGATCGCCCCCCCCCCCCGGCCCTTCAGCTTCAGGGGAGAGCCTGAAAGGGCTCTGCCCCTCCTCTCCCGACAGGCGCCGCCATCTTGCCGTCTCTGGGTGTCGTCCTGGCTCCCGGCTGTTGTTCTTTCAGATGCAATCATGCTGGCCACAGGAGCAGAGGGGCATGTGATCAGATCATCACCTGCCCCTCTGCTACTGCAGCCAGCATGTTGGCATCTGTCATCACATTGAGGGACAAAAGAGCTGACGATCGGAGAAGTAAAAAAATTTTTTTTAATAAAAGTATTTTTTTTCTTATGTGTCGGTGTGTTTTTTTAATGTTAACCCTTTGTCAACTGGTAAGGGGTCCAGTTCACAAGGCTGGGGGCTGGCAAGTCACCTGCAACTAGCGGGTGACTTGCCATTAACCCCCGCACCCCCAATGACCTGCCTCCCCAAAGCCTGGCGGGGGGGGCAGAAGAGCTCGGGCCCACACAGGCTATGTGGGCTTGTAGGCTGCAGGGTGGGGGGCCACAAAAGCTGGCCCCTCCACTCTGTTCCTACAAGCACCCATAGCTGGTCCCGGGCTGGTTATGACGGGTAAGGGGGACCAGACTTTTTTTTTAATGGGGGTCCCTCCCGGGGGGACCCCATTTTTTTTGCAATTTTAAGGGTTAGGGTTAGGCTAACCCTTACCCTTAAAAACCCCCCAAAAAATTACATAGGGACGACCCGATTTTTTGGGAGGGGGGACCCTATGTCATTTTTTTGGGGATTTTTAAGGGTTAGCCTAACCCTAACAATTCCCCCCAAAAATGGGGCCCCCCCAGGAGGGGGGACCATATGTCTTTTTTTTAATTAACCCCTTATGTTTATAGTGTGGATATTAGTTGTATTTTATTTGCAAATGTTATAAAGTGCTCTTTTCAGTTTAGGGGGTCTCCAGGGCAAGAATGCGGGGGCTACCGATACATATGTGGTACCGTTGTAATCAAGAGAAATGGATGCATTATGGTTTTCATTAATAAAACAAATGTTTTATTTAAAATAAAGGAGACAATTGTCTAAAAAATATTTTATTTTTTTGTTTTTTTTACGCAAAAATATTCAAAAAAACAGTAGAAAAATTACAAACAAGACATTTCACGTTAAAGCCTAAACTCTGCTGCAAAAAAATTGTATATCATTTTTCTGGAAATTCCAGCAAAAATCACTGTTAAACATGGCGCAAAATGGGGAAAATGACCTGTCAACAGAGGGTGACAAAACTCCAAGTAGGCTGCCAATTAAAAGGGTTAATAGTACCTATGCATGTTGGGTATTGTTCTGCTCGGGGGACCTTGCGCTTTTAGATTTAGCTTCTTTTTTCTTGTTTGCATATTTATATTTTAGGAAAACATGGTTTTTATTCAGCTTTTTTATAATTTTTCTTAGGGAAACACTGTGCAACCTAAGAATTCTGGATTACTTCCAGAAAGATGAGCCCACTACAACAAACTCTGTACGCTTAGAAAGCTTAACATGTGTACTTTCAGGGAATATATGGTTTATGGGGGATATTCCAAATATAAAGGGTTGCTTTGGTTGAAAAATTGCTTTGTCTGCAGAGCTGAAAATTTCAAGTACAATTATCGCTATGCGCATGCTTTACTTTGGGGTGTTTGGCAACTCTTCCCTTTACACTACCTATGCATGTTGGGCGTTTTTCTGGAAAAACTGCAAGGTGCGCTTAGCGCGTAGCATAGTTGTATTTTATCTGAAAATCTCCTAAAACGCTGTTTCAGTTTGGGGGGAGTCTCCTGGGCAGGAAAGGGTGTCTACCAATACACATGTGGTACCGCTATGAGCGGGAGAAATGAGGTTTCGCACGCAATAAAATTTTATTGACAAACCTACATTTTTTATTACAAAAAACACTACAAATTGCAAAAAAGTTTTTATTTCACCCAAAAGTATTGAGAATACACTAAAAAAAAAGCCAAACAAAATATTGCATGTTGAAGCTCAGACTCTGCTGAAAAAAAACAATATATCATTTTCCTGGAAAATCCCAGGAAATCCCTTTAAAAATCAAGGTTGAACATATGTAGCGCAAAATAGTGAAACGTGGTCTGGCAACAAAGGGTGACAAAAATTCTAGGAAGGCTGGCACTTAAAGGGTTAAAACAACAACTACCGTACCCTTTTGTTCCTGTGGGGGATTTGAAACACTTTGATTAATAGGTATTTGAAAGAGACCAGTCTACTGCTTAGATGATCTTAAAAACTTAATGACGTCGGGTAAAAAAAAATTACATAATAAAAGTTGTAAAACAATATGAGGGGTGCAGGATGGAAATTTGTCTCCCGCGTCCTGCAGCCTTTCCAGAAAGTGCAGTCACCTGGGGTGTTAGTAAAAACGCCACAAACCTGGCGTGCCCCGCCTCCGCCCCTCTGGTTTAGAAAATGGTTAATTTAAACTTACCTATACAGCCCCATCTTGGATTCCCGACATACACTGCACCGCCATTTAGATCTCGTTTTAGATTACGCCAACATCTAAAAAGGTAGTGCGGGGTGGGGGGGGGGAATCACAGGAACAATAGAAAAGGTCTGCTGTTAAATGTCAGGTCAGTCACGCAATCTGTGGAGTAGTGTAGCTGCACTGACCTGTAGAGTCCACAAATGCTATGCAGAGCCCCACTCCCATCCCAGTGTCAGAGGTGGATGGTTGCAATCGGTGGTAAGTTTTATCATTTTAATCCCCAACTCGAGCTCAGCACAAGGGGAGGGGGGTGTAAAATGCTCGCACTTCCTCTTTAAAATGTGATTCCACTTTTAATGGCCCTTTTAAAGGTTTCCATTATTGTGTGTCACAATTAGGTCCTCAATGTACTGAGCTTATCATTTTTTTTCTTTATTTGTGGTGTTTTGGAGTACATCGAGACTTCCTGTATCTGGCTTGCTAATCATCTAAGGCAGAAAAGACAGCTTTAACCCAATCAGCTCTAATTCAAACACTGTAGATAAGAGGATGTTTCAGTAACTAAAGTGTTACTAGCAGCGTTCTCACCTGTGAGTGTGTGTCAGTACTGTGGTGTGATTTAGCCAAAACTGCTGATGAGTTCACCTGTTACAGTGGAAGGATTCTGGGACTGCAGTTTTTACTCAATTCCAGGAAAAAACTCCCACCCATTAAAGTGGACCAACACCCAGGATTTTGACTATCCTGGGTCTTGGTCCACTTAGGTGGGGCACCCCCGATCGGGGTGCCCCGCTGTGTGAAACCCCCCCCGAACCCCCCGAACTCACCTCTCCCCGAGCCGACGGACAAGCCGCGGACAAGCGGCTCCTCCGCCGCCGCCTCCCGCGCGTCCCTCGACGCGCGCGTGCCCGCGCCGGCCATTCACAGACGGCCGGCGCGGGCGCGCGCACGTCTAGAGGGGCGCGAGGGAGGCGGCGGCGGCCGGCCGCCGCCGAAACTGAGGTAAGGAGTTTGGGGTGTTTGGGGGGGTTTCACCCCGCGGGACATCCCGATCTCGGATGTCCCGCGGGGAGGGAGGTGATCGGCCCGGGAATCTTATAGATTCCCGGGCCGATCACCGGTGGGTGTTGGTCCACTTTAAATCACAGGTACGGGGACACAATCCTAACACATTTATTTTACATTCCAGAAGGATGTACAAGAAAATAATAAGGCAGAGCACCTAAAACCTTTCAAAAACTGAGCTTTCCTTTAAGGGGCTACACCACATTAGATCAGTTACAGTTCATGCAGTGAGCATGTTACAGTCTTTGCAGACAGAAGAGTTTTACCCTCGTTTGTTCAGTTAAATGTAAAAATACAACACAGAGGGGGAAAACTGCACCAAATGTGCAACAACTTTCTCCTGGCTCTGTGCCGGCTCCATATATGCAGATGCATCGCAACGGCCACCAAACACACAGAACTGCGGATTGTACATCCAAGAATAAACATTTATAGACACAGACGTTTAGGGAACAATTGCACTGAGCATACAAAGATTTCAACAACTGGAGTAATTAGTTTGTGTTGGCGGTGCTGATGTGGACCTTAAATTATTGGAAGATTTCCAGTTTTAAATTTGGCCAGTGACATCCATGTCTCTTTAGGCAGAAGGTGTTCAAGCACCAGGACTCTTCTGACATCTAACGTATTTGACATATCCTCCTCATCCTGCTGATCGATCCTTAAGGATGGGAAAATAATGTCCTGAGATCTGTGAAAGGTAGTGGTAACTTTTGGCAGATACAAGGGATCAGGTCTAAGAATGGTCTGTGTGTAAGGACTGTACAGAGCGGTTCCTGAATGGAGAGGACCTGCAGGTCGCTGACCCTGCAAAACCAAGTTAATTACCAGTAGCAAACTCAACTTTAAATTTAGGATCGTATCTGACACCTCTGTAAGTGGTTCAAAATGTGACTTTGTTAATCCCTTAAGAACCAAAGTGAGGTCCCAGCTGGGACATTTTGATGCCCTTCTTTATCTAGAAGGAACAAACAAAAAAATCTGTTATACATAGGCTACTGTCATGGTATTGTCTGATTTCACCTGCACATCCTTCCCCATCAAAAAATGGCAGAAATGGAGAAGGGCCTGCTCTACCGCTTTAAATTACCTCAAGTTGAGGATCTTCCTTCAGACTTCTTTGACCATTGTCCCTAGACATGTAGGGAGTCTATATGGGCCCCCCCAAGCACCGGCATATGGTAATACTAAAGGCTGTGTCTGTCTCCAATCCCTGCCCTCCTGCAGGGTCCAATGATCGAGCCACTACAGCAGGGGTACTCAACCACTACTTGAAAAGGTCCATATACAGGCATCCGGTGAGAGGTGAAGGTAGATAGAAATCCGTGCATGGGGGGCAAAACTAAAAAAAGGCTGGGGGCATGATTGGATGAAGATGGGATTGATGGGGTAAAGCTTGGGGGACAAAAATGGATGGGGCAAAGCTAGGGGGCTAGGAATGGATGGGGCTGAGCTGGGAGGGCGGATATGGTGGCACAAGATGGTGGGACAGGGACAGATGGAGCAGAGCTGGGGCAGTGGGACAGTATTAGATGAGGCAAAGAAACCAAGAAACAAAGTTTGTGTGTACCTTGCAATGCTACTTCCCGTCCATGCAGTACTTCATATTGCAACGCTAGGTTCCAAGGAGCCATGGCACTGGCAGGGAGACTAAGCACTTCATCACCAATCAAGTAAATGGGGCATTGCTGAGCATGGCAACACAGAAGCAATTTAGTGCAGGGCTGTCAGGACAGGGGTCCAGAAATCTGGTGCCGAGGTCCGCATTCGGACCCTGGTCCGCCAGTTGAGTAGCGCTGCATTAGAGCAAACTGTATAACTGATTTGGGGAGACATACAGGTCTGGGATCACAATCTACAATGTAACAGAAAAGCCTGGAGGGGTCTGGAGTGTAGTTGAGCCCATGTCACTGCAGGAACTGCTTATGTCATTAGACCCAAAATCCTCATGATCTCTCTCAGGGATGCAGATTCTTGTTGACAAAGCCAACAGAAGTGTGTAATTCATTTTTGTTGCTGGTCTGAGGGGAGAAAAATATTTTGTTCTGCGCTGTCTGGACAGAACCCTAGGAATCTGCATCTCCTGGAGGGAACTCTGTTTGATTTCTCTAGGTTTACAATCCAGCCCAGTCAAGCCAATAGGGTCTGTGCTACCAAGAGGTTGTGAAAGGAGCAGAAGCTCTGTGTTCCCCGTTATTAGGAGGTCATCTAGATAGTGGAAAATGGAAATTCCCTAAAACCTCTGGGAAGCTCATCGCGTCAGCCAGAATCTTGGTAAAGATCCGAGGAGCCAAGGAGATTCCAAATGGCAAGTGCAGGACAGTCGAATCTAGGAGGATTGCAAACCTTATAAATTTTCTGTGACCCTGAAAAATTGTTATATGTAGGTAGGTGTTTTGTAAGTCTATGTTTACCATATAGTCTATTGCTCTGAGCAAGTTTCTTATATTGAGAATTAACTCCATTCTGAACTTTTTGTAAACAATGAAGTGATTCAGGGACGAATTAAGGAGGAGTTCATTCTGAAATTATCCAAGGGTTTCGGAACCAAGACATGAAAATAGTAACCTGCCTCCTGCTGAGGTCCAGGTACTATTTCAATGACTCTCTAGTACAGTAATTCCTGTATTACTAAGGGAAAGGCCTCAGTTTTCCTGGGATCTCGAGGCAATTTTGTAACCAAGAACTTCCCCGGGGGTTTGGAATGGAGTTCAGCCGATACCCCTGGTAAATCGCTTGTAGAATGAAAGGATTCAAGGTTATGGATTGCCAATTGACCGAGAAACAAGCCTTCCCACTTACCTGGGGCTCGGCGTCAGGAAAGGGGCTTGTCAGGGAAAGGTGAGGGGTTAAAAATCAGGCTTGGCTTGCAACCCCCCTTTATGCTGACCCCAATGCTCCTTCGGTACCCTACCCTGTTGGGAAAATTGTTCTTTTGGTCTCTGTGGAGCTTTGCTTCTAGCTTTTTCTGGTCTGATGGGAAATTTCCTAGACCTTTCTGAAGATCGGGGAAAGTGTAGCATACAATTCGGAGCCAAACATAAGGTTCCCTTCAAAAGGGATTCCACATAGCTTGGCCTTAGATGCTAGGTCCCCTTGCCATGTTTTTAACTATATGGCATTTCTGGCGGCCGTTGACAAGGGAAGTACTTTTTGCTGTGGCTCTAAACGTTTTGGCTGAGGCATCCTCTAAGAAAAATAGCCCTGAACATGCATGGCAGTCTCTCTAAAAGAGTTTGTTTGGGTGTGTCGTATTCAATATACCCTTTGGAGGTTCTGGAGCCAAACTCCTAGGTTTCGGGCCACACAAGCTGATGCTAGTGCTGATGTGAAAGTAAAAGAAGCCGCATCCCAAGCTCTTTTAAGGATTCTGTCAGTGCGTTTATCCATGGGATCCTTTAAACCGCAAAGTCGAAACTGTGCCAGAGGCATCTAATATTGGACATTTGAACCAGGTTTCACATGCCGTCTCCTCAAAGGGATAATTGTCCCCCTCAGAACCATTGCCTCCAAATCTCTCGTTTAAGGAGTCCTCAGCTGAGGAAAACAGGAGTGGGGGGAAACAGAGGAGCCTGCCTGGAATAAAAAGCCCAAAGGGGAACTTTGTTGGAGCATACACAGCAACTGAGGGGGCTGCCATCACCAATAGGACAACCCTGCAGATCTCAAGCGTAGAGGCCATGTACATTTTCTTGGATCCCACAATTTCTAAGATAAAAGAAGCTGCCACTCCTTCCAACTTGTTATCAATGCCGGGCTGACAGAAAGGTCTGTTCCAGGACTCTAAATGGAAAGTCTGGGAACTAAGGTACAACTTGGCTAGTCTAGACTGCTGAGACTTTACTCCAGGGCCTGCCTCCCTTTTTTCCCTTTTTCATTTGGCCTAGGGTTAACATTACCCAGCTGGAAAGAAAAGAAAGGAGAGACAGAATGTATTATAACCCTGGGCCTGACTAGCAATCTTATTTAGGGCTAAAACAGTGCAGAAAAATAGTATCTCACCAGTTTGCCGTTTGACATTTTAGTCCCGGCTGTGCTGCTTCTCCAACGCCCCTCTCCGCAGGTCTGTTTCACCAACGCAGCCCGGGAACTTTGCGAGGGTCCCACCGCCATTTCGGGCCTTCGTTTCTGGCCTTTACAGCTGGAAACTCTCTCTGTCCTGGGAGTGGCTGGAGGACCGCTCTAGCATGGAAATGGACCCTCTCCCCTTGACAGCGTCAGAAATGACGTTGCGGGTGTGCGAACACACCCTGTGCAGCGATTGCGGACCCGGAAGTCCCCAAATCCGGATCACCCCTTACCCGCCTCCCGGTTCAGGAGGTTGTTACCTCTGCAACCAAGGTGGACCCCACAGATCCCTGCTTACCGCCGGCCTACGAGGTAGGATCCATTGTGCTCTCTAGCAGCACAGCTTAGGTGAGTGGGCAAAAGTGATGCCGTGGACCCCTAGGGCCGCAGAAATACTATCCTGTGGAAGTAAAGCCCAGGACAAAAAAACTAAAATAACAAAACATGACAAGATCAAGGTCCCAGATGTTTCCTGGAGAGGAAACCCAAAACACTGGGGACTGGGAAGAAGGGGTGGGACTTTTAAATTGTCCAGGTTTTGCATTTCCTCTCCAGCAGGAACAGCCTTCCCACAAGTGGCCGTTCTGAAGGAAGAAGGGGGGAAAACTTCTCGTTTTTAGTGCTAGAGATTTAACACCATCAATGTCACCATTGTTCTACAAGCCATCCCTGTCCACCTCTATTTGTCCCTATCACTCATTGCAAATGATAATACTAGGCCTCTATTTAAATAAGAAACAAAACCCGGGATTATGACTTTCCCAGGATTTGTTACTTGCCCCCAGGGCAACTGGGATGCCCCACTGTGGGAAACCCCCAGTTCGTCCAGAACAACTCTCCTCATAAAGACCATGAGTGGGCTCTCATCTAATCATAGCCGGTTTCCTTGCATAATGAATGCTCGGCAAACAGCTTGTTTACAACAATCGCAGCGAGATCAGCCACATCCCCTGCAGTGTGTGCGCTTCTGCCCCCAACCTATCTGAATGGCTGGGCATGGCAGCACGCACACGGCCCAAAGATGCAGGGGATAAGGCAGTCAGGGTTTACATCAGCAAGGGAGCAAAGAAGCAGGTGAGTGTTGCAGTTGCAGCGCCACAGGGGGAGGGGATTCACACAGCAGGGCATCCCGCTCTCCTGTCAGGGCTTCTGTTCCTGTCTCTCTCACGTGGCAAAGCCTCTGCCATCCGTCACGGTGAGCTGCCATGCCCCCCTCTATTGTAGAGAATGGAGGGGTGAGAGGTAGCTCCCCCCTTAACTGATGGCAGGGGCGTCTCCACGTCAGAGTGGGACCGGAAGAGAAGCCAGACGACATGGCGGTGAGGGACCTGCATGCAACCTTTCAGTTGAGTGCTACTGCCCCGGCCTAGGAGCGATGGTCTGCGTGGGAGAAAAGGCGAGTATAGCTTTTTTTTATGCCTGAAAATTGTAGTAACAGACAACTATTGGTGTGTTTATGGTTCACACCACTTATGTCCATTTAGAAAAATTTGGCAAGCTAAGTTTTTGGTAAGGTAAGAGTGAGCTGCAAAAACGCACAAGCGTGTTACAACACAACTATTATTATGTTAAGTGCCAAGGTGTGAAGCCAGCCTTACAGCAACATATATGTCAACAAGAAGAAACCCGGCATGCCACAGATTTATGCCAGTCACACCATTTGTCATGACACGTCCTCTTTATGTCCTGTCTATAAAGTCAGTAACCACCACATGAACCTACAGCAGGACTACAATCTACATTCCAAGTAACCTGACCGACTTGGCGAACAAAGAACATGCAGTCCAGTCCTGTTTCAGCTGAGTCAGCTAAACAAGAACAAAGCAAACATCCCTAGCAGAAGGTCTCAGCATGTCACCAGTGCTGTCACCCCTCTGTTCTCCCACCTTGCCTACCCTGGCCGGTTAAGTGTCTTGATAATCGGATCGCTCCTAATCTCTGAATGCCCTTCTTACAGGGTGTAATTACATTACAGCTCTACTCTGGGCTATTTCCAGCCAGCGATGCTCAACTTGAAAAAAAGGTAAGTGGACCAAATCTATGTTTCTGGGTTTATCAGCAAAAAAAAAAAAACAAAAAAAGGTCTTAAAGTCCTCCCAGGAAGATGGAAAACCATCACTGTAAAAGATTAACTTGAAACATGTACATCACAAGGACAACAAATTGTTGATAAAGCAAATATAGCTGTGCATATATTACTAAAAGCTTGGTAAGCCAAATACATTTTTGGGGGAAAAAAAATCGTAGACAAATACAAACAATTGTGTTTGTGTAAAATGAGTAGTGAGTAGTGAGTAGTGTGTGTGTGTGTGTGTGTGTGTGTGTGTATATGTATATATATATATATATATATATATATATATATATATATATACACTTTATTGTATATCATATTTTATTGTACATTATATATTATGGCTTTATTAACAAATGAAAATTATTTAATGTCTAGAAAAAGATAGAGCTATGAATCACAGCAGCAACAGCATCAGGTTGCTCGGCATGTCCAGCCGCCAAAAACATAATTCGCAATATTTATCTTTATTAGGATGGCTTCAGTCCAGATTTTAAACCATATGCCAGATTTGTGGATTTATAGATCAATATATAGGCCACTTATTTAACAATGGGAATTATTGAAACCCACTCACTCTTTTACGCTTATATTTATTAAGCCTAACCGATAACTGTCAATAGCCAGTCTGGAGGTGTAAACATAGGGGATGCAGGGGGTGCGACCACACCAGGGCTGTTGCTTCTCCACCTTATTTATCATATTTGTGCTCACTTGGCATCATCTCTGCTGTTTCAGTCTAAACATAGATTGGTCACCAAACTACTGAGGAACAGTTCAGAAGATCCAGTAAAGAAATAATCAATATGAACTAGTTTAGTATTGCTCTTAGTCTTTAGCCATTTATTGGTAAAAAAAGTATGATCTAATTCTTATATCAAACAAATAAAAATGGATCCATAAGGTTGTGACAGCATCTGGCAAAGAAAGCACACAATAGGTTCGATTCGGTATTTTGGGTATTTTTTTTACTCACTTTTTTGAGAAAAACACTTTCTAACAATTTTTTCCTATGTAAAATTCAGATGTGTAAATATATAATAACAATAACAATAACATATATATATATATATATATATATATATAACTAAGGAAAACAATGAGCGTTCCGTCAAAAATACGTGGAGCTCACAGTGCTAAATCAACCCTAATTGTCTAGCAGCCAAGCCTAGTGCCATCGCTTTGGTTCCAAGTATACAGACCAAAAATATCATGCTGCCCACAAAAATTCCAACGTATGTTTCGCAAAACCAAAATGGATTAAACAGGATAATATTTATTGGATCACAAGAGATTGGAAAGTCCAAAAGGAACCTTCCTGAAACAACTGCATAGGATGGAAAACAAATGGTAATTACATTTCTACCAAGAGGCTCTGACGGGTCAAGCTGAAAAACCACAAAGGTGTGGAGAGGCATCAGAAGAAATCCCTGACATATTGTTAAACTGAACATCCAGAGATCTGGCCATAAGAAGTGTCTCCTCAATCCTAATCTGATCAGACTGAGAACAGATCTACTAAAAAGTAAAGACCAAACTCTTTGTTTTAAACCTATTTCCGGATATAGACCATCTCTTAAACACAAAATCATACCAATAAAATAAAATACATGTGTTCTGCAAGGTCAGCCCAGAACAACACGCTGCAGCAGGGGGAGAACCACTAATCCCGGTACTGAGAAAATCCCAATCAAAGGCCCATAGCAACTAAACCAGTCTTAGTTCGAAGTAATAATCTGATAGGTTGACCCAACCAAGTCGCCTCATTTCTCAGTTTATTTAATTGCAAAGCACAATTGGATGGCATTGTGCAGCACCACCCAAACCAGCGGCAGAGACACATCACCGGCAAAGCTTACAATCAGATCATCTCTGGCTAGCCACAGCCTGACAAAATCAATATGAAAAGCTTGTCAACAGGCTGAAAAATATACATTAGAAGTTGCATCTCGAAATATGAGCAATGCATTCTATGGCCCACTGCCACACCCCAGGATCAAAGCAGTGTCTACCTTCATTAGGAAAGTCGGGACAGTGATGCTGACCATACATTACACAATCTGGCTGGACAATCTCAGTCACTTCATTATCTATTAAATATTAAATTCAGGGATTTTTAAGACTGGACACAGATCATGGATAAACTTGGATTAAACAGAGATAGATAGATTATATATATCTATCTCAAGGCAACTGGACTTGCTGCAATTTTATTTAAAAGGAGCAATATAGCGAGAAATGGCACAATGGAAAAAAAAAAAACATTTAAATAAACTGGATAACAAGAGCAGAGGTCACTTATACACCCAGCATCAAGAAATATCTAGTCAGGCTTGTTTTTTTTATTTTTATTGAAGGAAAAGGGAAAAAAAAACACAAAATACACTACACCTGTCACCCATGAATTTTATTCCTACCAGGAGAAAAAAAACACAAGCTTGGTGGGAGTTTTATTCAGTTTGGGTGTATAAGTGATCCCCCTTCTCATTAGCCGACCTTTTTATATGGATATTTAATATTAGTTCTATTTGTAGGAATAGATCAGGGCAATTAGATGTGCTGCATTTTTCTCAAAGACATTTTGTTAGTCTTCAGACAGACCTCCTTTGTTACTGGTAGTATTAAATCAAGGCAACTGGACTTGCTTTATTACTCTTGAAGATGTTTTTTCTAGTGATCAGACTAGCAAGACATCTTTAGCTAATTGCAATAACATACCAAAGCAAGTGGCCATAATGTGTTTTGCTTTAAGACATTTTGACACTCGTCAGAATGGCAAATGCCTAAGAGGAATACAGTCCAGCAGCCTTCATCGATCACTAAAGGTAATTAGGAGGATCCTTGGCCACAGCGTTATGATCCTTTTTTTATCTAATGGAAAACAGAAGGGTGGGAGGTTGTACAATCAGGTTGTAGGACGTATGCTGAGAGATAAATTGTACAAAATCCCAGAAGCAGTACCTTGGCTAGAGCTTACAAGCATGCAAGGAGGCTGGCTTTGCTTACAAATACTAAATGAATGAGAGCTGGTTGCTATAGGCAACCACTCCTGTGACATTGGATAAATCTATGAGTAAAAGATTATACGGCACCCATAGGTAAGCTTGTCCCAAGAGCTGACAGTCATGCCAGACCCGTCACAGCATTGGCTTAGGCAAGAATGAAGGGAGACAGGTTGCCAAGGGCAACAGCGGCCCTCACCTCATACTGGATATACTGTTTCCTCCACTCCGGGGTGATGTGAGCGGACAAATGCTCGGCGAACTTCATCCTGAGCCCGGGCACTTGGGGGCCCCGCTCCCGTTCCTCACGGCCCCCCGGCTGCTGCTGGGTCTTCCGCCGCTGACTCCCGGAGACTGCTCGGGCTCATGTGTCCCGCACTGTCCGTCGGCCTCCCCGGGGACAGCGGCGTGTGCTGGGCCCCTCTTCCTTCCCGGTACCCGAAACGTCCCGTCCTGTCGGCCTTGCTACCGCCTGTGACGCCGCTTGATGCTCCTCTGGCCGCCTCACAGCATCTCCCGGCACTGCCTCCTCACTGGCCCCGCCGCCATCTTGCCAAAGCAGCACTGGGCCTGCGCGCTACCCGCCCGCACACACGTCATTGTCATGGTAACCACCTGCAGCGCCCGGCGTTAGGAGCTGAGGGGCAGGGCGACCGACGCAGCGGCTGCCACATCAGCATCTGATAGGCTTAGCAGATTTTGTGTGGGCGGGTTTAAAGGAAAAGCCGCACCTACTTCAAGGGAAGCCGGCTGTTTTGCTGCAATAGTGAAGGGCGTGGCTTACGCTAGACACGCCCACGTGTTTTGAAAGTTTAGAGAGAGACAGTGTGGCTGGAGGAGATCTGCTGGAGAGCTGACAATACGCGTTATCCCACGTTATTCACAGTGTCCGGGAAAGCTTACACGGCACACGCTATGAACAATAGCGCCTCTCATCACAGAGGATTCTCATTGTTGCAGTTTGCCCAGCGACAGGTACCTTTTAAAGCGGACCAACTCTTCTGTTTTTTGCTCTGCTTTATAGGGACCTCCCTATCTGGGATGTCCTGTGTGCATAATGCTGAGATTGCCCAGTATACGTACTTTAATATACTCTCCCACTGCACATGTGTGGACTTCCATCCAATCAGAATAGATTGCTGTACAAATTAAAGGAATTGTCAGCTCTACTCATCTGTCAATGGCAGCCTCACTGCCCAGTTCCACTGGTGTACAGCTCATCAAGATCAGAGATCAAACGCCCCGGCGGTCCTCTATGGTCAAAGATGACAGCCATGAACGTATCAGGTTTAAGCCCTGCAGCACCCCCTCTCCATTAATTTTAATGGAAGGGGCTTTGCCAAGGTGGGGGTCATACGGGCATGCCCCCTTGATTGCATCGTGGTGACACGTTCATGTCTGCCTTCTTGGGCCGTACTGCCAGGGCGCTTGATCTCCAGTCTTGGCGAGTTGTACACCAGTGGGTCCAGACGATGGAGATACGTTGGACAAAAGGTGAGTAGTGACATTTTTTGGATGGACACGCAATTTAAACCGGAGCAACAACCATTTTACATAATGTAGGTGTTGGTCCACTGTGGGGGTCACCCCAGTTGCTGCCCCCCCCCCCTCGATTGAGCACTGTAAAGGCCGCAAACCTTACCTGACAACTTGCTTCCTCTGGAAAATACAGCCCCATGATTGGCTTTACAGTGCTCAATTGAGAGGGCACCCCGGCAATCGTGAGGTCCCCCTGCAGCAGACCAACACCCATGTTTTATGAAATGTAAAATGGGTGTTGGTCCGGTTTAATGCCCAGTAATCTATTCTTAATGAATGGATTGCCAGGGCACCTCCCTCTGACTGTGTCCATCTGCCGCCAGCTATTTAGATATACAGGCATACACTGTGAGATCGATTTCTGAGGTGAGTAGCAAAACCAAGGGGTCTCTTTAAGCAGGGCATTCTAAATCGGGGAGGGCTTTTAACCAGCCCTGGAATTTCACAATCTAGGGCAGGGTGTACAGGGTTTTGGTCCACTTTAAAGTGGGCCAAAACCCAGGATTTTGTTGATCCTGGGTTAGGGTCCTTGGCCCGGGAAACCCAGATCGGGGATGCCCCACTGAGTGAAACCCCAAGGTCACCCAAACAAACTCACCTCTCCCTGGTCCTACGGCGCATGTGTGGTCTCCTGTCCAATCAGCGTGCTTAGATCCACTCCCGCCCTCTCGTTTAAGGATCGTCTAAGAATTTGGCTCCAACCGTGTCCTGCTGAGCGGACCCGAGTGCACTGGTGGCCGCATCCCCACTACCCTCTAACAGGGGGTGTGCTCGCACCGGCCATTCGCAAATGCCTGGTGTGGGCACGCGCCTGCTAAAAGTATAGTAGGGAGCAAAGCAGCTTTCACATGCGCCATTGGATCAGGGAGAAGTCGAGTTTACTGGGAAAGGTAGGGAGTTTTACACAGAGTGAGTATGCCTGCCCTGGAGTCTCATAGGGGTTTTGGTCCACTTTAAAGCATTTAGCCTGGCTCTAGACTCTAAAAGACTAGGGGCTGGTTTACAGTTTACCCTCGAGGCATCCCAGTCTGGCATGCTTTGCAGTGTAAAACCTCCCAGTTTGCCCTATACTCACCTTGAGGCATTCCTGGTGTACATTCACCTCGCCAGGCAGACTCTGATAGCTGTGTACAGGACGTGGACCTGCTGTCAGGTGCCGTGATGAGCGTGCGCAGTACTTATGCAATGGCCGACATGCGCATGCCTCGAGCTAGAGACTAGGGGCTGCACGTCGTTGGATCAGCAGTCTGGTAAGTTTTAGCGGTGATCATGGGGGTTTCACATCGCGGCATCCCAAATTGGGAGCTGCAAAGAAGCAGTACCTGTGTTCCCTCTGCTCTAAGACCACACTGCATGGGAGTACAGTGCCCCCACCCACCGGCCAGGGATCAGGGTGTGACATGCAGAATGAGCAGGAAAGTTGCCTTATTAGAAAATGGGTGTTCTTCCCGGTGAAAGGGGGCATTTCAGATTGCTGGTACCCCCCTGTGCCACAACGCCATCTCAAACAAATAACCTTACCTTTCAAATCACTCCCCTGACGACCATGAGCTTTGTGATGGCTGCCTCAATCATGTGGCCACAGGTCTCCCCTGCAACAGTTTAGGCAAAGGTGAGTCTGATGGGTAAGTATGGGTCTTTGTATGCAGGTTTGGACTGGGCCGCAGGGGTAACAGAGAATCCCCCTGTGGGTCCATGCACTTGGTAACCTAGTTCGTACGGCCCGCGCTTGCGTTGTTGGACTGGGAAGTAAGGTAAGTGTAGAGGGCGACCTGGGGGGTTTCACACAGTTTGGATGCCCCGGGGGGAGGGAACGGATTTGCCCGGGAATGCTGTCCATTAGGTAGCTGCCTTGGAACAACATAATCAGCCTTTTCTTATCTGTCCCTGTGTTCGACTCCACCTTCACCCGTGACACTGCACAGTTGGCTCATTACAGTATATGATAATAATTATAATTAGGTTGTCCATTTTTTATGCCAGAGCAGCAGGTAGTGAGGGTGAATTGTGTAAAATTGCTGTCCCTGTTTCTGTATTATATTGTTTATACAGTAGCCCTGAACTATGTATAGTTTATTGGTGGCATCCCAAGCACGCGCACACACAATACAGTTTGGGCCGCACATTTTAGCCGGCAAAGTATGTGTCCTCCTTCTGCTTCTAAACCGCAACTTCAGCCTTCTAATCCCACTAATGATTCACCCTGGAAGCATGCCACCCTGGTTGTGTTCCTAACAGTGTAGTCACCTGACCATGACATCATCAGAAATTTGTTAACTCTGCAATCTGCATATCATCCCCCGTGTCAGTAACAATGAGTTTAGTGGTGTCACTTTAGTATACCTCCCAACTGTCCCTGATTTAGAGGGACTATCCCTCTTTTGAGTCCATGTCCCCCTGTCCTTCCTTGTTCTCATTTGTCCATCTTTAAGGTGTAACAGAGATCTCCAGCAATAAAGGGTTCATTTGCCTATTCAAAGTGTTTATATTGTTGTAACTGTTACAACCTATCTCCTATCCATCCCTCAATGAGGGGGTGAGGCTTATTGTGATGTCATATCAGAGGCTTTCTTAAAGCGGACCTTCACCCTGAATAAGAGTCTATCTTATATGTTTTCCACACCCTGTACATACAGATTGCTCACATTAAAAATCATCCTACCTGCATCTACTGCATGTTATGAGCCTTTAAACATCCAAGATGGCGGCTCATGGAACATCAGGCAGCCTGCAAACAGGAAGTGCCTTCTCACTGTGCTGCTCTCCATTCTGGGATTGCTGTCCTTTTCCTGACCCCAGCTCTGCTCTGTCTGAGCAAAGCACAGCTCTAACCCACCTCCCTGTACTTTATCCCACTCTCCTCTCCTCAGTAAATGTGATGCTTCTGAGTCAAGATGGTGGCGCCCGTATCCTAAAGTCCCAGTGGGGGAAAGAATAAGTAAGTGACTAAAAACGTAAAATATATTAACTTTAGATGCTGGCTAATCGTTTTTTAAGGGTTTGGGCTTTTCAATAAATCATGGTGAAGGTCCGGTTTAAGTACTTTTTTATATACATGTATTCGTTTGTTTAAAGTGGACTAACACCCAGTTTAGACAAAATTGTCTAAAATTGGTGTTGGATCAGGTGCGGGGGGGGGGGGGGGGGCTCTGAGCCCCCTGCTCATCCACCTACATAACCCTTGGTAAGTTTTCTTGCTCCACTTTCTCCTGGCGAAATTAGCCCCCCCACTGTCCACATGGTCCAGAGGCCTATTTCTGGATTTCAGCTGCTGAAGAAAACTGGGCCGTGACCTGTGGCCAATTGTGACGCACGATTTCACAGGCGTAGGAAGAGCAGGTGAGAATACCAGGGCTTACAGAGGGCATCATCAATTTGAAGCCCCCCCTGCCCAAGGACCAAAACTTATTTTGTCTAAATTGGGTGCTGGTCCTTTTTTAAAGGCCAATCGATGGGAGAGTGTGAAGATTACAAACCATTTTATACTGCCAAAACATAGTCAGAGAGGTGCCCATATGAAGGTCGCTGCATTTGGGGTCATGGGTCGCATGGCCACCAGCTTGAAACTCCAATGCTGCCAGTAAGAGGTGTTCAATGTTAACAAAAACTTTGACAATGGGAAGGGGGTCGGGAGGTCACGGTTAGGTATTCCCCCAGCTTCCTGCATCTTAAATAAAACAGGGCAGCCTCTGAACTAGGCAGTGTGGGGGCATCCTGAGGAGGGATGTCCTGCTCTGCATACCAGCAAGGGAAACTTGATCCCTGCCCCGCTATATACTTCTGCATTCCCACACAGTATCCGGTGCGTGGCCTGCCCAGCGAAGCCCTTAGGTCACTGATGGTCGTGTGGAGTCGAAGCCTGGTGGTCAAAATTAGGGATTGTGGAAGAAGGTAAGTATCAGGGTCGAGGTTTGGGTTTCCTTGCAGGTATGTGAAGTGTAACATTCTTTAGTATCGCCCACTGCTTTTTTTCAGGGACCCCCAGGGATTGCCTGTTTATTGAGGAACATCAGGTCTGCTTACTTTTTCAGTGATCCCACAGCAAATGTGCGGCCCATCCTCCAATTGGATTTTTATATGCCATGCATATTAATGAGCGGCATAGAACACTGAATGGAGGAAGCTATGGCTACTAGAACATTGGAAGGAAATAAACAGGCTGAACTGGATGGACTAAAGTCTTTATTCAGCCTTACATTCTAGCGGCCACTTCTGGCTATGCACACCCACCCCAGCCATTCATGGTGTGGGTTTGCACAATAGCTAAAGAAATGTTGGGGATGCCGCTGAGAACGTGTTGTGAGTTTGTCAAAAAGCTAGCTTTCCGAGTGAATGGGGGTTTCACATGTAGAGACATCTTATAGACACCATGCCAGGCTTGCTCCTCTTTAAACCAGAACAAAACCCACCAGAGGCCAGCCTGGAATCTAAAAGATGGCTTTTCCTCAGGACATCACTAATTGGGATGCAATGCCCTGCTCTGTAAAAACTCACCATTCCCTTCTCCACTGGTTCTCATTCAGTCACAGCCATTTGCCTTGACTACATCTTTCAGTAAATGGCTCTGATTGAATTTAATTGGGAGCGTGTGCGCACCGCTGGGGATGCAGGGGATGTGGCAGCCAGCACCTGCTCCCTATTTAATAATGGGGAGACAACCAGAACCATTTGCCGAAAGGCAAAGTGTTTGAATCACACATGCGCTGTTGGGCACCATGGGGGGTTTCACATCCTGATTTGTGAAAAACTCTGGACCTCTTCAATTCCAGGGCGGCTGCTGGTGATTTTTGTTCTGCTTTAAGAGTTAATTTTAGATCCTAATACATTGCAGTCATTAGTTGGGAAGCACTTGTATGGCATGGCATGTAATGTTTGGGGTGACAAACACAATATTTGGCATTAGTGCTCACAATTTAATAGGTTTGTATCAACTGTAAACAGCCCCACGGGGTAACGGGTGAGAGTGCCGCAACACTGTTTAAGTTTCAGGAGATTAATTACAAGTTACTTTGTGCTTCTGCGTGTTTGGGAACAATCATTGTGAGTGCGGATGGTATGTTCTCCGGGGTGTCTAAAACATTTCCTAAATAGATTGTGGCCAAGAGATCATTGTGTGATCATAATATCAGGTCATGGATCTGGGTCACTGTTGCTTATACAAACCTCCGTCTCATGAAGCAGGTTTTATCTGTCCAGATAAACTTGAATATGATTTGACTAAGTGCTGTAAACATGCCACAATGCCTATTGCTGATATCTGTGATTTTCTTCCTTCTATCGTATTTGGCACAAGTCACCTGTCGCCACACCCTGAAAAGGTTTGTTGTTAGTATTAAAGGGCCATGGGGTTAAGTAATGACAAACGTCAGAGACTTCCTGAGCAATTACTTTATGTTACTACTACTATACAGTGGTGGACTAGGCAGGGGCGTAGCTGGGGGGGGGGGCACATGTCCCAGATGCAGCAGGTCAGGAGGGGCATCTGAGTACAGGTGGGGGGCAGCATTTCAAATCTTTGCCCTGGGTGTCAGAAAGTCTGGCTACTCCTCTGGACTAGGACCAAAAATGAGTCTTTTCACTAGCCTGTGGCCAGCTCTTGACCAGTCTGAAACATCTCTGATCTTTCTTGTGTGCTTCCCAACAGTCAGTGCTTCTGCTCCAAGGCTTAGGCTTTAGCATTGCAGGTAAAAATGATAAGCAGGGGTGGATATTGCTGGGCTTTCCTTAAAGCCTAGCTGGCTCTAAAGCAGTGCAGGCCACCTGGCATCCTCCTGGGTCTGCCAATGGCAAGTCTGCCCCCTGCTGCTCTCTTTCTTTGGGATGCCCTGCTTAGTAGCCCCTTCCTGGTTTGCAGAATATTCAAAAATATTCAAAAATTCATAGTCACCTTTTGTCCCCAAGAGCTGTTCTGTCCTACTGCACACCAGTTGCATAAAACTGGGTCCTGCTAGTATGGGGTTGGGGCAGGGGTGGGCTTATAATTTCTGGGGCCCCATGCAAAGTTGTGTCTGGGGGTCCTAACCAGAGGCATTTATAATACATAATATATAATAATATTAAAGAGGAACAAATGACAGAGAGAAGCAGCTTTCTTTCTCATGGAGTATTACACCAGTATTACAGTAATGCGCCAGCCCCTTCCAGTGTTCACTCAGCAGAGTTCTGGGGGGCCCTGACAGGTGGGGGCCCCCATGCAATTTCATGGGTTGTATGTTGGCAAAGCACACCACTGGGTAGGTGTGCCATCATTGGTGAACTGAAGGACGTCTTATACAACCGGAGTAGGGAAGAACACCGAAGAGACAAAAGGTGACTATGGGGTCGATTCAGAGCCAGGTAAAAAAACTGACTCCTTTTTCTGGAGCAAAAACTGCCATTCACTTTCATTGAGGTTGATTCAGAGCTTGGTGAAAAAACGTACTACTTTTTTAGGAGAGAAAACTGCCATTCACTTTCATTGTCTACCGGGTGTAAATTTTCACCTGGCTCTGAATCAGCTCCAGGGTAGACAATGAATGGGAATGGCAGTTTTTTATCCTAAAAAAAAATGAGTGAGTTTTCTCACCCAGCTCTGAATCAACCGCTATGTGTTATTTGTGTTCTCTCCCTGGCAACCTTGAATACTCTGTTGGCAGGGCCGTATTTAGGTTTCGTGGTGCCCTAGGCACTCTTTGGTCATGCCCCCCCCCCCCCCCCCACATACTATAATGAATTTGCTACCCCCCATGCATACACACGTCATGATTGAAGTGGACCAACACCCAGCGTGATCCGCGATTCCCAGGCCGATCCAATCCCTCCCCGCTGCACTTACCTGATTGCCAGCCCAACGGTGCATGTGTGGGCCGCATTTCGCGCTTGTCTCTAGCAGGACATGCTCCCTGTTAGAGGGAAGCGCGATATGCAGCCGCCAGCGTGCTCGGAGCTGCTGCGGTAAGCCGTCTCATTGACCCGCATACCTCAGCGGCTCCGAGCGCGCTGATTGGACGAGCGGCTGCACATGCGACATAGGAGCGGGGTGAGTTGTAACTTGCGATCTGGGGGGGTTTTACATAGCGGGTAGTCAAAATCCTGGGTGTTGGTCCACTTTAAAGAGAAACAACACACCCGATTTTCACTTGTTGCTCACTTGTTTCACTTGGTGTTGTTCCTCTCAGTGAGGGCATCTTTAATTGGGATGCCCCACTGTGTGTACCCTCCCAGGTTGCCCTATTCACTCACCTTCCTGCTTCCTGTTGCTCCTACAGCCCAGACTGGGGTCAGAACGAGCGCGCTGATTGATAGGCTGAGCGGCCTGCTCAACCAATCAGCGTGCTCACTTTCACTTGGCTCCCTTTGGCGCAGAGTGCACATCCGGCCGCATTCCCCGCTCACCTACTAGCCGGTGCATGTACGGTGGGCGTGTGGTTGGTGCTCCCATTCAGAAAGGCCAAGCGCGGGTTCAGGCAGAGGTGAGCCAGGATGTGCCCGCTGTGCAGAGATGTGGTGAGGGCTCTGGGACAAGGTGAGTGAAATGGGGCCATTCAGGATACCCCGCGGTGTATAACCCCCCAGAAAGTCCAGTAAACACTTATCTTTCCTGGCTTCAACGGTGCATGCGCGGGCTCTGGTCTAACGAAAGCCGCCCACCGTCACTGCGTAAACCAACAGGTTGGGATCCCCATTAGTTCTAATGAGAGCCACCAACCGAATTACACAGTGACAGTGGCCGGCTCTCATTGGACCAGAGCCTGTGCATGCACCATTGGACCGGGAAGAGGTGAGTGTCTATGGGTATTTTGGGGGCTGGCCCCTGATCTTCCCCCCAGGATATTCCAAATCGGGATGCCCCTGGGGAAAGACGCCTGCTGGCCAGATTTACTAGTTGGTTGCGGGGCAGGTGCGCCCAAGTGGGCATGCGTACGGGAGCACCACAACCGAACTGGAAAAAAAATGTTTTCTTTTTTTGCAGTCATGGACGGCTTCCCCCCCCAGGACATCCCCCTGGGGAAGGACGCCAGCTGGCCAGTAAATCTGCTCTCAGATGCCACCCGCCCTTACTGCCTCCCCTCCAATCAGCTGTCAGCTGCTTCGGTGCCCGCCCCCTCCAGGAAGCAATCCCGGCGCGGGACTAGAGAGAGGCCATTAGGCTCCGCCCACCTGCCACCACACTCATGACCTGCTGATTCAGACTTGTGAGGAAAAGGTAAGGAGGGAATATAAATTAATTGTTTTATATTAAAACAAAAATGATGATGATTTTGTAGAGGGAGAGAGAGAGAGTGTGTGTGTGTGTATGGGGCACTTGCATGGCCGGGGCAGGTGTGCCCACGTGGGCATGCGTGCGGGAGCCCCACAACTGAACTGGAAAAGAAATGTATTCTCAGTATACAGTACGTCCTGCTCCAAATGTAATACTTACAGTTGGGATATACTCCGCCAGATGGCGCTGGACTGCAGAGACATCGAAAATAGGCTCCTCCCGGCCCCTCAAATACCCGGGTACCTCCCACAAATCCCCAGAATTTCTCTGCAGTCTGGCTGCGAAGGACGAGAAATGGCTCTCTACTCGCAGGTGAGCGGGGTTATTAACCTGCGGCCCTGTAGAACTATTCCCACCCGTTCCATTAGTAATGTGCCGCCCAGCCTTGGCTGCGCTGGTCGGGTGAGGGTAGGCAGCACCGCTGTTAGGTGCTTAGGAGCGCTGCTCCACCGCAATCCCCCACCAAAGGGTAGGCGGTTCAGGCTTATGGTGAGCCTCTATGGGATGCCCCTCCCGCACTAGTGCCCCTTGCCCCTGCCCATCGGTGGGCCCTGTTTAAGTGGCCGCTGTCCTCCCTCATCCTCCTTGTAGTCTTTGGGGGAAAAGAGGGGGGGTGTGTATAAATGTGTATGCTATGCATTCTGTGTTTTACACCTTTTTTCCATTCTGTTTAGTCTTGTGTCAGCCACCACGCTGGCTTGTCTTTACTGTCTTCTTAAAATTGTCGCCGCCACGCGCTGACTTGGTTCCGCGCTTGGCGGTGGCATTACCTCAGGCGCTGGTGCGCCATCATTGGCTGCTTGCACGTTCGTGGCTTCGCGCTCTTCGGGGGGGCGGGGCCCGTCTTTGGCGCGCTCCGCGTCATTGCTGATACCGGCCCGCCCCTCGAGGTATACCGACGCCATCTTTATCCTGCCTGTTTGGCCCATGTGCGACGGACCCCTACCTACCGCGGTCTGTAAGTGCCCTCACGGGCGGCTTTATATCTTTCATTTTTATTACTTTATTACTGTGCGCTTACAGGTCTTGTCTGCTTATGTCTTTCAGGCGGGACGAACCCTTTGGCTTCTCCCGGCCCTGTATTAGTATATACTTGTAGGCCTTGTAAAAATAATACTCCCACTTCCCTAGCAGGTTATTGGGGCATCCGGGGTTGCTATTTAGCGTTATTCCCTATTGGCGTATAGCATCGCTATAATCACCATATGGAGGCATCCCAGGATAATATGACCGGGGTCCCTTCGGGATAAGACCGGCTGTGTGTAGCGTGTGGGCAGCCTCATGCTGACGCTGACAAGGCGCGGGTCTGTGTACCCTGTGCTTGCATTGCAATCTGACCTGCCAGTGGCTGCACCTCGTTTCACTTCACCTACTCCCCCAAGCTTAAATCTCACTCCTGCTGAGTTGCATACTAGTGGGGATTCTCAGCCTGATGTGTCTTCTAGACTGGCTACTGTTGAGCAGTTGATTGCTAAGTCGTAAGGCCCCTGCTAAGAAGCGGCACTTGACGCCTAATGTCACGGTTTTCCCTATGGGAACTGAGGAGTTTTGGAATCTTTGTGGCTACACCCCGTCTGATGAAGAGGAGCTCTTTTCTGATTCAGGCTCATCTGACAAGAGACCAAGGGGTCATGACGATTCTGGCTCTGACCCCTGGACCCCGGATGACACTGACAGATTCTTGACCCAGATTTTTGAGGTTCTGTCCATCTCTCTCCCTGTTGCGGCTCCCAGGCAAAGAGGGGAGCTTTTCCATACAGCAAAATCACGTTTGGAATTTCCCGAGCAGGCACATTTCCATAACCTTGTGCTCAAGGAATGGGAGCGCCCCAGTAAACTTCCCGGGGTTCCAAAGAGTTGGGATAGGAAGTATCCCTTTCCTGCTGAGGTGGTTAAATGTTGGTCATCCCCCCCCAGGTGGATGCCCCGATCCTAGGGCTATCTAACACCTCTGTCATGCATTCCCCTGACTCTACTCCCCTGCGGGATGCTGAGGACCGGCGCATTGACCAGTTGGTATCCCACGCCTTTGCATGTGCGGGGACGGCGCTGCGCCCAGTCTGTGCCTCTGCCATTACTGCTGTGGCCACTAGAACCCTTATCAGAAATATGCTTGATAGTGCCCCTGATGATTTGCCTTGTGAGGTGTTTAATGCACTCTCCATTTTGTCCTCTCAGCATTGGATGACACCATCAGAATGTGTGCCAGAACTTCTGCCCTTGTGGTGGCTATACGCCGCTCGGTTTGGCTGCGCCATTGTGGGCTGCTGACAACGCTGCCAAGAAGGCCCTCACTGGGTTTCCCTTTAAAGGTCTGCGCCTGTTTGGAGACCGCCTGGACCATTTTGTTAAGGGAGGCAGGTTACCCCAGCGCAAGCGGCAATCTCGGCCCTTTCGGGGTCAGGGTTCCTTCTCCTCCCCTTACCGTGGTGCAAGACAGGGAAGGGGGGTTTCCTTTCCTGGGGCCCGGGGAGATTTCTGGGGTAGAGGCAGAGGACGTGGACGTCCTGGCTCCTCCTGGGGTCCCAAAGCAAAATCCTCTCCCCTCAGGCATGATGGGGCGCCCTCACCCATCCGGGTGGGGGGCCGGCTGCAGCACTTCGCTCACGTCTGGAGGCTTCATGTCTCAGACCGGTGGATTCAGGAGGTAGTGTCCTCCGGTTACAAGTTAGAGTTTGCTGCCGATCCTCCTCCAAGAATCATCAGATCCCAGATTCCTCAGGACCCTGTGTCCGCTCAGGAGCTAGTGCAAGCAGTGCAAGGTCTCCTGGAGCTGGGGGGTCATCTGCCAGGTCCCCTTAAGAGAAAAAGGCAAGGGCTTTTATTCCAACCTATTCACAGTACCCAAAAAGGATGGTTCTGTCAGGCCCATCCTGGACTTGAAGATCCTCAACAAGTTTGTCAGGGGCAGGTGCTTTCGCATGGAAACTCTGCGCTCTGCCATCAGTTCCCTGCGCCAAGGGGATTTCATGACTTCTGTGGACATCAAAGATGCTTATCTTCATATTCCCGTGTTCCCAGGTCATCAAAGGTTCCTCAGGTTCGCTCTGATGGATCAACACTACCAGTTTGGGGCCTTGCCCTTCGGCCTCACTTCAGCTCCCAGGGTGTTCACCAAGGTGCTGGCTGGCGTGATGTCTCTGCTCAGATGTCAGGGCATCCGCGTGCTTCCCTATCTGGACGACATTCTCATCACTTCCCAGTCTCTACATCAGGCAGAGTTGGACACTCAGCTGGTGGTGTCATTTGGATGGGTGATCAACCACCCCAAGTCCTCACTGTCCCCTTCCTTGGTAATTCCATTCCTTGGAATGAATCTGGATACAGTTCAGGCAAGGATCTTCCTTCCTCAACAGAAGGTGGACAATCTGATTGCACAGGCTCAGTCCCTCCTAGCTTGTCCCCATCCCTCCATCAGGCAGGGGATTCAGCTGGTGGGCCTGATGGTGGCGTGCTTCGAAGCGGTCCCTATGCTCAGTTCCACTTGAGGCCCCTGCAACTTCACCTATTGTCAGTATGGGACAAGGACCCAGCGTCTCTGGACAGGGTCTGTGTGCTTTCCCCCCTGGTCAGGAGGTCCCTCTCGTGGTGGATGGACTCAAGGAACCTGTTGGGGGGCAGATCCTTTCTTGCCCCTTCCTGGGAGACGGTCACCATGGATGCCAGTCTGTCAGGTTGGGGGTGTTTCTGGAAGTCCCTGCGGTTCCAGGGGAGGTGGGGCCCTCAGGAGGCCCACACACCTATCAATGTCTTGGAACTGCGGACGATCAGGCTAATATATATATTTTTTTTTATTTCCTGCGACCATACATGCCCGCCCCTTTGGCAGTGTCTCCGCCCTAGGCACGTGCCTTGGTTCTGCCTGCCTTGCAGGGTGCTCCCCTTGAACCTGTGCAGGATGCTGCCTTGGCCATTCTTACGCTCAAGGTTGTATTTCTGGTGGCTATCACTTCGGTCAGGCATATGTTGGCGGCGCTTTCCATTCAGCCCCCCTACTATGAGAGACACAGGACAAGGTGGTGTTTCGTTTCAAACCTGACTTTCTGCCTAAGGTAGTGTCTGCTTTTCATTTGAATCAGGATATTGTTCTTCCTTCTTCGTGCCCTAATCCTAGCAATGCTAAGGAGAGGGTTTTGCACTCTTTGGATGTGGTTAGGTGTCTGAAGTACTATCTGGTGGCTACTGCACCTTTTAGGAAAACGGATGCTCTTTTTGTTGTCCCTTCTGGTCCTAGGAAGAGTTAGGCTCCTGCCAAGTCTACTATCAGCAAGTGGATTCGTCAGGCTGTGATTCAGGCCTATTCTGCTAAGGGGAAGGATCCTCCCTTCCGCCTTACTGCTCATTCCACTCGTGCTATTGGTGCCTCTTGGGCTTTTCAGCACCAGGCTTCTGTTGAGCAAGTTTGCAAGGCCGCTACTTGGTCTTCTGTTCATACCTTTTCAAAGTTTTACAAGGCTCTCTATAGATCCACCATTCCAGGGATTTATATCTCATAAAAATGAAAATAAAAAGCACATAGCATAATATCCTTAAAAATTCAGAGCACCTGCCCACATTTATTAGGCGTACCAGCATTCACAAAAAGATATGCATTTATACTCAAGATTCCAACTTCAAGTACTGAAAAGGGGGGCGCTGTAAAGACCTCTTATGTTCTTACCGTAAGAACATAAGAGGTCTTTACAGCGCCCCCCTTTTCAGTACTTGAAGTTGGAATCTTGAGTATAAATGCATATCTCTTTGTGAATGCTGGTAAGCCTAATAAATGTGGGCAGGTGCTCTGAATTTTTAAGGATATTATGCTATGTGCTTTTTATTTTCATTTTTATGAGATATAAATCCCTGGAATGGTGGATCTATAGAGAGCCTTGGATAATAAGGAGGATCCAATTTCAATAGCATTGTTCCATTATACCCTAAAGTTGGCTGGAAAACACAAACAAGTTTTAACACTTTAAAGAGGAGCTAAATCATATTGCAAGCTTTTGTTGGCTATCTGGTACGTGATTTAGAATATGGTGATGGAAATGTGCACAAAAGCCTAAATTTGAGTCACATAAGAGGTGGACATTATTTAAAAGGTGTTGTAAGAAATCAGTTTGAATTTGAAGGAATTATTGACCTCCCGCGGAGTTGTGTAGTGTTTTGACACTAATACAAAGTAACTTTTTGAAGCATTTACAGACTGATCCAACACTGTCTGAATTACTCCAGCGTGGTTATTTTGTTGTATAAAAATAGATAATATTTGAAGTTTTTTGTTTTAAAGTTCAGCGCGGTGTGTGATGAAATTAAAGTTTTACAAGGTTGATCTTAGGGCCTCAGTTGATGCTGCTTTTGGCCGAAAGGTTCTGCAGGCGGCAGTGGTTTAAACTGTCTGCTGCTGATTTTTCTTGGGGATCCCACCCTATTTATGGACACTGCTATTGGATGTCCCAACTGTAAGTATTAGATTTGGAGCAGGACGTACTGTATACTAAGAATAATACAATTCTGTGATTCCTCACCTGTAGAATTGGTATTATGAGTATACAGTACGTCCTGCTCCAACCCACCCTTGGTTGCATTATCTTCCCCTGTATGGTGATTTTTATCCTTGTTATAGTTGATAGTTTGGATTGTTTAATTCTCCCGGCTTCTCATTAACTGCTTTTCAATGCTGGGGATTTGTGGGAGGTCCCCGGGTATTTGAGGGGCCGGGAGGAGCCTATTTTCGATGTCTCTGCAGTCCAGCGCCATCTGGCGGAGTATATCCCAACTGTAAGTATTAGATTTGGAGCAGGACGAACTATATACTCATAATACCAATTCTACAGGTGAGGAATCACAGAATTGTATTTTTTTTTGGTTTCTGCAGTCATGGACTGCCGCCATTCCCCCCCCCCCCCCCCCCCCCCGGCCATGCAAGTGCCCCATACACACACACACACTTTCTCTCCCTCTACAAAATCATCATCTATTATTCACTTTTGTTTTAATATAAAACAATTAATTTATATTCCCTCCTTACCTTTTCCTCACGAGTCTGAATCAGCAGGTCATGAGTGTGGTGGCAGGTGAGCGGAGCCTAATGGCCTCTCTCTATTCCCGCGCCTGGATTGCTTCCTGGAGGTGGCGGGCACCGAAGCAGCTGACAGCTGATTGGAGGGGAGGCAGTAAGGGCGGGTGGCATCTGAGAGCAGAGTGGTGGAGATCTGCACTGACTATGGAGGTCACAGGCATGCACGTGAGAGCCCATGACAGGTGATCAGCGGGGCGGGGGGATGAGCTATGGTGGTGTATGCGATCGGGGGGTGCGCGCTCGGCATCCGAGACTAAGTGACAGGGGAGCGGGGGAGGTGCCGCAGCCTAGTGGAGTTTGATCGGCGCCCATGCGGGGGCGCGCGTCAGACGGGGACAAGTGCGGAGCCCGCGGGGGTGGGGGGGTAGCCGGTACATCGGCGAGCGTCAGGCACGTGCCCAGGCGGGAGCGCGTGTGGGAACCCCACAGGTGTCGGAGGTTTAAAAAAAATATATTTTTTTTTATTTCCTGCGACCATACATGCCCGCCCCTTTGGCAATGTCTCCGCCCTAGACACGTGCCTTGTGTTGCCTTGTGGCAAATACGGCCCTGTCTGTTAGATTGCACTCCTAAAACTTTTTGATTATGACCTTGGAACTTGCCTATTCTCTTGGACTGATCACCCAGCTTTGATCTATGTTTAGAACCTCTGCTGCCTGCACTGACCGTTAGCCTGTTTACCCATGCTGCATCTCTGCTTGTGACTTTTTTTTTTTTTTTTGCATCACTCACTGTAACAGGGACACCCAGTGAAGTTTGGGTGTGCTTTAGGGGGAGGCAGCCCTCAGACAGGGCCAGGCTTGGAAAAGGGCTCTCCCCGGGCTAGGGCAGATAAGATACTCACTCAGGTCCTGGGGGAGAACAGCAGAATGCACCTGATGGTTTCATATCTACATGAAGGGAAAAAATGGCTGAAGTCTAATGGTCAACTAAACAGTTATTTTATTCAACAGCCGGGCAGTTGTATTCTGGACCCCTGGTACTTAGGATCCTATCCCCACTTGTCCTGTGGTTGGTCCCCACCTGGTAGACCCTTCAAGAGTCCATCTCTGCATGTTTTTCTCCCGCTTAACCACTGTATTAACCCCTGACTCTTACAGGGGAGGAGGGGGTACTCCTCCAGCCTGACCTCCAAGGTCCTCCAGGCAGGCAATCTGGAATGTCAATATACAGCACCACATGTCGACAACCTTTTCCAGAGATACTGCCCTGTCTTTTGGACCGATCAAGCCTTATTAAAGGCTCACTAACCAGGCTTGCCCATGTTTTCCCTAGTCTGTGCTTGTATTGATTCGAATGTGCAGGGAGGGAAACACCTACTCTATTCTATCAAAAAATATTAACAAGGGTGATAGCTAATCCATCGCCATGTTACATCATTACTCACTGGCTGCTATCATTCCTAGTTCCTGCAGCTTGTCCTCCTTTGGGGGGGGGAGCTCCATTGAAGACAATGGTTAGTCTTACATTTTGGGCTCCAGATCGAGGGTGGCGTCAGTACAGTCCGTGCACAAGGCCGGCAGCGGAAAGATGCCAGGGGATTGGGCAGTTTGCCTGGCATGGCAGCAGGCTGGGGTAGAGCCAGCAAGATCAGACATTCACTTCTGACAGACAAGCTGACCTATGTGGCTTGATGTGTCCTCACCCTCCTTTACAGTTGCTTCCGTCCCTCTGCTGAAGCCCGGAATCTGGATTTTGAATTGTAACTAGGGCTTGTTTTCGGGCTTATGGCTTAAATTTCACTCCTTAAAAAAAAAATGCTGAAAAATCTTACTAGGGCTTATTTTCAGGGTAAGTCTTATTGTTGGGGGGAAAAGGGTATGTATTAAAGTGGACCAAAACCTACCTCAATCGGGCCGGGAATCTATAAGATTCCCAGGCTGATCAATTCCCTCCCCCCGTGCATCAAAAATCGGGATGCCCCCATGTGTGAAACCCCCCAGGTCCCCTTTCACTTGCCTTGCTTCCCAGTCCAAGGCCACACCGCTACTATCCTTCTAGCAGGGCACGTGTGTCACAAATGGCCAGCGCGGGCACACTTCCTGTTAGAGGGAAGCAGGGGATGCTGCCGCCAGCGAACTCTGAGCTGCTGGCCTTCGACGCCGTCTTAGATGGCGTGACATCAGTGGCTCTCATCGTGCTGATTGGACCAGCAGCCGCGCATGCGCCCTAGGACTGGGAAGAGATGAGTGAGTTCGGCCGATCAGGGGGGTTTCACATAGCAGAGGAACGGGAAAGGACCAAAACCCAGGATAATCAAAATCCTGGGTTTTGGTCCACTTTAAAAAGTACCAGGTCTGTGTCCCTTACTTTTTTGGTAATAGCACCTACCCTCCCATGTTGATATAATTTTCAGCACTGTGATGTATGTGATATTACTTCAGTCTTTCCTGTTGTGACCCACCTTCCTTGGCTACTTCTTTAGATTCACCCTTTGGATTGCTCCAGGACAGTCTGACCAAGCTTGCTCTTTGGATTGACTAGCAGGCCTGTGAACCTTTTCTGCCAGTACCGTCCGTTTACAAATCTGTATCTTCACTTCCAACTGTCTGACCCCCCGTTTTTCTAAAAGATTATGTTTCAGCAACTCTCACCTGTCAAACTAGCCTAGTATTAAGCTTGGGGCCTCACCGCTACCCATTCTGTGACTTACCTGAACTCCTGCCAGCTCACAGGGGGCTCACAGTACTCTCACCCTGCTCATCAGCCTGACACTCCTCATCCTCTTGCCAGTTTAATTCACCCTGTAAAAACCCACACCCTCTTTACAGTGACACATAACAAAGAATTACTGGGGGTGGGGGGCTTATCCGGAGGTGCACAAGAGAGGGGGGCATAATGCTGGAGGGGGCTGTTTTTGTTAGCCATATAGAGATAGTGTCTTATTTTGCAGACAAAATTATTAGCATGGCTCTGCTTATTTATTAAAAATCATAGTAATTTTGAGGTTCTCTGGGCAATGTAGCAATTCCTCACATTATACAGGTTTCTTTGTAAAGTGGCCTGTGGCTATATATATATTTATCCATCTGGGGATTCAGCTGGAAGTGATATATTTGTACTCCAAAATAAACATAAATAGCTTTCCTCAGCTGAATGGCAAAACAAAAAGTTCCTGGTTTATTAATAAACCATAAAATCAAAATTTAGCTTACAGTCAGCAAGTTTGATTCTCAAGCTCTAAATGTGTACAGGTCCTTCTCTCTTGGTTTGTGAAGCTTCTTAGGCCAACAGTGATTGCTACATCTCTGCAGTCACAAAGCTCAATGCTTCACTGTGCCTGGCTGTTGTAACCCAGCAGTATGGTCCCCCCGCACTGATTCCCACCGGTCACCCATGACTACAGTTACCCTCAGCAAGGCTGGATTATAGGCAGGGTGCAAGGGGCTCACGTCCCTGGGTCTTCACCATTTGCCCTGCAAGAGAGCCTCCACCAACCCTGGGGCTATTGTTGGGGTACCAGGAATGTGTGGTGCTGCTACTTGGTCCAGTCAGCCCGATCCATGCCCTTGTAGAAGTGTATACTTTCCCCTTTCCAACAACACCTCCAGTGAGTCATTAGCCCCACTAGGTTCAGAGATCCGGCACTCAGAAGTGTACCACCTTGGCATCCATGAGCAATGATACTGGGACTTTGCAGTACCGCCATTTGGTATGGTCGGGCCCGATCCACATGTTCTTGAAGGAGTGTATACTTTCCAACAACACCTCCTGTGGGTTGCTAACCCCCTAGGTCTAGAGGTTCTCCCCTTTTCAACGACACTTCCGGTGGGTGTGAAAGAACGATCCAGTTTAAATGTGGAAAACCCACAGATACAAGTCTGGAGTTCCCCTTTATTTCCCCCTGTTAAGGATTTCTAGTCATAAATGCACAGAACCTAATCGCCCCAGGAAGGGGAATTAGCATTTATGGGTTAAGCAGGGCAGATCACAGACTCCCTACTGATATTCTCACACCTCCAGCCTGAGAAGGCTCCAGTGAGTCTGGAGATGGTAAGACCCCTGGCTGTTAAACAGTCACATCAAAAGATGAGAGCCGCAGAGCAGTGGCACCAACACAAATCGGACCATAGCTGGGCCACCATGTGTCCCAGCACCAAGCCAGATACAGAACCAGAATCGGCTCACAAAACCGCACGTAGAGGTAGGTTTCTCTGGGCCCTGCGACATCTAAGGTTCTGACCCATTTAGGGACCCCATTTTTGGACTCATCGGCTGCCCGGCATCTAGCCCAATCTTTTGGTGCCGTATCCTAAGCCATATGACCCCCCTGCTCAAAGATATAACCCCCTAAGGGGTTTTAGGGGCTAAAGCAGGCTCCAGACCAGTGGGAGGTGACAATCCGTCCCACAGAAGGGAGGGAGTGAAAGGATCCCGAGACATAAAAGGGTAACCCTGGGCCAGGGGTCTTGCGGCAGCGTGCTGGAGGTGTCCAAATCATCTGTAAGCTCTTGACATACCACTTGTGGAAGCTCTTCATCACCACTCGACAACTGCTTCTTAAGGTAACTGACCATTGTCTCTCTGTGTAACTCACTGTAACCTACTCAAAACAGCATTTGTATTCATTCATGTTCCATTATAGCCAAATGTTTATCACTGCCTTGTGTGCTTATAGCATTAAAACCTATATTTAACTTGAGCGATCTTTTTGCCTTAGCCAAGAATCTGTGTCCGCAGGCTTTGGGCCTGGTATTCCTGATAGGAGGGCTCGGACAGGGATTTGGGGGAAGTGGTCTGTGTGTCCGGAGAGAAGTCATCCGGAGAGAAGTCATCTCTTTTTGGTGGGTGGGGTCCACACACACATCACAGATGTACAGCACTAGGTAGAGTGGGTTTCCAACAGGAGTGCAGCTTATCCATGTTGTGGTAAAGTGTCTGGAAAAGTGGTGGATGGTTTCTATTTCCCTTGGTTTTTTGAGCCATGCACGATCCATGCCGGGATAACAGAGCTCCAGTCCACATCCCCAGTCCTCTACGGGTTTTTCCCCTACTCCCAGGTCTTTCCAGGTGATTAGAATAATTAAAGGAAGGAAGCCTAATAAAAGGAGCTGCTGAGGCTTCCAGTGTGGAGAAGGAAAGACTGGGATAAGCAGCCCGTGCCTTGCTGCTTTCAAAACCTACAGGTATGAACTGCATCCGAAGGACTTTATGTGTTATGTTTTTTTTAACCTGTGGATTAGCAGCCTGGGCTTGTATGCCCTGAAAGTGGACCTGTGATATCCAGGACTTGCAATACTCTGTACCTATCAGACACTGGACATTGCTAAAGCTGGTGAGGAAACCGCTGACTTTACTGCATTGTACCTGGCATTATACTCTGAATTTAAGAGATTTTTCTGTTGGACTTTGTCTTCAATAAAGCGATTATTATTTCAAATAAGAACTGTTTCCAGAGTCATTGCTGTTAGCACCCCAGATCCTGACAATGTATAGTAGAAATTGCATTGTGTTTTGTTTCTTAGTGGCACTGGTTTCTGATATGTGTATGAATTGGCTTAATAGCACGCAGTTTTGTGATCATTAAAGTTATTGGAGTAAGGAGCAATAATTGGTTTTGCAGTTTTACAGGGGAGGAGCATTATCTTCATAACCCCCCCCCCCCAGGTGCTGAGACGGGGGGGTTACAAAAAAAAAGCCTTACCTCTCCCATAATTCAGCACTGTCGTCCAGGCACAGGCAGCGGCCGCAAAGAGAGTGAACAGAGTGGCATCCCCCCACTGTGCACACACCTTCCCCCTCATGTAAGGATGGAGTTATTAAGACACTGGACTTTAATGGGAAAAAAATACTGCATTAGGGGCCTCCACCAGATTTTCTGCCCATGGGCCTCCACCACACATAGTCCGGCCTTGACTCTCAGAGTAGCATCCATGTTCCCTCCCAGGTCAGCAACATGAACATTGGATAGGGCACCCATCCTGTTACTTCCTAACTACTTGATCGGGCTCATGGAGGGGAATGTATCTCCATGCTGGGTTGATTAGTCAGCTGGACTTTCTAGACTGGCTGGATTCCAGGTCTTTTTGAAGTGTCTTGGTAGCAACCCCTAAAGTCCATCACAAATGACTGTTGGTCTGTCAGGGAGTAAGGACTCATCAATCAGGGTTTGCATACCCTCCTGCAAGCCTGATATCAGCCAGGTGGTTCTTCATTCCCTTATCAGGATCAGCCCCATGTAACTGGCAGTGAACCAGCCTGGGAATTTTCAGGTGTAGGCTAGCCCATGACCAGTCCATGAGCTGCTGAGCCCCATCCCAAAGTGCCTTTGTGTCATTCAAGTGTGTTCGTCAAATAAGGCTATAATACTGCAGAGGCAGATGATGGGCAGGGATGAAAATTACCACTCTTAAAGTGGACCAACAAAAATGACTTAAACCAAACCAACACAACAAACAGTTGCTCATATGCTCCAAAATGGCTGACACCACTAGAGATGAGGTGGCATTTCAGCTTTGAGTGGATGCAGGAGCAAATGTAAAGGCTGACAATGGTTCAGTATTATGTGTGATTATGCAGATGAGGCAAGTGAGTTTGGAGGAGTTTTTTTTTTTTTTTCAAATGTGTCAGTCTGTTGGTCCGGTTTAAAGAAATGGTACGAACCTTTCTTAGAGTAGTGGCAGATAGTGTGTCATGATGCTGGGGCTATAAGCATTGTGGGGGCAAAACGTAGGCTGAGGTGTCTTGGCTGGGGGGAGTATATTGCGGCCAGGTATGGGGGGAGACTTGGAAGGCATGACCTGGAGGGGGTGTTAGGTGAGGACTGTTTAAATTCTGACACAGGGACAGCACCATAGCATGGGTGAGGGCAGAAATTTTCCTTCCTGCACTGAGCAGTATTTTGCCTTGGAAACTGCCCTGACCACAGCCTGTCATTGCTTTGTGCTAGCGTAAACCTGGTTGGGCATCCCAGATCTATTTAAATATGCAGAGTTTAAGTAGATCCTATGCCTCAGACCTCCCAAATAACTGGTAGAGGTAAGCAGTTTATTAGTGGTTGAGCTGTCTTGGTCCACATAGTCTCCTCTGCTTCTGCTGCACATTGCCACTGTGTCCAACATACTTTTTGGAACTGGGTGCTCCTCAGTGAGTAACCTGCCCCAAGGGAGCTGTCTTATAATGTGGGACTCTAATGGTATGGTAATAACAGAGTGGTATCAAAGTGTGTGCAGAATGGCATAATAGCCTTGAGGTGGTACGGTAGCAAATGATACAAATGTAAGGGACATAATACTGCTATTGTACCCAGAAATGGGTACAAAAAGATCAGGGATGCCTGATGGCAGACCTGCACTATTAATATAAACTGTTTACCTCGAACCTGCCTTCTGGCCATGTGAGCCTCTCAGGAACCACATACCCTGTAGGCATAGGTTTCAGCGTTAGGCGCTTTTCCAAGTAAAGAAGCTGCAACACTGGTATTGCTGCATTGTGCAGATTCATCATTGCTGAGACAAGGTAAGTATAATACACAACTGATTTAAGTCTACTTTAAATCCTGATGAAAGCTCATTGGTTGGTGTAGGTTACCGGACTCCTCATCGCTGCAGTCTGCAGATAAAGTGATCGAGTTCCTGTATCTGTGTTATAAAATGTTCTGTACAGAAATAACCTGTAGAAATATTTATTAATATCAATGGAAGCGACGCTGCAGCTTTAATCCCACCTGCTAGCCTCTGCAGCTGCCTTATATTCTCCAAGTTGGCTCGTTGTTTGTTTTCGGTTATAGCCACGGGCAGACAAAGACATGTGTAGCTTGTACAATGCAGGAAATGTCAGCGGGGAAGGCTCCACTGTTTACCTTGTTCTTTCATTGGCGGGCAAGCCGGTATACTACACGGGCAAATTAATACTGTGTGTGTTTTATGAACATGATATGTGTCAAGCGAGTCCCCTTTGCTGCCTCAAGCTCTCCAATAAGGCTTTACAGTAAAATCTGGATGTGGGTTTTAACTCTCATTCAGATGCATGTCTACTGATGGGCCGTGCCCTTGGGTGCCTCTGTGGTCTTGGGCCCACCAGTAGAAATGACTGTGAGGGCCAATCCCTATGGTTAAATGCAAATATTACCTGCTTATTTTTAGGTTTTAGCTAAGTTACAGATTTGTATTCTGCCTGAAGAAGAAGTTTAAGGGTCTTCAAAAGCTCACATCTTTTGTGCATGCACATCTGGGGGTGCATGCATGTGCATCTTGGAGTGCGTTATGCACTTTAGGGTGTCCGCATGTGCACCTGGTATACATGGCATTTGGGAGTGTGCAAATATACTTTTGGGAGCGAGGTCATGCGCTTTGGGGTGCTGGTCTAGGTTCCAATGTCACCTAGCAACAGGGAGAGGTAAAAGGAGCACAGCCAGGGTGTGTGAAGCAAATTCTTGGACTCTTATAGGCCCCATCCATTAAGCAGATTATTATACAGCATCACAGCTCCAAGGACCACACCCACTTGCTTTAGAAAAAAAATCATTAGGCGCAACTGTAAACCTCAACATCTAGGCCATTTTTTCTCCAAAGTAAAAAAGGGAAACCATTTAGGACAGTGCCAAATGTAGCCAGAGCAGCATGCGGATCCTGAAGGAAGCACCCATGGGGAGAGGTTTGGCTATCCAATTATTCTGCATTCATTGCATTTTTTACCCACAGCTGGTTTGACTCTGACGGACAGCAACTCACCCTCTCCCTGGGCCACGAACAGCAGTCATAAATAAATCTGTGTTGGACTCGAGCCCCCGTACTCAGTCACCGGAACGCTGCCACGCCCTCTTCCTTAATTGCAATGGAGGGGATGTGCGGGGGACAACTATTCCCTTCCATTGTAGTGAATGGTAGTGCGATTGATGGCAGGGGCGTGAGCCGGCGACTGCTGTTCGCACCCCATGTGGCGCGGGATGAGATTCATCGACCAGGTGAGTTGCTGACTGCCAGAAGGGTTTCACACACCGGGGAATACCAAATCAGAATGCCCCTATAAAGACATGGACACAGGGATTCTGGTGTGAATCTTCCCCCTCTCTTGTGACCCCTTTTTTGAAACTCTGCCAAGGTCCTACCTATGTGGGTACCTTCTACCAAAATATTTCAAAAGGCTCTATTTTTATTCACTACTTCCTGAAGTATTAGTACAAATGGATTGTAGATAACAAGCTACAAAACAACTAACTATCCCTAGCCTTGGAATGCGTCAGCATTATTAACCTGAACCTAGGCGGGTATCACTAACATAGACTGTAAATTGATCACAAGGCTACAGTGTATATATATATATATATATATTGTTATCACTCCAAAATGGGTTTGGTAAGGGAAGGAGGATGGTAGTAAATTTTAGGTCTGATTTAACTGCCCACTATATGGTGGGGGTCTATGTTTTGTATTGGTTTTTTTGCAGGTCAGTACGAGGGTAGCAGTCAGGTAACTGAGCCACAACTAGTATTTCTGCCTACTTGCTGCTTTATATTTCTGTTACATTAGTATTCTAAACTGGCTGCTCTGCTCATGCCTATGCAGCCATTGTCCCAACCCCTTGCCTCTGGCGTAACTTAGAGCCTTATTTAAGAAGCATCATTGCCACACAGCACCACCTTTTTGGCCTCAGGGCACTCAGCGTCAGATTTAACAACGAAAAAAACTCTAGCGCCGAAAAGGATGCTGCCCCGCGTGCTGTGGTTGTAGCAGCGCCAGATGAAACCTGCCGCTGTTGCTCCAGATCCTATAGAGCACAATGGGCAGAACTGGATTGAAGTGTTTAATGCATTGTGACCTGTCAATAATTGAAACGCAGGAATTAGATGGTCCAAAATGTTTTTTTTTGTGGGCTACTAAAATTGAGTTTAATGCCTTCTTTTACCCAAAAGATTGTGAAATTGTATATTAAAAATCCAAATAAACACATCGGTTAATGAGAGAAGGGGTCACTCATACACTCAAACTGAATAAAACTCCCTCCAAGCTTGTGGATTATTCTCTCATGATAGGAATAAATCCAGGGGGGCAGGTTTAGTCTATCAGGGGTGACATAACCTGTCACCGGAGATGTCCACTTCCTTCCATTAAAGTTAAAAAAACAAGCCTGGCTGAATAGTTCTTGATGCTGGGTGTATAAGTGACACCTCCCACCATCTAGCATATTTATATGGATTTTTATCATTGAGCCATTTTTTCGCGATAGTGCTCCTTTAACAATGCGGAATTTGGACAGCAACAACTGTAAAATTTGTCCCCAGCAGTGTTTTCTTGTAACTGTAATGAAGAAATGCTAACCAGCATCGGAAAAATACAGCAGCAAAGAGTACAAGGAGGAAAAAACTGCCGGAATTACAGCAGTACAAAGATTGCGCTCACTGGCTTTGGGATAATCGGGTGGTGGTTCCAACAGATGCTGGCATAGGCCGGCCAATACCTAAGTGCAACAAACAAGCTAATTAGTAGCATTTGGTGCAGTACCTGCTAGCAGCGTAGTACACATCGGCAGAATTAACGCTAATGATGCTAGCAGAGGCACATAAAAAAAAGACCCTAAACGTGATTGTTCCCTGGTGCAAACATTAAATGGGGCCCTTTTAAGGAATCCTACAGCAACAATGATGGGCCCTCTGGCTTCCTGGGCTCTGGTGCGGTTACACCCCCTATAGTTACGCCCCGTGTCCCTTGCTGTATGAGCATCTGTATTGGACAGAGAGGCCCCACATGATCAGGAGGTGGGATCTCCAGTGCTCTTTGGGAATTAGGCAAGAAAGCAGATGGATCAGAGGAGCAAGGAGGTATGTATGTATTCTACTGTAGCTGTCAGTTTGACAGGTTGCTTTGACATACACAAATTTGAACCATACATGTGCTTAAAAATATTTAAATAGTTTTTGAAATAAAAAAAAAATGCAATAGAAATAACAGCCCTAAGCATTTAGTTCCAAACAAGAAAGAGTTAATTCATTAGTGAGCGGTATCTAGTACTGGCTGAGTCAGGCAATTCCATTACATCTTGTGGACATTTTCTGTCACTGAATATTATCATGTGAATTATTAAAACCTTATTCACACTGCCATGATTAAATCCCTAATATATTTAGCAGAAAGGTGACTGCACAATTCTGTACTGAGGACCAGCGGAAGGCAATTATCACAGTAAGCCAAAGTTGACACTAGCAGAATGTTGACTTTTGCAGGTTAAAGCAGAACTCTACATAATTGGGTTGATTCAAAGAAACATGTAACAGCTTGGATTTGGCTCACGATCATCCTATTTTTTACGTCCGCTCGTGCGTTCGTATGAACTTGCGAGTGATTCAATAAGCAAATACGTTTCTATCCTAAAAGATACGTCCGTTCGTATGATATCTCCCGAACTTGCCTCAGTCAGTTGGCAATCGTAAAAATCACGTTCATGTGCTCACCTGTTGCGGCGGCAGCCTGTTTTGTCGGCGGCTTCCATCGTCCAGCTCTTCCAATTACTTGCGTTTGCCTCTGGTTTTCATTGGTTTTGGGCCTCTTAGATTCGTGCGTTCGTATGTTTATAAGATCTTGCGCATGCGCACCCTCAACCAGAAACTTACATAAACACCGTAGCGGCTGCATCCAACTTCATTTCTCGGTCCCTCAAACTTACCTAAACCCCTTAGCGCCTGCATCCAACTTCATTTCTCGGTCCCTCAAACTTACCTAAACCCCGTAGCGCCTGCATCCAACTTCATTTCTCGGTCCCTCAAACTTACCTAAACCCCTTAGCGCCTGCATCCAACTTCATTTCTCGGTCCCTCAAACTTACCTAAACCCCTTAGCGGCTGCATCCAACTTCATTTCTCGGTCCCTCAAACTTACCTAAACCCCTTAGCGCCTGCATCCAACTTCATTTCTCGGTCCCTTAAACTTACCTAAACCCCGTAGCGCCTGCATCCAACTTCATTTCTCGGTCCCTTAAACTTACCTAAACCCCGTAGCGCCTGCATCCAACTTCATTTCTCGGTCCCTTAAACTTACCTAAACCCCTTAGCGCCTGCATCCAACTTCATTTCTCGGTCCCTCAAACTTACCTAAACCCCTTAGCGCCTGCATCCAACTTCATTTCTCGGTCCCTTAAACTTACCTAAACCCCGTAGCGCCTGCATCCAACTTCATTTCTCGGTCCCTTAAACTTACCTAAACCCCTTAGCGCCTGCATCCAACTTCATTTCTCGGTCCCTCAAACTTACCTAAACCCCTTAGCGGCTGCATCCAACTTCATTTCTCGGTCCCTCAAACTTACCTAAACCCCTTAGCGCCTGCATCCAACTTCATTTCTCGGTCCCTTAAACTTACCTAAACCCCGTAGCGCCTGCATCCAACTTCATTTCTCGGTCCCTTAAACTTACCTAAACCCCTTAGCGCCTGCATCCAACTTCATTTCTCGGTCCCTCAAACTTACCTAAACCCCTTAGCGCCTGCATCCAACTTCATTTCTCGGTCCCTCAAACTTACCTAAACCCCGTAGCGCCTGCATCCAACTTCATTTCTCGGTCCATAAAACGTCACCAAACCACATAATGTACATCTGTCTTTATTTTTTTTAGTGTGTATGTAATTTGGTGTGTAGTTGTTTTTTGTTGCGCATATTAGAAAAGACACATTTCTGAAGGCTTAAAATTTTTTTTTATTTTAAGAGTAATTTGGTAAAATGTGCTTTTTTTTTTAAAAATTTAAAAAATTTTGAATTACTTTTTAAAATAAATTTTTTTACTTAAATAGTTCTATGTGAAAAATTTTTTTTTTTTTTTTTTTGTCTTTTTTATAAGTAAAATTATTTGTCTAACATTTAAAACATATAAAATTTGGCTAAAAAACAGTAAAATGTATCAAACAATTTTAACAAAGTAGCCAGGACCAAGGGCACTATTCATCCTCCTCTTCGTCATCTGTTGGCCCCAACGTCGCCTGTATGGCCAGCAGCTCGGCCACCAACTCCTGGATCCTTTTTTTTTTCTCTGCCTTGGTTTTTGGCATAATCCCTGTAAGCAATAGAGAAAAAAACCTAAATAGGAGTACCAGACCGGTTGGTATGCTGTAAATAGATTTGTGGTTAATCCAATACATGTAAATGCATGACATATGTCATTCTTCCAAGGGCTAAAGTTAATGCATTTCCAACAGGTAAGTATTTACACTCCTTAAACCGGACCTTCAACATTATTGAATGACAACCAATACCTATTTCTAAATGATTATGCACCAGATCAAAGTACAGTTTTGACGTTTATGGCTTGCAGCGCCGCCATCTGAACTCTGAAGCCTAACAATTAATGAGGAGTGGAGAGTTGGCTAAAGTACAGGGGAGTACGTTACAGTGGTGCGTTGACAATCCAGAGCATAGCTGGGTTGAGGGAAAGGTCATCAATCCCACAATGCATGCCAGGACCTTACTTTTTACAATCTGTATCCCATGCTGCCTGTAAATATTGCGCCTTCCATATTCCGCAATATGGGCTGTTTTCACGCTCCTAACATGCATTAGATGGCTGAAGTCTGTTTTTCAAAGTTTCCAATCTGTAGGTACAGTGTGTTGCCTAATTATTAGCTATGTTCTTAATACGAGTTAGGGTCCGCTTTAAGCTAAAGAAGTGGCCACATGAAAGTGTTAACTACACATTGGCTAAGCCTTTAGTTATGTGTGTGTTATTAGCTTACAAAACATTAATCTGAATCATGGCATGGAGACTTACGGAGTTGGTGGCCGACAGATGGCTGGTTGGGGCCAACAGGCTGCCCTTGGTCCTGGCTCTGCTGTGAAGAAGTCCCTGGAGAAACATGTGACATTTGGTTAGTATTTGTAGAGAGTCACTATCCCCAACATATCTGGCTCCCAGTCTGGCTGACATCACTCACCTTCGCCAGGATCGACTTCAAGCATCTCTGCTGCCTCCTCCTCCACTATCTCACCCGCTCCTGAAGCTTCTACAAATACATAATAAAGGATAACTTAGTTTTTGGCCTGACATGTATATCTTTGTGCCTATACATGAAGAGTGACATACCAGAGCCTTCCCCATGCGTGGCCAGGTATGACTCCACGCCCACGCGCCTTGGCCCCTCCTCTGTGGTAAGGTCCAGGGGCTGGTCTGAGGAGGCCACAGAGGAGGGGTAGGTCCGTCGCCCGGGAGATCCACCACCTTCACTCACAGATGCAGAGTCATGCAGCACTGGTCGGCCTGTACGTCTCCGGGTGCGGCGAATTCTGAAATCCATTTCCAACACAACCAAAGAAAAGTCATTATAAATAAAGGCATAACTTAGACATTTGGAACATATAACATGCAATTGCTTGGTACTTACTTGGGAAATGGATCCCAAAAAACCTCCGCACCCGGGGCATGTGCAGACGCTTCCGGTCCGACCAATGCTGCATGATCTGGGTGTGAGTGAAGGTGGTGCTGGTGACACGGTGGATCTCGGCGATGATCTCCCGGGCGATGTCCCTTTTCTCGCACACATTGGGCGCGAAGTCATACCGGCGCTGAAGCATGATCTGAAAAACATAATGGACACAGAGCTTGTACTTTTACACACAGACCCATATGTGTTGCATCACAAGTAGAGTATTTAATGTCATTAACACACACATTTCGAATGGCCGCCATTTTTGGGGAGTGCCTTAAAGAGGACGTTGACTGTGATTGACAGTCTGGTCTTATGTTATATGTATCACACACCATGTACATACAGATAATAGCCAACATCAACAATCAGGCCACCTGCATCTATGGCATGTTAGGATGTTTTAAAGATCCAAGATGTAGCCTAATGCTTAGGCTTTTGGCCCACGTGTGTGGCTTCCCGTTGTGTTTTTATGGCTTAGGAAAACAGTGTTCCGCAAACATCCGCATCAAGGTCCGAGACAGGCCAGGTTTGACAGCTCGCCCCGCTACTCCACAGGTTAATTAACTGTTGCTAAGCCGGAGCAATTGGCCGAATTAGGACATCAGCATAGACAGGTGAAAACGTGGCCAGGCTCGGCCCTTGAGGATGAAGTGTGAGGAGCCAGTGATTAAACATTAAGAGACCCCAAACTAGTTCCCAACGCATCATTTACATTTAGGCCATCATTGACTATTCTATTAAAATGCACAGGCAGCCACTTACCAGCATGAGGATCTCTTCCTGTTGACGGGTGAAGATAGTGGGCGCCATCTTTAGTCTTCTTCCAGGCAGCAGATAAGTGAAACCCCAGCGGTTTCCTGGTTCCGCACGAACGTACGTCCGTACGAGCGCGTAGTCGTGCGCATAGGCGTCAGACGCTGGGCGCATGATTTAAAGGTCCCTGCACCCAAAGCTCATTCTCTTTGAGCTTTTGGACAAAATGGCACCAAAAAAGGCAGCAGCTAAACGCGGCCAGCAAAGCCAGACCTCTGAGGGCCCAACAACCAGGTCCCAGCAACGACCGAAGAAGCTAAGGTCCCAGAAGGCCCAGAAGGCAAGTACCACCTCGGCCCCACCAAGGGACACTGGACCCTCCCTTTCCCAAAAAAGGGCCCCAAAGGCACGTGCCCCTGCGGCCAAAAAACAGGCCACAGCAGCCACCACCACCTCTGCCCCCAGAAGAGGCCGCCCAAGGGAGCCCACACCACCCATGCTTTCAAGCCGGGCACTTAGCCAACCCAGGCCCCACAGCAGTGCCCGAAGCACATCCAGCCCACACAGAAGGGCCCGAAGCCCCTCCAGCCCGCACAGAAGGGCCCGAAGCCCCTCCAGGCCGCGCAGAAGGGCCCGAAGCCCATCCAGGGCCAGAAGCCCCTACAGGGCCCGAACCCCATCCAGGGCCAGAAGAACCCCATCCAGGGCCAGAAGCCCAGCCAGGGCCAGAAGCCCCTACAGGGCCCGAACCCCATCCAGGGCCAGAAGAACCCCATCCAGGGCCAGAAGCCCAGCCAGGGCCAGAAGCCCCTACAGGGCCCGAACCCCATCCAGGGCCAGAAGAACCCCATCCAGGGCCAGAAGCCCAGCCAGGGCCAGAAGCCCCTACAGGGCCCGAACCCCATCCAGGGCCAGAAGAACCCCATCCAGGGCCAGAAGCCCAGCCAGGGCCAGAAGCCCCTACAGGGCCCGAACCCCATCCAGGGCAAGAAGAACCCCATCCAGGGCCCGAAGCCCAGCCAGGGCCAGAAGAACCCCATCCAGGGCCAGAAGCCCCTACAGGGCCCGAACCCCATCCAGGGCCAGAAGAACCCCATCCAGGGCCAGAAGCCCAGCCAGGGCCAGAAGCCCCTACAGGGCCCGAACCCCATCCAGGGCCAGAAGAACCCCATCCAGGGCCAGAAGCCCAGCCAGGGCCAGAAGCCCCTACAGGGCCCGAACCCCATCCAGGGCCAGAAGAACCCCATCCAGGGCCAGAAGCCCAGCCAGGGCCAGAAGCCCCTACAGGGCCCGAACCCCATCCAGGGCAAGAAGAACCCCATCCAGGGCCCGAAGCCCAGCCAGGGCCAGAAGAACCCCATCCAGGGCCAGAAGCCCCTACAGGGCCCGAACCCCATCCAGGGCCAGAAGAACCCCATCCAGGGCCAGAAGCCCAGCCAGGGCCAGAAGCCCCTACAGGGCCCGAACCCCATCCAGGGCCAGAAGAACCCCATCCAGGGCCAGAAGCCCAGCCAGGGCCAGAAGCCCCTACAGGGCCCGAACCCCATCCAGGGCCAGAAGAACCCCATCCAGGGCCAGAAGCCCAGCCAGGGCCCGAACCCCATCCAGGGCCAGAAGCCCCCGACCTGGCACCAGCCGGGAACAGAGCCCCCGACCTGGCACCAGCCGGGAACCTAGCCCCCCAAGAGGGCCCCGAATTGCAACCATGACCACATCTACACCTGGAAGTTCGGTGGCCAGCCACGCCAGAACACCCAGTCCCTTGGCCAGTCCAGTCCAGTCATTGGGAAGCCACCAAGCCGGCCATTCCCCTACCCAGCCCCAGGCCATAATGTCACCACATGTGTCTGCACACATGGAGGAGCAGCCAAGCCAACCATCTGGCCGCACATTGCGCCGCGGCCAGTTGAGTGGGAGATTCTCCCATGACCAAAATATGGCATTGGCTAGTGGCCTTACATTATACTATGACGAGCTATATGGGAGCAAATCCAAACACACCACCAAGCAGCGCAAGATGGAATTGTTTGAAACCATCCTCCGACAAGTAAATGCAGCGGGGGAAGAGAGGAAAGATGTGTCCCAAATTCAGAAGAAAATCTCTGATCTGAAGTATGCTGTACGGCAAAAAGAAATTAAAAGGCATAATTACAGGTAAATAAATGTTTTCGCTAAATATAATGTTTGGGATGTGCTGTATGCCCCTTTTCTGAATACCAAACGATTTTCTCTTTTCAGCATGAAAACTGGAGGTGGCTTTCCATCTAAATTGGAGTTTACCCCTGCTGAGGAGATTGTGCTTGGACTTCTCCATCCGGTCGCGGTCGGTGGACATGCTGGTCTAAGGGACACAGACTCCCCGACCCGTACCCACGGTGAGTACTATTAAATCTGCATGTTTGCCTGTTTGCTAAATAATCTACAGTTCACTAGTAACAAGATAACGGGATGCCCCTATGGTTTGCCTTGCTTGGCCTCGCACTACTGTGGCTGTTTGTGTCCTCTTTTGGTCCCTGGGAATCACACATTTAGGCCCACAGCCATTATGGCAAAGATCAAATGTCCAATTGTATTGTTAAAGTCATGAAGTTTCGCAAGATAAGTGAGATATTTTGAAGCAATCACAAAACACACATCATTATGTATGGCTTGCCTTTTGGTTGTGTGAGTTGTGTTTGAGTTAACTATTTAATTAGCCACCCACAAACATATGTGACCAAGAGCAGCGAGACTCAACTGGCGGCCCGGGGTCCCAATGCGGGCCTTGCCACCACATTCAAGGACCCCTGCCCAGACAGCCCTGCACTCAGTTACTTCTGTGTTGACGTGCTCAGAGCTGCCCCCTTGATCGGCCATGTAGTGGTTGGTCTCCTGCCCAATGTCATGGCTCCGTGAAACATAGCATTGCAATATGAAGTACTGCCCAGGAAGTGGCATTGCAAGGTACACAGTAACTTATTTCAATTTTCACTGGCCACAATCGTGTCCCGCTGCCCCTGCTCTGGCCCATGTGCCACAGTCCCCCCATGCCCCCCCCCACATAAGCCCCATACATTTGTAACAGATTGGCTCCATCCATCACATCACCATCAATACGTTAACTCCCCCCTTTAGACATCCAATCCCTGTCCCCTCAGCTCTGGCCCATCCAGCCCAGCAAGGGCAAGCAGCCTTTATTAGTTGGCACTTTGAAAGCTCCAGCCCCTCCACCAGTGTCTTTATTTTTAACTAGACACCCCCTGCGTCAGCACCATGGCCAGACATTCACCTCTCACCACCTACCTTTAAATGGGCGTTTCAAACAATTGTTTGAGTACCCCGGACCTAGCGAATGGTAGGCTAAATCCAAAAATGTGCCCTGAAAGTTGGATGCTGAATGGGTACACTTCATGACTTAGAACTGAGGTCACTTAGCAGTTTGTCCGAGCCATTGCACCTCTGTAAACTTGCGTGGGTTTGAACAAAGGTCACCATTGCTCTAGAGTTGAATAATATTACAAATAGAGCTATATTTGATTACCTATCCAAAAAAAGGTTATGTGTGTGTGTTTACGTGGTATTTTTTTCTCTTCTTCAGCCCAGCATGATCCCTCAGCAAGGGTAAACTCACCCCCCAGTTTGGTTATGCCTACCAGGTCCGTACAGCATCGGAGCCCAGATCAGAGATTTTCGGTAAGTTTATTTAGTAGCATAAATACTAACAAGTGCTTAAGAATGTGTTAAACTGTTGAAATCCTAAATTGGGACGCAAACTTAGCCTTTTTTTTTTTGATATGTCCCTACAGACCCGCACACTCATGGAAGAGATCCAGGACATGGAGGAAGATGATGATGTCTCCGTACAGGGCACGTCGGATGAACTCCCCCTGGGTCCCAATTTGGAACTGCTCGATAATGTTTCTCTGGCCAATCCTCAGCAGCAGAGTGAATCTCCATCCATTGTGCTTGCACATGGGGAGACTGACACTACAGTCCCCAGTGTTCACTCTGCTGCTGAGGATTTGCAAAGCAGGCCGGTTGCTGTTGAGGGTACGACACCACGCGGCAGGGCACGCCCAAGAGCCAGGGTAATTGTGCGGCGGACGCCATTACGCCGCCCCACAATTTCCCAGGGGAGGCAGAGTGCCCTGCTTCAATTATGGACCCAACAAAGGGACTCTTATGACGCCCAGCTCGTTACAGAGCGTGAGCAAAGGCATGCCGACATGGTGAACATCCATACCAGTCTACAGGGCATCCTCGCGGAGTTGCGTACCCTCAACAGCAACGTGGCCAATTCAAGTAATGGCATCCAGTCAGCCATGGCTGAGATGACCAATATGCAGAGAAACATTGTGGAGCAGTTTCAAATTCACAATGCTGCCATGGCCCAGGCTAGGTCCCATTCCCATGGACCTCCACCTGGACCTCCACCTGGGTATTATGGGCAGCCACCCTATTAAGCCATGGGTGTGTGGGACATCTTTTCTCTTAACCCCCACTGTATTTACTTGTCCTTTGAGGTTTCAAACAATCCATTTTGTGTTGCTCTGGCAGGTTGTGTTTTGTATTTGCTCCCATATAGCTCCTTAGAGTAATGCTTAAGGCCACTAGCCAATGCCATAGGTCTATGTGGAGTTTATCTGGCCACTTATGGCTTTACCTATGTATTTGGTTGGTGCTCCTCCTGTTTGCAGACATGTTTGTGTGACATTATGGCCATGCCCAAATATCCCTGGGCACAGGCAATATTAATGACTGGACTAGGCTGGCCTTTGGACTGGGTGTCCTTGTTTGGTTGTGCCACTCACTTCCAGGTGTAGATGTGCTCGATGTTTTTTTTAATGTTATCCATTTGTTACCACAGATGTATGTGGACTGATTTCTGTTAACCACTATAATTTTTCATTTGCAAAGTAAAACAAAAATTTTACTTCCAATACTTGTGGCGTTTTTAGTGGGAAGACTTTTGTAACAGCTTGGCCTAAACCAGATAATTTTGGTTGGAAGAGGTGTAACAATGCACAGCGAAAGCTAAGGAAACTACATGAAATACATTAGGCAACAATTAAGGTCGAAATGTTTTACTTAGAGGTAATGCCACATTAGGGCAAAACAACATATGTTTCCAAAAGGATAACACAGACATACAGAATGGTGAGACAGGGAAAAAAGTTAACTAAAATGCTGGCTGATCAGGTTGGCTCTAACAGATTGGCCAGACTCACTGGGGGGCCCCTCAAAATTCTCGGCTTCATCCTCGACGGCTGAAGAGGGCAGGCTGTCCACATAACGTGGGACACGTTCCAGGATGGCAAAATTGTGCAAAACAGCACATGCCATTATAATGTCGATCACTTTCTTGGGATCATATTGCAGGGCCCCCCCAGTATGGTCAAGGCAACGAAAACGTGTCTTCAGCAGACCAAAGGCCCTCTCCACAACAGCCCGGGTCTTGCGATGCGCACGGTTATACGCTTCCTGAGAGGCATCCTGGGGCCGCAGCACAGGCGCCATGAGCCAGGGTAGAAGTGGGTACCCGGAATCACCTTAAACAGAGAATTAAATGTAATCAAAATTAAAAAGGCAACACAACCAACACCAAAAAATTCACAGATATCATAATGATGTAAGGTAAAGTGTTCCCCAAAAAAAACAGGGCACATTAGGGCCCCCAAAAATTGCACTAAGGTATAACCTAAATAAAAATGGAACTTCTATATACCAATTAATTAACAAACATCTGCACGGCCAAGGGTATTTGTATTTTACATATATTTGTAGTTTTCAGACATGTTACAATTAGGATGCTGCTGAGGGCCTATCCACATTTCTCTTGAAACTACAATGTATGCATTTTAAGTCCACTTTGACATTTAACGACCAATAGTACAAAAGGGAGCCAAATGTCAAAGATCCCTAGCCACATTTCACTGGAAACTACAATGTATGCAGTTTAAGTCCACTTTGACATTTAACGACCAATAGTACAAAAGGAGCCAAATGTCAAAGATCCCTATCCACATTTCTCTGGAAACTACAATGTATGCAGTTTAAGTCCACTTTGACATTTAACGACCAATAGTACAAAAGGAGCCAAATGTCAAAGATCCCTAGCCACATTTCTCTGGAAACTACAATGTATGCAGTTTAAGTCCACTTTGACATTTAACGACCAATAGTACAAAAGGAGCCAAATGTCAAAGATCCTTGGGTATAAACTCCAAACCAATATATTTAGGCACAAGGAACTTACAGACATCCTAACTAAAGGGAAAACATTCTGAAGGCCAAAGCGAGACAAGGATTTTTTGGGTAAGTTCCTAATATATGAGCCAAGAAAAAGGCAGTTGGACGCTTCTGTCAAGTTTTCCAAAACAAACAGATCAACAAATACAAGATTAATGCCACATTTAATAACACACAAATAGGACACACTTACCAAGCAGCCATGCCCCCGAAAATTCACCTGCCTCAAATCTCCGAAACAACCCAGATCGCCGGAGGATATAGGAGTCGTGGGACGATCCGGGGTAGCCGGCAAGGACACTCATAAACCGCATATCCGGACCAACCACGGCCTGGACATTAAGTGAGTGTCCCATTTTACGATTCCTTAAGGCAAAAACATACAAAAAGGGTAATTGATATTTGACCCAAAATAATAAATTAAACACAAAACATGTCTGCACTCTATTGGGAAATACTAATGAAAAGCCGAGATAAAGCAGCTACACAAATGAGGGATAAACAAATATGCTGCCGCAAAGGAAAACAGGTGACATGACACGTTGGGCAACATAATAACCAATCTCAATACCTATATATATACTCGTCGGCTGCCCTAGGTACGAGTGCCACATGTGTGCAGTCAATTGCACCAATAACGTTGGGCATGTCGGCCACATTATAAAACCCAAGCTTAATGGCGTTTCTGGCTGCCATATCATCAGGAAAATAAATATATTTTTGAGTTATGGCAGCCATGCCTTCCAAAAATTTAGATAGTGCGCGGCTCAGCGTAGGCTGTGACATCCCCACGGAGAGGGCACCCAGCCTCTGGAACGAGCCGTTCGCCAAAAATTGCAGGCAGCCAAGCATCTTGGTCATACCTGAAATTGCATGCCCCTTCCTTGTGGTGCGGGCTAACCATGGCCGCAGCTCACTATATAATTTATGGAGGGAAGCGCGATTAAGCCTGGTCAGCTCGAACAGCTCAACATCATTCATGCTATCGATGTTCATGCGACGACGCAGGGGCAATCTGCTCTCAGACATCTCGATCAACTCAATGCCAAAAAGCATAAGCCCTTGATGTGCCACAAACTCGCTCCGCTCCATCCTACTCCCGAGGCCAAATAGCTGCCGGCAAACATTTCGTAAAGCAGCTCTTTAATGGGCTTCAAAACAATTAGCAATCACCTCTCTGAATTGGGCGCAAGCCCATGTGAAGGACGTAAAAAATAGGATCGGACGCAAATAATACGATTTGGACGGGAAAAACACACGAACTAACGCAAATAATACGATTTGGACGGGAAAAACACACGAACTAACGCAAATTATACGATTCTCGTACGAAATGCGTATGTTCATATACGTCTATGCGCGAACGATCGTACGAATACGAAATGGCCAAAAAAACCAGAAAAAATGACAAACACCCACCCAAACTTACGATTCTCGATACGAAATCACTTAACTTTTGCTCTTTGAATCGAGGGGAATCAGTTAGGCTAAGGATGAGGAAAGGGTTGACATGAAAATGTTATTTGCCTTTTACGGATTCTCTTCTATTCTACAGAACCACCATTGCTGTAATGCATCAAGTTCCGTCCCCTCTCCTTGATGAAAGCGTTTTTATCTGATTTGGGGCAAACAAAGGCAAGACCCGAGTGTCTGATGGGAATTCCCACTAGTCCAATACAGGACTTTTTAAAGAGAAACTCTACATAATATATTTGACTGATGAGGATGAGGAAAGGGTTGTCATAAAAATGTAGCCTCTACTGATCTCTATTTCGATGAATCCACCATTGCCATAAGATAGTGGCTTCTGTCCTGGGTGAGTTTTTATCTTATTTCAACAGCCCACCTGAGGACTGAGGTGAGAAATCAACCCAGGATTTACAGGCTGGGCCTGCGTCAGCACCCGGCAAGCCCGGTCAGCTGTCGAGGGCCCCCACCCCCCAGGGGGACCCACTCAGGGCCGGATTAAGTGTGGTGGAGGCCCCTGGGCACAAAATCTGGTGGAGGCCCCAGATACATTATTTTTCCTTTCCAGCCAAGTAACTGATTGGTGGTTGTCTGGCACCCGCCCACTTACTGGAACATCAGGTCATGTCCCTTGTGCGGGTGTGTGCTGCTCGGGAACCGCTGATTTGCCATTCTGGGCGGGGGGTAGTTTAGTTGCCCAGCTGGTTCAGCAGAAAACAGTTCCCTGCATTGAGCTGCCAGTGACTGTGCTTGGTGGATTATGTGCAGTGAGCAGCCGCTGATTGACAGCTCTGCATCCACCCATCACTGTAGCTTTGCTGCTCTAGACTCTCCCTCCTGCCTGTGGTGGCTTTGGCAGCAGATTTGCAAAAACTGATAGCTTTGTTGCTGGACCAAGAAAAGCCTCCTGGATCAAGAGAAACCCAAAGGTTGGTGGAGGCCCCTTTTGCAGGGCAAGTGGTGGAGGCCCTGGGGCTAGAGCCCCTTGCACCCTCCTCATAATCCGGCCCTGGGCCCACTTAAACTTTTTTTGCCACTAACATTGCATTGGACCCCTGCGCTGCCTCCCCCTAGCAAGACGGGTCGTCACCTCGTAACGAGGCTGAGCTGCACGTTCTTTCATTGGTGGTGCAGTTGCCCCTTAACCTCTACTCAGCCCTGCAATGGCTTCATGTAGGACCAGTGCTGTCCTGTAGAGCTGAGTCTCCCTGCAAACCCTGTCTCCAGAGACGTGTCATCACCCTGCTCCTGGCCCCAGCATTGCAACAGGAAGTACTGCACATGCTGGAAGAAGGTAATGTTAGTTACACAGTGCTCACGCTTCCTTTCTCTGTCTCTCTGCTCCATCCATCCCCGTCTCCTCAGCTCTGCCCCATTGGTTGCATGTCACCTCTGCCCCATCCACCCATATCCCCTGAGCCCTGACCCATCCATCCTTGTTCCTTCAGCTCTGACCCATCCATCCCTGTCCCCCCAGCTATTACCCATCCATCCCTGTCCCCCCAGCTCTGCCCCATGCATCCATGTACCCTCAGCTCTGACCCATCCATCCCTGTCCCCCCAGCTCTGCCCCATGCATCCATATCCCCTGAGCCCTGACCCATCCATCCTTGTTCCTTCAGCTCTGACCCATCCATCCCTGTCCCCCCAGCTCTGCCCCATGCATCCCTGTCCCCCCAGCTCTGCCCCATGCATCCATGTACCCTCAGCTCTACCCCATCCATCCCTGTCCCCCCAGCTATTACCCATCCATCCCTGTCCCCCCAGCTCTGCCCCATCCATCCATATCCCCTGAGCCCTGACCCATCCATCCTTGTTCCTTCAGCTCTGACCCATCCATCCTTGTTCCTTCAGCTCTGACCCATCCATCCCTGTCCCCCCAGCTCTGCCCCATGCATCCCTGTCCCCCCAGCTCTGCCCCATGCATCCATGTACCCTCAGCTCTACCCCATCCATCCCTGTCCCCCCAGCTCTGACCCATCCATCCCTATCCCCTGAGCCCTGACCCATCCATCCTTGTTCCTTCAGCTCTGCCCCATCCATCCCTGTCCCCCCAGCTCTGACCCATGCATCCATGCCCCTCAGCTCTGCCTCATCCATCCCTGTCCCCCCAGCTCTGACCCATGCATCCATGCCCCTCCAGTTCTGCCTCATTCATTCTCTGCCCCACAACCCTGTCCCCTCAGTTCTGTCCCATCCACCCCTATAATCTCAGCACTGACCCATTCTCTCAGGTCTACACCTCTACATCCTTGTCCTCCCACCTTTGCCCATCTACCCATCTTACTTCCAGCTCTGCCAGTCTATCCATCTTTCTTCCAGCTCTGCCCATCTACCCCCCCCCCCCCAACCAGCTCTACCCAGCCATTCCTGTCCTTTTCCTTTTTTCCATCCATCCTTCCTCTCAGCTATCTCTCCATCCATCTATTCCTGCCCTTCCTATTTTGTCCATCCCTCTTCCTCAATACTCTGCCCATTCATGTGGCACCAAACTAAAAAACAAGACTCCTGAATTGGGACTCCACCGCAAAGCGGCCCATTGAGACCATGCCGCCCAAGGGCCCGCATAAACCTGGAGCCGGCCCTGTTTACAGGCTCTGGTTCTATCATTGCAGAGAATCAGGTATAAAGCTGCCCCTCCAGCTGTGTGTGTCCGCTAGTATATGGTAAACCAATTTGGGATGCCCCAGTATGTGAACCCCGTGGTTTACCATATAATCACCTCGATCAGGTGATCCTATAGCCATTGCAAAAGAGTGCGCTGCTTCACCTGTAAGAAACAGTGTGTGAACCCTGTGGTTTACCATATACTCACCTTGATCATGTGATCCTATAGCACTGACTGACTTGGGACCTGTGCATGCACCGTGGGATTGCTCGATTGAGCTGAGTATAAATTGATATGACTCTTAAGCAAACCAAAACCTAGGGTGGGCCAGTTTTTTTGTCAGCTTCAAAGGTTGATTTCAGGCTTCCTGTTTATTTTTAAACATAGAAACATCTTAAATCCATGGGGGGGGGGGGCGTGCTGCAGGGGAATAACTTAAAGGGGTGGAGGAGGTGTGTCTGCACTGGGGCCCAGAAGATCAGGGGGGGCCATTACTGTTGCTCCTCCACATCTTTTTTATTATATTTGTGCTCACTTGGAATCATTTAGAGAATGGAAGCACCATGTATATCTGCTGTTTAAGTCTTTAGTAGTCTAGCTGCATCTTAAAAGACAGAATACATTTTACTGTATGAGCCATAAAGTGGACCAAACCCATCCCCAATCGGCCCGGGAATCTATAAGATTCCCTCCCCCCAAAATCAGTGTGTGAAACCCCCCAGGTCGCCCCGTGCCAGGCATTTTGAATGGCTGGTGTGGACACGCTCCCTGTTAGAGGGAAGCGGGGGATGCAGCCGCCAGTGTGGAGCCGCTGGCCTTACACCAGGGATTAGATGATGTGACGTCCGAGCACGCCATGCATGTGCCATAGGACCGAGAAGAGGTGAGTTGGTGTTAGCGATCTGGGGGGTTTCATGCAGCAAAGGAAAGGAAAGGACCAAAACCCAGTATAGTCAAAATTCCTGGGTTTTGGTCCACTTTAAAGGACCACATTTAATGTTCCCACCTGGGTCCCATCATTTTGAGTTATGTCACTGGGAGGGGGGGGGGTTAAGTGGAAGTTATATTTTTAGGCATATTTATATTTTTAGGCATTACTAACTGAAAGATTAAACTTGTCACTAAACTTTTGTTCTGCAACAGTATGTTTTTTTTATTTGCAAGTAGCATATGCTGCTTCACAAAGCCACAGACATGGATATGGTAACAGTGGCTGACTTATTCTTGGCCGATGGAAAATCTCCATGACATACAGTCACTCACTCAGTCAGACTTTACTGTGTGATTCACTGGAAGATTTGGTTAATAAATAAATAATGTATATAAATAACAAGTGCTGGAATCTTCATGGATGCAGCATGTTGATGGATCCTCTGCCAAGCTCTGCTGCTGGCCTTGCTGTGACAGTCAGCAAACAACAGGCTAGAATAGCGAAGAGCCAGTCTCAATGTCAAGAAGATCAGCATCAACAACGCAACTTCCTGGGTCCATAGATGGACATTTATGGCACAAAACTGGGCATTACATTCAGGGGCGGGCTTATCATTTCTGGGGCCCCATGCAAAGTTGTGTCTGGGGGCCCTAATCAAAAATTTTGTATAGCGCAAATTTGTCCGGGATATAGCTGCGGCCTGCTCATACACTGTGGGAGCACGAGTGAACCCAGAGGGCTTCACACAGAGGGGCATCCTGGCATTGTCCATCCATGGCATAGAGAATTCTACAGAAATTGCCCATATGACCAATTTCTACTCCCTGTGGCATCCCACTGTGTGAAACCCCATCAAATCGCTGCACCCACTCACCTCACCTCATTTCAATGGCACATGCACAGAACACGGCCTTGCTATATCTTTAGCTAGACACATAACCTGGGCAGCCATTTGTTTGGCCGGCCAGGGCATGCCCCTAGCTAGAGGTAAGTGGCAAGCGGCAATGTCACAGCATCTTGTATAACTGAATGGAGCTGAACGTAATGATTCTGCAGCAGGCAAACTAGCACTGAGTGCTGTACCTCTCCCTTAGAAGCAGGCGGTGCCCCCTCCCCATCACTGAGCCTAATATGAAGGGCCTGTCTTATGGTCTGAACTCATGTGCAGAGAACAGGATTACTGTAATAAAGGCACCCTCAATGACTTTGGCCCCCAAGGTGCCCTCCCCTAAAAACAGCCCTGGGTGTGTCATCTGCAAAACGTCAACCTGCACCAACACACTGGTTTAGTTTGCAGGCTAGGCCACTATTCTGACTCACCAGATGGCATTACTGTGAATCCTGTAGGCAGCTCCACATTCTGTGTGTGTGTCTGTGATGAATGTTTTTTTTATTCCATAAGGCTTGACAGATAGCTTACTCGGCTGCTCGTGGATCACATAGAATACATTTCAAAAGCTTTATTCCAATACAGAATCTTACAATAAAACTTCTTACAGCAGGAATCTTGACATGTACATTCAATACAGCAGGAATCTTGTGATGTAACCCATACAGCAGCAGGTAAAAAGACTGTAACTGCAGAAGGGAGCAGCAGGTGTGCACTGCTTAGATGTCAAATTAGAAATGGCTGAAGGAGAGAGGAAGAAGGGAGGAGCTACTTGCATCATAGCAAGACTAAGGGAGCCAGGAAGGTACAAAGGGAATTAAAGGCACACTGTTGTACGACATGACAGCCACCATTAGGAATTTCTGGGCTCCATATACCAAAAATGTCTGTAGCTATGTAGCAATACATCTTGATCCCAGGTTAATACTTATAGGTGACCTAATGCTGGCAGTAGATAAACCCACCCAGCAACAGATTTCATATATCTTCCTGGCAGAATTTCTATTGCTCTATCTTGGTTTCTTGTAGACCCCAGGGCCCAGTGTATAATGGGTGTGTGCCGCTCTCCATGTACTCACTAGCCTTACACACTGACACTAATAATGGGGTTGAAACATGATGAAACATGAACTCCTACTTGTTAGTCACAGTCAGCAATAAAATCCTGGCAGAGGACCTTGAACTTTTCCTCTGCGCTCTGTTTGCTTCACCCATCCGTTCCTTTTTAACCAGTATTTTTCTATAGGGTTTTTATTAGCTTGTTTTTTTTTTTTTTAGCTCATTACACATTACAGTACAATTAAATTAGTTATTATTTAGGGTATGGTGATTTAATTAGCTGTGGATATGATTAGACGACATCTAAATCCTGTAGAAAGCAACAGTGCACTCATATAACAAATGTATGCGGTCATTTTGACACTGTAACACTAAGCCAGATATGACAGATGGAGCAAAAATAACACTTAAAGGACAACTGTAAGAAAAAAATATTTTTATTTAAATTATTATTTTGGTTCCCTCACCAACTCCCCCTTAAGATTTAAGTGGACCAAAACCAGACCATGCATCTATAAGATACTTGGTTTGGTTAAATACCCATCCCATGGAGCATCCCATGGATGTGTGTACACTGTAACTGGACGACTTGTGAATAGAGGGATGTAAGGGCTGCACCCACCATTAATATGTGCAGCCAAAGAAGCTGATTGGAGCAGAGCCAGGCATGCGTGGTAGGAACACCAGCTAGGTATGTATATTGGGTGACTGGTGGGGTTTTACACAGGGGGGCATCCGAAAATGCCCCAAGGCTACGGACCAAAACCCGGGATAGTGAAAATCCCAGGTTTCGGTCCACTTTAGTAATTATTAATAATAATAATATTTTAGTTTTCTTACCCATTTTTATTATGTTTTATTTTGCTGCTTCAGTTAGTGCTCCCCCAAATGGAAGCCGTCATTAAAGTCCTGTTGCAGTCTGTGTATCTAGCTTATTAGATCTGTGTATCTAGCTTATATGTACTCTTTGGGCCTTATTTATGATGTGCACCTTTTAGCATAATTTTTGTGGCTACAGCACCAGATGCGGAGCTCCGGCATGCCTATCTTATCTGACGCTGTGCTGTGTACTATATTGGCGCTTCGCAGAACGCTAATTATTAGCTTTGATTGTTGCACTTGGTATTGGACCCGCCGGCCGATTATCCCGGCACCAATACTTTGTATTCCGCTTTTCTGGTGTGTAAAATTAACTATAGCTCCCGGCATTGCGTCATTTTAGGCGCTATAGCTAAATAAGGCGCTAGCTGGTGGCCGCATTAGCATTTTTTCTGTTGTTAAACCAGACCTTCAGCATCATTTAATGAAAAGTTTTTAGTCACTTATTATTATTTCCCCCACTGGGCTGCAACTCTGTTCAGGACTCTAGGATATCGGCGCTGCCATTTTGCCTCATAAGCATCACATACCGAGGAGAGGAAGAGGGGTGGTAAAGTGCAGGGGGTGGGTTATAGCTGTGCTTCACACAGACAGAGCAGAGCTGAGGTCAAGAAAAGGTCAGCAATCCCAGAATACATAGTGGCACAGTAAGAAGACACTTCCTGTCTGCAGGCAGTCTAAAACTCCACAGGCCATTTTGGATGTTAAAAGATTGACAAAACGCAATAGGTGCAGGTAGGATGATTTTTAATGTGGGCAATTTGTATGGAGGGGATGAGGGAAACATACAAAATAGACTCTTATTCAGGGTGAAGGTCCACTTTAAGTCAGGCGCTGAGTATCATGTGAGACCACAAAAGTGGTGCTGTATGGTTCTGATGCTTCTTAAATTCTGCCCTAAAATATTTACTTTTTACACATAAGAACTGATTAAATGCTGTCAGAATTTTTTTTCTCACTTTTTTTGTGAGGAAACATTTTTCTCTGTCTTTTTGGAAAAAAATAACAAAAAAAAGCGAAAATGCTGAATCAGCCATATAGTCCATGGTGTGACCGTCTACCAGTTGAACAATTAGGAGGATGAAAGTAGCACTGAGCAATATGCTGTGGCCTGATTTTGGAGTGTACTAGCTGAGATTATCAATAAAAACTAAGATAAGGAAACAAAATGAACCTTTCTTGCTAGGACAGAATGGAAAGTTCAAAGGCTTTTTAGAACTAAGGATTCTTCATTTTGTCTACAACATTTTTTTTTTGAGGAGGGGGGGAGGTTAAAGAAAATAACATACCTGATATACACCTGCCACCTCCCTATACCACGGTAGATTCAGGGCACATGGAGCCTTGCTTGCCTGCTAGGAGGCTTTTCAGTCGTTGGGGTGAAGGGCCGCAGGACCAGCAACAAAGCAATCGGTGGCAGTGGGGGCCCCCCGCACCTGGGCAGACCTTTTTTTGCTTTAGCAAACCTGCAGCCAAAGCCACCACAGGGCAGGATGGAGCCTAGAGCAGCAACGCTACAGTGATGGGTGCAGAGCTGTCACTGCACTTAAGCCACCAAGCACAGCCACTGGCAGCTCAATGCAGGGAACTGATTTCTGCTGGACCAGCCGGGCGACTACACCCGCCACCACCCTCCAGAATGGCAAAGGAGGAGTTTCTGAGCAGCACGCACCCGCACAAGTGTGGCACAAGGGACTCGATCTGAGTTTCAGTAAGTGGTTGGGTACCAGACAACCACCAATCAGTTACTTGGCCGAACTATTATTTTAAAGTTAAAAATACTGTAAATGGGGCCTCCACCACACTTAATCCAGCCCTGAGCAGTATACATCAACTGCAGGCCGATGGGAGGTGCTAGATGGGCCAGGGGAAGTCAATACCACCATTCTAAGGTGTAGGTCCTGCCTTATTGAGTAGTCACATTGGTTGCTTCACCAGAATTATTCAGCCACCTCTTGGCTGCTGCAGGTTGGCAGTGCATACACATTGATATTTGTTTATCCTGCATCCAGTAAAACCTGGAACAATCCAGACATCTCTCCATATTTCCTCTTGGCAGGGAAGATCTTTCTAACTAACTGATGCACACAACTATAATGCTTTCTTCATCCTCATCCATCAAAATTACCATTTACCGGCAACTGTCATGACTATGCAAGAGGTTAATAGGGGCGGGTGAGTCACATAATGAGGTACAGCTTAGTAAGCTGGCAAATCTTATGATGGCCAGGAATCACGCTGTGTATTTTTCCATGTGCGACTGTTTAAGGAGAAATCTAACATTCATGTTTACAATGCTGCTGCTGCGTAACGTATGGGTGGTGCTCGGGGATATAAATGTGATGTGTTCCGGAACCAGTGCAGTATATGCTGACACAAATATTTAACCCTTTAGACATAGCCAGATTTTATTATTAGATAATATTCAATAAGACTGTATTGTTATTTGCTTATTTGGTTTCTTTTATGTCTGTTAGATGCTGACCTAAGGCCTTTCTAGCATAGTCATGATACGTAGTGACCATAAAAAAGTCTAAACCACTCCCCAAGCCTTGCATTAGGGCACAGTGCTTTTCTAGCCACCTTGGTGGATGCGACTTGCTGCCGGAGGGCTGTTGGTTGGTGAGTCACCTGAGGCTGCCGCCAGTGATGGAATGTGGAAGTGTGAGCTTTTGGCCCTCGGGGTATGAACTCACAAACCTACAGTCATTTCTGCAGCCTATTGTGGCACTGCTGCTCTAACCAATACCAGGAGCAGGAAAATATAAATTGAGCAGGCTATTTATTTGCTGAAGCAAGTATAATGCGACAGTGCAGCTGCTCATGCCTGGGGGCGGGGCATCTTGATTGGTTATGCCCTCCCGCCAGGGCTGGATTAAGTGCATTGGAGGCCCCTGGGCACAAAATCTTATGGAGGCCCCAGATACATATTTTTTTTTTACTTTAAAATAATAGTCCAAGTAACTGATTGGTGGTTGTCTGGCACACGTCCACTTACTGGACTGTTTGAGTCCCTTGTGCCACAGTTGTATGGATATGTGCTGCTCGGGAACTCCTGCTTTGCCATTCTGGGTGGGGGGTAGTCGAGTCGCCCAGCTGGTCCAGCAGAAAACAGTTCCCTGCATTGAGCTGCCAGTGGCTGTGCTTGGTGGCTTATGTGCAGTGACAGCTCTGCACACACCCATCACTGTAGCGTTGCTGACGGTGGCTTTGCTGCTCTAGACTCTCCATCCTGCCCTGTGGCTTTTGCTGCAGGTTCTCAAAAAAAAGAAATGGCTTGCCCAGGTGACCCATCAGACCAAAGACTGGAAAGCCTCCTGGACCAGTCCATAACCCAAAGGTTGGTGTAGGCTCCCTTTGCAGGACAAATGGTGGAGGCCCCCTTGCGCCCCCCTCATGATCCGGCCCTGCCTCCTGAACATAGTCCCTAGATTTTAGCTTTTCTCAGCTCCTCTTTTGGGTTCCAGATCCACGTGACTGCTGGCAGCCAACTGCTGTTCCTTGCAGGGTCCAAGACCGGCCACCAATGGAATCAGTCCCGGAAGAGGTACTGAGCAACAACACCCTATTGGCTATGCACAAAAAAATGTGGATTTGTTTCTGCATAGCCCATAGGCTGCTGTTTCCAAACTTTAACAAAAAAAAAATTGTGTGTTAAAGTAGCACAAAATTCATTTTGTCCGCCCCAACCTACCTGCCCCCCCAGTTATATAACAAAATACAATATTAAAGAGGAGCAGTAACTAGTAATATATGAGTCCTGGGGGCCCCTGAGAGGTGTGGGTCCCATGCAATTGCATGGGTTAAGTGCTGGCAAAGCACGCCACTGTCCCCAGTACAATGCGATACAGCCAGCTTTGGCAGTGACCACTGCTCCACCACTGAGCCCACCTGCCATTCCTAAGATCGTTGATTGTCTGATTTCAAGAATACCAGCTGACATGACCAGCCCACTGGCTGCATCCCCCAGTTACCTCTAGACTAGGGAGCTCTCCCACCTCCTGCCTATCTGAATGGCTGGGTGCCGGGGTGCGCCACAGCTATAAGGAGGCGGCCACTGGCTAACACAGCGCCATGGAAGCCACACGTAAAGGTGAGTTTACCAGCTATCCCCAGGGTTTACGCAGAGGAGCAGGCTAGCAGCCAGCTCTGGAGCCAGTTTGACTTTTTGTGGCGCTTTAAAATTAAATAGCTTACACAGATGCAAGTTGCAATTCACACCCAAAATCATACCCCAAGTCAACACATAATTAGCCTGGTCCCCAGTTGAAGGATAACAGCTATAGGGCAGGTGCCAGCAGCATCCCTCTCTACAGGTGCATGCTTAGATAAAATGTAATCATCTTTTAGTGTGATAACATGTGCCAGCAACATGCATTCGTTCCTGTCCTCTGGTGAAGGTCATACCTGGCCAGCTTGTGACAACTGATACTCAGCCTGTATAATTTAGATGTCTCAGGGCCAATCTGGTGGGAGTTGCTGCCTCATCAAATCTTGAGGGTCCTTGGAGCTGTAATTCTGTCACTGATTGCACCCTGATTCTCAACATAGTCTATAGTAAAATGCCATTCCTATCTAACACTGTGCTAGTAAAAGGCGGGGACAAATGCAAAGTGCTTCTAATTGATTCATTCAACAGGATGTGAAGAATAGATTGCCATCTGGCCCTATTAACCCTCATCATTAAAGCAGAGAGGGGAGATTCATAGAAATCATATATCAAAACAAATCTGAAACCTGTTTTCATCCAAACCAATACCATATTCACAGTCATTTCAGATAAATTATAACGTGTTACTGAAAATAATGTGACTTTAAATAATGCAGCAGCTAATTGCTCTAGAAGGGTATACATACATATAGGAAAACATAACCGAGAGACGCCCTTTATCCTTCACTGCGAGGTCCTCCTTCCCCTTCCCTATTGTAAAGGTACCCAGCACATTATTCAGGAGCTACACTGAACTGCATTATCTATTCAAACATGCGAGATCTCTATTTTCATCACTTGGTTGAGCAGTAACCCTTTCATTACATACTAGCAGTATTAACCTGCGTTTGTACCATAGTACCAAGTCAAGTAGATAAGTATTTAAAGTGGGCCTGGACCCTCCCTGGCAACTTTGTGTTACAAAGGGTCCTGGTTCACAGGGACACCCCTCACCCCATTAGTAAGCCCTGCATTAGAGAAATACTTACTTTTTCCTAGCAAAATCACATCCAATGGGGAGGGGCAGGTTATTTCCTGGCCCCCTACTTTTTAGAGCTCCATGCCCAATTTTGGCTTTAACTTTAGGGGCATCTCAAATCAGGATTCTTAGGAGGCAATTGCTACATTAGCACATAAAGTAATTTTTACTTTAGGTCTGCTTTAACTACCATGTACTTAAAGGAGCACTTAAAGGAGCACTATCGCGAAATTGTGTAATATCAAAAATCCATATAAACACCTTGGCTAATGAGAGGAGGGGTCACTTATACACCTGAACTGAATAAAACTCCCACCAAGCTTGTGGGTTTCTTCTCCTGGTAGGAATAAAATCCAGGGGTGACAGGTTTAGTCAATGAGGGGTGACAGAGCCTGTCACCCATGATTTCATCTTTCTATTATTAAAACTAAAATAAACAAGCCTGGCTGGATATTTCCTGATGCCGGGTGTATAAGTGACCTCTCCACTCGCCATCCAGCATATTTATATGGATTTTTATTATTAGGCCATTTTTCGCGATAGTGCTCCTTTAAACAGGAACATTGGGGGAGGTTAAAACCTCCCCCAAACCTCACCGATCTGCTCCCCCCCCTTCAGTTTTACCTTTGGGCACTATTTACTCACCTCGTCTGGGAATCCATCCATCTTCTGGATCTTCTGGATTCCAGGCGACCTTCTGACAGGTAGTGCCATCTTGCATCCTATTAGGCACTGTGCCTCTGATCTTGTGCTTGCGCAGTGCCCATGAATGGGATGCATTGGAGCCGCCAAAAATCCTGCGACTTCCCTGAGTGGCGCAGAACTTTGAAGAGCATGGCTAAAGCCATGCTGTCACCAACAGATAGCTAAGCCAGCATGGGGGCAGCGATCGTGCCCTGAAGCAGCCGGATGTCGCCACAGCAGACAGCAATGACATCCAAAAGGAAATTAAAGAGGAACATCGAACATAAAATAAAAAGGGGCCAATTCTCCCCTCCCATCGGACCCTTTTTATTTTATGTACAATGTTCCTCTTTAAAAGTTACCTGTGGTCTTCTTTGACTGACACAATAATCATCAGCTGGCTCCATCCCCTACAATCTTCTCAGTTTGGAAGGTCAGGGTCTTGCCGCTTGCGCTTTAATCAGCCAGATCAGTGGTATAACTAAATGTGACTGGGCCCTGATACAGCCAATACATAGTGCCCAATACTAGACAAATATTGGTTCTTTTATGTAGCAAAAATCTCAAAAATAGGGTGCAAGGGCAACAATGGTGGGACGTAATAGACCAGCGTCTCCTATAGTTATGCCCTGGCAACAGTGGGGAAACTTTTAGCTTGAGCGCTGACAGATTAAAATCTGTTGGAGTAGCCAGCGTTCCATGGGGATCAAGACTGTGGAAAGTTTGTTCATTTTTTTTCTTATCAAAGATAAAGCAAACTTAAAGTGGAACAAAACCCACCCAGGTTGGCCCTGGAAACTAAATATTCCACTGACCTTCCTCGGGGCATTCCGAATTGTGATGCTTCGCTGTGTGAAGCCACCCAAGTGCCAGTAAACACTCAACTCTTCAAACAGTGCATGTGCCGGCTCTGGTCCTATGAGACATGACATTGACTATCATTCGGCAAACAGCTCTCATTGTTTTCAATGGGGAGGGTGAACTGCCACATGGCATTTAGATGGGACGGGAGCGGTGCATTCTCTCTTGTCAATGAGAGCAATTTGCCTATTCAGGCATAGTCACGGCAGATGGCTTTCACTGGATAAGAGCCCGCACATGCGCCATTGGAATAAGGACAAGGTGAGTGAATAGCGGCTTTCTGAGAGGTTTCACACAGCAGGGCATCCTAGTTATTGAAGGCCAGGAAAAGTCAAGTTCTCTAGTTTTGTTACACTTTGAAGAGATAAAATGGAGAGTCAAGCAAATAAGTGAACAAGACTCTGATACTGGATTTGTGGCTCCATTCCCTGCAACAGAAGAGGTATGCCAGGGACTACCTAGGCATTCTTCATCTGTATTTTAGTTTTATATTTTTATTAGAGATATTAAAGAGGAACATTTCAGGTATCGGAGGTTAATAAAAACTCCCCAAACCTGTCTTGCTCTCCTTCCCGCCCCTCTGGTTTCACTTTATACAACTTTTCACTTACTTGTGCGGTCACATCGTGCTCCGGCATCCCTCAATCACACGCTGTCTTCACCATCCAGAAAGCTCTACACACCCCCTGTAGCTGTTTGCATTACTTCATTAAGGACCAACAACTTAAAGTGGACCAACAGTCTAAAACAGACACATTTTACAAGATGGAGGTCTGCACTGAGCCGTGAAAAAGACAATTAAAAACTTACCTTGTGTGCTCATGTTCTTCCAGCTTTGTACTTCAGCTCCTGGGTCCCTGGTCTGCGGAATCCGCGCTGGCTGACTCCTTCTCGGGCACGCAAGGGAGTGCCCTCTGCCAGCAATGCCACCAAACACGCAATAGTTACTGGTCCACGTGTCCACAGTAATGACATTGCTGGGCACGAGGACAGATCGTTTATACCTGCTCTGTAGTAAAGCACAGGCATGGAATTATAATAGGCACCTGGGGAACACAGCGTGAAAAAAGCTTGAAATAGCTACAGAAGGGAGTCTGTCAGGCAACAGAGAGAGCATGCACAAGATTATGAGGCCAGGTGGAGAAACATGGCGGCCCCTATACAGTAGAAAACCAACGCAAACTGTAAATAATGTATCTGAAGTTTGAACGTCACTTATTTCTGTCCTCTTAAAGTGGACCAACACCCAGGATTTTGGGTTTTGGTCCACTTCGGTGGGGCACCCCGATCGGGGGTGCCCCGCTGTGTGAAACCCCCCAGAACGCCCAGAAACACTCACCTCACCACGCTCCTACGCGGGCGCTTGTCCAATCAGAGCGCTCAGAGCCGCTGTGGTATGCACGTACAAACGGCGTCCAACCACAGCGGCTCTGAGCGCTGGAGGCCGCGTCTCGCGCTTCCCTCTAACAGGGAGCGGGCCCCTGCCGGCCATTCACATTCACTGCTAGAGGGAAGCGCGAGACGCAACCCGTGCATACGCCGTTGGAATGTGGTTAAGGTAAGGTTTCTGGGCTTCCTGGGTGGTTTCACCCCGCGGGATATCCCGATTTCGGATGCCCCGTGGGGAGGGATCTGATCGGCCCGGGAATCTTATAGATTCCCGGGCCGATCCCCCCTGGGTGTTGGTCCACTTTAATGGCTCTCCTAAATAGTGCGTTCTTCTTACATGTGATTATCTGTGAGTTGCTTAGTATCAGAAGCCATCATTGCAGCTATGAATCGTTGATTTACTTCAAGCAACTGGTTTAGCATAAATTATAAAGAAACCAACGAAGGCGCCTTTTGCTCCATAGAAATATTGACTCCAAAATTAGAAAAGCGTATTGATCTCAGACTTGGTAATGCCGCCTTCCAGTAACAATAATTGACATCCAGCAAATTTCTGCAGCTAACATGAATTGGATTTGACATACGTGACAGGCATACTCCAGGTTTCAGAAAATTACAGGATAGCAGCGTTCAGGAAGTGCTGGGTTAATATTAAAACACCTAAGACTACACACAAATCTCACTATGCAAAAAAAAGTCACGACAAATTACAAGTTAAGAGTTCATTTGCTATCCATGTAACTAATGTCATGTGGGAGGAAAGTTTAGGTTATATGGTGATTCCCATTTAAAGCTAGCTAACCTCAAAGATTCTAATGTTTTAATGATCAGACCGTCGCAGAGATGTTTTTCCATCAGTTATGTTGTTAAAGGAAATAAAAAGCTCAAAACGCAGAAGCTCTATTCCCAGCGGGGGAATGGCAACTGTTTTTTGTTTTGTTTCAAACTGCCAAATCAGGTCCAGTGCCAGGGGGTATATTTGTGGAAGGGAGGAGCAGGGAAGTTCTATAAGTAGTAATTAGCCCAGATGTGGTTTAAAGTGATCTGGGGCTCAATATGTGCCCCCCCTTCTCAGACATAGTGCACTGAGGCAGAGCTTGGCATATTTTTCTCTGTGATGTTGACAGCCATCAGTGTGCCTTTAACAGCACTCCTCCTGAAGCCCGGGGAGCAGTTTTGTACTGGATTGGCTAGCAGGAATTCAGGAGGTGCAACAATCCCAGGATTGGGTGTCCTCAAATGGGTTGATTCAGAGCCAGGTAAGAATTCTCACTTTGTGTTTAGGAGAGAAAACTGCCATTGACTTTATCTTGGAGCTTATTTAGAGCCAGGTGAAAATTTACACCCGGTAGACAATAAACATTAATGGCAGTTTTCTCTCCTAGACTCTGACCCCAAAGTGTTAATAAATATAATAAATCCATATTTCGAGGTGTAAGAGTGAGTAGAGCCTCTATTCTAATAAATGTCTAAACGACCTGAAGGGTGAAAAATGATGAAAAATTTAAAAGGCTGGGTCGTCTGGCATTATCATGTTGATTAACCTGATGAAAATAGTTTTGACGTGTCCCAAAAGTTCCTCAGATTGTAACAGAAACTGTGTGGCAGATGTGTAGGACCAGCTTCAATTAAAGACACTTTGAGGGTCATGCTAAATATTTGGTGAAGCCAGTGTGACTTCCAGTGTGGATTGCAACCTTCATGCCGAGGAGCTTTTTAGTGATAACACAACAAAAAAGTGCAAAAAGAAGTCTTTGTCCTACATTTTCCCCAATAAATCACCTGTACATGTGAGGGCACATTTTTCCAGGTTAGGTACATTATTTCCAGTGATATATAGATTATATATATATATATATATATATATATATATTATATTTCCAGGATATATTTTAAAAGTTTGGAAATAAAAGCACCCTATGAGCTATGCTAAAGATTTCACCATTTTTTCTGCATAGCATATAAGGTTCTGTTGTTTCCAAACTTAAAAACAAATACCCTTACCTCATAGGAAAATTGGACGATGCACCTAACCTAAAAAAAAGCTAAAACAAGAAAGCTACCGGGATGCAGGTTGAAATCCACACTGCAAGTCACACGGGCTTCAACTAATATTTAGCATGACCCCCTTTTTATGGGGGATTAGAAGTGTAATATTTTATAAGTATATTTATATTATATATGATTACAGATATTTCTCCAAAGATCCTGACCAAAATAGGGTTTGAGACCGGGGCCCTGCCATTTGTCTATAGTAAACAGATCATGCCCTATGAATATAATAGAGTTTGGGCTTTATTTAAGAAATGCTAACGCCCTGTAGCGGAAAACATAGCGGAAGGTGATTTTTGTGAGTGCCACCAGCAAGTCATATTTATGATGCCAAAAAAATGGTTTCAGAGTGCCCACACTGGAGCTGTACATTTTAATGTTAAATAATGATTTCTGGAACCCACCAGCGCTACCTGTCACTATCTCTATTGGAAAAAAAAATAAATTAGACACAGCGCTGAACACTAACATTGTCATCTGCTTGCGGCCGGCGTCGCAGCTCAGGCACTAATAGTGTTTTTCTGCAGACACTCAAATAGCGCTATGAGATGCTAGTGATAAATTATAAATTGGCCTCCACATTTACACCTAGCTGCCAACAAGGTCCCTCAAAAGATTCTAGGTTTCCTGAGCTGAATATCATTACCTGCCATTGAATAAACCTTAACATCCCTGTAACCTAAACATTGTCCAATGCTGTACACAGGGATATTTAAGAAAAGTGATGTAATTTCTAAATTATGAAGGTTATGTCTGTGTGTATGAGAGAATCTTCTAAAGGATTATAAAACCTTTCATATGATAATAAACATGACAAATATATATTGGCCAGAGACTGATAATCTGCATATAATCAGAATCTGGAAGGACTATAGCTACTTTTTGGGTTCCTTTAACTAAGAAATTAATGGGGATCCTGGATTTCTTAGTTACAATATGATAACATGCATATTGTGGGAATACTATTACTTTATATAATATTTATCTAATTCAAGGCTGTTGATAGGCAGTATAATGCAGATCACTTAGACACACCCAGGAGGCTGGGAATAGTGGTCACACCCCCTAGTGTTTAGTAGATGAGGATACTGGGTGCAGGGGAATATAGACAATGGACGGGCCCCCCTACCTGAAGGATACTAGCTAAGTTATCTCTCTCTCTATCCATGATAACATTTATTGATTGAACTGTAACTTATACATTGCAAGTGGAATAACCGCCTGTAACGTTTAAGGTTTTCCGGGGAAACTACTCAATTTTTCAACTTTTTATTCTACTTTAACCATTTTTTGATAGTACTCCAGCTTTTGCCTTGCTGCACATTCTCTTAAGATTCATCGTATGCATAGATTTGCTGAATTTTCTTTCAGTATTTGCAACAATTCACAATTCATTATTCCATCAATGAAGGCAGCCAAACAGGCCCAAACCATAATACTCCAACCACTGTGTGTGTTTCACTGATGGTATGAGTTTTTTATGGTGAGATGCTTTTTTAAACCAAAAAGCTCTATTTCCTTTCATGGGCTTAGTTATCACAGCTTTGGATTCTGGTGCAGTCCATCACAAGCAGTTCTTTGGGTTGGCTGTTAGAGGAATCGAGAATAGTGTTAGATGAGCGCTAGATACATAGGATGGATAAAGGGGGCATGATGGATGCTAATCATTTGGTAATGTTTGGAATCACAGTTGATGCTCACTTTATAGAAGAGTGAGGGTAACATGGCAGCTCAGACACAGCCAATGAATGATACACAGTGAAAAAATATGATAATATTGATTACTTTTTCCTAACATGCATTGTAAATGCACATCTAATAATACCTTAAAAATAATTTAAAAATTGTGTGATTACAGAGCTCCTTTTAAACTAATTTCTTTAGGCTACAGTACAAAGCGGTATAGAGTGACTTGCGGTGATGTCATCAATGCGGAAGAAAATATCCCTCTGAGGCTTTCATTCTCATGTTCTTGCCAATCTAATTGCATCTATTCAGCTCTGAACAGGTTAACATTCTGTTCCTCTTGACTCCCCCGCAAGCGCTTTGTGCGCTATTATCTGACAGCTTGAGAAAAGCAACATTATACTGTATGGAACATTCACGGAATAATGGGCCAAAATCATACCGCATTGCTGGAGTTACATACAATGTGCAGGTTGCCAGGCAGCCTTCTTTTCAGGGTTTAAGATGAGCCATGCCTTGAATACACAAGCTTGGTTGGTGGGGGTGCAAATGTCCTCATAAGGAAAATGTGGATATGTTGGATGGTGTACCTGCAGTATAAAACCATCCGTGTGACCAACCAACAAGACATAGCTATTACTAGATCAAAGGTGGAGGGTGGGAACGGAGCTATGTGTTCATTCTCTGGCCTTGGTTTAGGATTTATCCCAAATAGCAATAACTAAAGATCGAGCAAGTAGTACAGGGTAGCCTGTAACATGAGTAGTTCTGAAAGCAGTGTTGAGGTCAGGACAGGTCATAATTGGCCCAACCAGAATATTGAGTGGATGAACCCCTTTGTCATTTTACATTTTATTTCTTACACTGTATGTAAAAAATTACAGTACGTTATTTTTCTTCCTTATTCTAACATATTCAATGCTCTGCCATTGCACCATTGTCCATCCAAATGTGTGTGATGTACCTATGAAGTGCTCTTGAGGGGTTGGACCACTCCAAGGTGCCACTATTGCCCAACAAAGATAGTACTATGAAACATGTAGAGCATGGAGTTGGGAGGGCAGAATTTTGAGCAGCGTCAGAAGGTCCACTACATGCCCAGTTGACGCTAGTAGGAGTCCAGCTCCCAAAAACTTCAAACCACAAAAAACACCTTTTTTCAGCAGTAAATTTACTCTTTTAGTTGGTGGTTATGTGATAGGTAGCCCAAAAGCCCACTTCCTTCCTGCAACAGCATTGTTTGAATGGGAAGCACATCACCTTCACTTTCTCCTTCAAAGGGATAACTTCTGATCAGAAGAGACAGTATCATGAAGCAACAAGTCCAGAAAGGGAGGGGGACAAAATCAATTGGGTGAGTTGAGAGGATAACCCAAGACCTGTTTCTGTAGTATCCTCCTTATACTGTAGATCCATTGGTATAGCTTTACAGCTCGTGCAACTGCAAGACAGCTATCTTAATCGATGCATTTGTTGTTGTAACGTGAATGTTCCTAAATGTTCCTCTATTTTGTCTAAAATCTTTATACGGTATATTTGTCATTGGCTCGAATTGGTTTAACAATAAGTTAGGATTTATAAGCCAGGGGGCCTCATAATGTTTTTTTTTTATAGGATTGATTTCTGTAAATGCTTCTGGATTGGATTTCCCCCAAAGTGCTGGTCCATATGACAAACTGCAGACCTTTATACCTGGCAAGATGAGATAGGAATCAGCAGCAGAAACACTAATCAGGTGCTTTTTTACATATTTGTACATTTGCCAACCCCTTCTAATTATTCTTCCATCGCCTATTTTCCAGTAGTGTCATTATATAACCTAATTGGAATTTATCTCTTATGGAAAAAGGACTTAAAAATAAATAATGTATTAGGTGTGTGGCAGCCCCTCTGTTCCCCTGAGTTTCTCTAGTACTCTCCATAGAATTGCATGTAGGCTAAAGTCTAAATCTATAATATAGAAACACAAATAAATAAATAGATTAGCTAGATAGATTAGGTAGATAAAAAGAGAACGGGGCACAAATCCAAATGTCAATACATTTTTTTATTGTTAATGTAGCAGCATAAGGACTGAGAATAATGATGAATTAATGAATTTTTAGTTACTATGGAAACCATGAGGGATTCAAAACATTTTGATTTGCTGTTAAAAATGTGGTTAATTATATTTTATCTTTATTAAGAGATGTGACGTTTATATTTTCAGAAAATAGTATATTTTTATAATGGCAATTTTTTATTGTTTTTTCTTCTATGTGAAAAAATATGTAAAAGTTGCTTGTAATTTATCTAATGTCCATGCTTCACTTAAATCTCCACAGAGGATGGGCTTTACAAATGGAATGGGTCATTGATGGACTTTGAGGCTGGCAGATACTGTATCTGCTGACATGGTAAACAAGGACAGGAATTTGGGCAGTCATGGGTATAAACCAGTTTTGTGGAGCTCATTCAGAATTTTGGTCCTTTGGGACTTGTCATGGCCAATTCCCCTTAATTTAATGCGCCATTTAACTTACGGTCATAAAATGACACACCCATGGTAAAATATATTACCAGCAGCAATGTGTGTTCCCAGTCCTATTTATAAATTGGCACTCAAAGGAGAAGGTAAGTGAGTAGTTAAAAGGACAGCTGAAAATCGATTTAGGGTACAAAGTGAAGGGGCCCAGGAGTCCTGAGAGTGAGATTGTATGGGGCCCAGAAAATGATGATGGGGGTCCTATTGCTGGTTATTGCCTCCGGCTTACTATAGTATATTAAAAATGATATTGACATTGTTAAAATTGCTGATATCTCATGTTCAGGAGGTAGGAGTAATGCTAGATTCTACTCAACAGTCACCAAACATTCATAGACTCATTAGTGAGCCTAGGAACCTTAGCAGGGACGTGGACATGACAGTGGTGGCTGTAAGACGGCTGGTTGTGATTGAGGTGATGCAAAAGTCTTAAAGGAGCCACAGAGGGCTTGGTCACACACATCTGCAGAAGTATGTTTAAGCTGCACCACCAAGCACCAAGGTGCCTCTGTGGGGTGCAGTCCTAACTCTAATCTCTGAAAGCCCATTTGGGACATACATAGGTTGCCCTAAACCTCAAGTGCAGCCCATGGGGTGGAAGGGTCGAAGACCTTGCAATACAGCCTAGACCCCACACACCATGTGCTTGCAGATGTGTGTGACCGAGCCCTCTGTTTTTAATCAAGTTTAGAGACAGATTTTAGGTTGGTCTGCAAGCTATCAGGGTTGAGTGCTGTGGCTCCTTTAAGACTTGTAAACTCGGCAAAGGGGTCAGATTGGATGAGAGCCTGCGCAGGCGTGTTTGGACAGAGGAGAGGCGAGTTTTACTGGGTGAACTGGGGGGTTTACACAGTGGGGCATCTCAATTTGGGATTCCCAGGGGCACAGAACAAAACCCAGAATTGTAAAAATCCCAGGTTTTGTTACACTTTAAATAACTGTCACTATAAAACGATTCTCTTCCCTAGTAGAGCTTCTATTTGGCTTGAACATGGAGAAAGTAGCAGGTGATGACAAGTTGCCTTCTGTGTGTTTTTTTGTTCATTGTGTTATAAAGATCCTGACAAATAGTCATGGTCTGCTCGAGACAGATGATGGGGGCAGCATTATAATATGCAGGAGCATGTCTGCATTGGAAGAATAAATTGCCCTTTTGCATCTTCTAGATTTTTGCCAGATCTTTCCCTTGTATCGGAGCCTCGCTCGCTGGTAAGAGCAGCAAATAACCTGACACCGTCTGAGCCTCTGATTGCTCTATTAGGTTTAATTATGTTAGAGCTAATGCCTCTCCCTCCCGCCTCAAGTGATAGTTACAAGGCTAATAGAGGAGATTTTGTTTGTAGTGCGCCTGTTGCTGACACAGGGAGGTGGATGGTGAATCTATTGTCTGGCATGCAGAGAACATATGCGGCATAAATCTCTGGCAAGATGGTGCAGTACATAACAATTCATGGTGACACTGACATGGTACACAGTTTCTGTCAGAGATATGTAAAACCTGAGAAATTGAATAACAGTTACAAAACATTCATAAAGATAGTTGTTTAAATTTGTATAATACTTCAAATACCAGTTCAACCAGACTGCCTGATAAAATGTATCTTTTTCTAAGGTCTATAATATAGGAACATAATATTTTCAGAGGTTTCTAATGATAGTCACCCTATCTTTCTTCACAAAATGAGTGTTGTTCCTCAACAAAAACAAGCCCCGTGACTGCCTTCTGCGGTCACGTGATCTGCAGGCCTCTGGGGGACCGAGCAGAAAAGTAAGATTTCACGGGTTTAATGGGGTAAGGCACAGGGGGGCGTTCCGGTTTAAATCGGACCAACACCTGTTTGGTGATCGCTGGAGAGAGGGGTGGAGGGGCATCAGAGGATCCAGCAATCACCGCATCTGTCATTGGATCCTCGAGAGACACAGGAGCTGACAATTAGAGGTGAGTAAAGAAATACATTTTTTTTTAATATCCATGAGACCTCCTATACCAGTTCACATGGCTCGGGTCTGGCAAGTCACCTGCGGCTAGAGGGTGACTTGCCATTAACCCCCAGCCCCCCATTTCCTGCCTCCCCAAAGCCGGGGGGCAGAAGATCTCCCTTGTAGACTCCAGGGCCGGGGGCTTTGCGCCCTGTTCTACATGCCCTGCATAGCTGGTCCCCAGGCTGGTTATGCTGGGAAGGGGGGACCCCACACCTTCTTTTTATTTTTAAGGGTTTTAACTCCTGGTGTGGTGGGTAAATGTTATAAAGTGCTCTTTTCAGTTTGGGGGGGGTCTGCTGGGCAGGAATGGGGGCTACAGATGCATATGCTTGTTGGGTATTGTTCTGCTCGAGGGACCTTGCACTCTCAGATTTAGCTTGTTTTTTCTTGTTTGCATATTGATATTTTATGAAAATGTGTTTTATTCTGCTTTGGTTATACATTTTTTAGGAAAACCCTGTGCAACCAAAAAAAATCTTCGAAGGATTACTTCCAGAAAGATGCGCCCACTACAACAAGCTGGGTACACATACAAAGCTTAATGTGTGTACTTTCAGGGAATATATGGTTTGTGGGGGGGGGTTCAAATGTGGTTATTTTGGTTGAAAATGCGCAAGGTGTGCAGAGCTGAAATTTTCGAGTAAAATTACCATTATGCGCATGCTATATTTGGGGTGTTTGGCAGCTCTTCCCTTGACATTAACTATGCATGTTGGGACCTTGCTTTTTCAGATTTAATTAGATTTTTCTTGTTTGCATATTGTTTTTTAGGAACATGTGGCTTTGATTCTACCTTTTTATTCTATTTTTAGGGAAACCCTGTGCAACCAAATAATTCATCGAGGGATTATTTCTAGAAAACTGCGCCCATGTCAACAAGCCTGGTATACCTAGAAAGCTTATGGCGTGTAGTTCTGGGGAATATATAGCTTGTGGATATTTTAAATGTAAAGGGTTTTTTTTCTTGAAAAACTGCAAGGTGTGCATAGCATAGTTGTATTTTATCTGAAAATCTCCTAAAGTGCTGTTTCAGTTTGGTGGAGTCTCTTGGGCAGGAAAGGGTGTCTACCAGTACATATGTGGTACTGTTTTAATCTGAAAAAATAGAGCTTTTAAATGCAATATTGTTTTATTGAAAATCTTGGCTGGCAGTTAAAGGGTTAATTGAAATAAATGTAACGCTATGCACATGGGAAGAAGCAATATGTGCCATGATTACTCACTAAATAAGGAAACACAGGGTAAAACTACAATGGAAACCTACTTAGGGGTTTTAGTAAATAATTAACCAAACCGTAGTGATCAATGTCAGACAGCAGCTGCCAAGGCAAACAGGATCATGGGGTGTATCAAGAGGATCATCGGTGCCCATGACCAGAGCATGAGTTTACCGTCTATAATTCCCTGGTCAGTACCCTTATAGAATATTGTGTACAGTTCTGGGCACCAGTGCATAAAAAATACATAGCAGGACTTGATCGCATTCAAAGAAGACCAAATTGATAAATGGAATGAGGAAACCAGTATACACAGAGACATCCCAAACTGAGATGCCCCACAACCCAAGAGGGTGAATTTCCTGAGTTTTGGTCTGCTGTAATCTTCGTAAAACATACCATCTTTTTCGCCCTATAAGACACGCTTTGGGGGGTAAATGTCAGTGTATCTTATCGGGCAAATGTAATTTTTTTTTTTTTTAAAAGTACATCCGCGCGTTCCCACACCGTGGCAGCCGGCTCCTGCTGATGTAAACGCTTAGATAAACACAAACATACATTACCAGGGTCGCCCTCAGCCGCTGCCATTGCCGCCTCCACCTGTGGTCTGTCGCCTCCACAAATACAAGTTTGCAGGGCGCTGATTCCCATTTCCAGGTGGGCCTGGCCTGTGATTTGCACCAGACACTGGCACAAGTCACAGGCCTGCACCCAACCAAGTTGCTGGAATTGGCGCCCTGCAAACTTGTATGTGCAAAAGGAAGGGGGAGTGGAATGTGTGTTTGTGTGTGTCTGTATGTGTTTATGTCGATGGGAAATTATTATTTTGCAGTATCACAGATCCAAAGCCCATGCACAGGGCCATATTTGCCTCTAGGCACATATAGGCACGTACCTAGGGCAAAGCTACGGCGCTGCCCCCGCCCGCCGCTTCATTGCTGCATACTGCGACTCACCTCCCTGTGTATGGGGGGGCAGCTCACCAGCAGGTGTATGGGCCTGCCCATCCCCTATGGGGGAAGGAAGACTCCACCTCCAGCTGCCCAGTGCACAGCGAGTGTATGATGGTCGGGGGGAGGAACATGGAGCAACAGGGTGGGACAGTCCCGCAGCGGCGCCAATCATGGACTACCTCAAAGTGAAAGTGAGAGGGGCGCCACTGGCTGCATAGAGCTGACAGGTGCAGGGAGGCCCTTTCACCGGCCACATGCTTGTAAAGGAGCCCAGGACGAGTGGTGTGGGACAAGTGCCCAATGACAACTAGAGCTGTCTGTGTGCTCAGCTAACCCAGTGAGTGTACGCGCCACATACACTATTGGGATGTGTGTGCATGAATGGGGTGTGTGCATGAATGCTGTGTGTGTGTGTGTGCATGAATGGGGCGTGTGTGCGTGCATGAATGGGGTGTGTGCATGAATGGTGTGTGTGTGTGCATGAATCGGGCATGTGTGTGCATGAATGGGGCGTGTGTGCGTGCATGAATGGGGTGTGTGCATGAATGGGGCGTGTGTGTGCATGAATGGGGCATGTGTGTGCATGAATGGGGCATGTGTGTGCATGAATGGGGCATGTGTGTGCATGAATGGGGCGTGTGTGCGTGCATGAATGGGGGGTGTGTGTGCATGAATGGTGTGTGGATGAATGGGGTGTGTGTGCATTAATGGGGTGTGTGTGCATGTAAGTGTGTGTGCAAAAATGGGAGGGCATAACTAAAAAGTGCCTAGGGCAGCACAAATCCTAAATATGGCTCTGGCCACGCCCACTTTTTCACAAGAAAGATTATAAGCTGGACCTGTAAAACGAGATGTCTTGGACATTTCTGCTTCAATTTAAAAATGGAAAACACTTTAGGGCAGTACCAATGTAGCCTGACACAATGGTGTAAGAATTACCTTTGCCTACAGTAGCGCTTCAAGTTTAAAGAGAACTTGTAAGCAACAAAAAGTACACTCTAGGACCAGCGGTCTTTCTCTTTGTTCAATGTGTTATATACACAGAATCTACCAAAAACTCATCTTTCCCCTAATTCTTCGGCCCTATCAGTGTTAAAAATACAATTCTGTGAAACTCACCTGTAGAATTGTTTTGAGTATATCCAGTCCAGGTCGTCCCAGTAATGACATGTGGGTATTCCGCCCCCAGGGGGCGCTCAACTGCAAGATCAAAAGCTGTCGCTCCTCCCGGCCCCCTATAAAGGCAGGTATCCCTCTATCATTCCCCAGTGGTTAAAAAGCAGTAAACAAGAGAGGACAGGCCGGGAGGCCAAGAACCATGTTATTTCATAGCTCAGCTTGTACTCTCTATAACAAGACTTAAGGATACAAGTCCAATGAATAAAAAATGGTAATCCCCATAACAGGGGACGACCTTGACTGGATATACTCAAAAACAATTCTACAGGTGAGTTTCACAGAATTGTATTTTTCCCTATATCCAGTCCAGGTCGTCCCAGTGATGACATGTTGGACATCCAAAAGCAGTGTCCATTTGGGCGGGATCCCCAGTAAGAAACAGCATGTAGTTCATTTCACTACCGCCTGAAGCACCTTCCGGCCAAAGACAGCATCAGCTGAGGCCCTGACATCCACCTTGTAGAACTTTGTAAAAGTATGAACTTAGGACCAAGTGGCGGCCTTACAAACTTGTTCAACCGATGCCTGGTGCTGAAAAGCCCAAGAGGCACCAATAGCTCTGGTAGAATGAGCTGTGACTCGAAAAGGGGGTTCCTTTCCCTTGGCAGAATATGCTTGCACCACTGCCTGTCTGATCCACTTACTGAGAGTGGACTTGGCTGGTGGCAAACTTTTCCTAGAGCCTTCTGTTAGGACAAAGAGAGAATCCGATCTCCTGAAGGACTCAGTAGCAACCAGGTAATACTTAATGGCTCTGACCACATCCAAGGCATGGAGGGTCCTTTCCTTAGAATTAGTCGGTGCTAGACAAAAGGAGGGTAAATTCTTCATTAAGGTGGAAGGGAGAAACGACCTTAGGCAAAAAACCAGGTTTAAAGCGAAAAACCACCTTATCCTTATGCCACTCACACTAAGGAGACTTCATGCAAAGCGCGGCCAGTTCTGATACGCGACGCACCAAGGTGATCGCCACCAAAATGACCGCTTTGAGAGTCAAGATAGGCAATGCAGCATTGCACAATGGTTCGAAGGGGAGACGCTGAAGAGCAGACAGTACTAAATTCAAGTCCCACACTAGTAATACTGACTTACGCGGTGGCCGGACATGGGTAACTCCCTGGAAAAAAGTCTTGATAAACCTATGATTGGCAATGGATCTCTGGAAAAAGACGGCTAAAGCAGATACCTGACCCTTGAGGGTGCTCAGCTGAAGACTCAAGTCTAGACCGTGTTGCAAAAACTCCAGAATCCTAGAAATAGAAATTGTGAGGCAAGCAATATAAGCGTGCCAAACTCTGTAGTATATCATGGAAGAAGACTTCTTCCGTGCCCGAATCATTGTCTGCACAACCGTGGGCGAAAGCCCCTTGTCCATCAGGATTGAGGTTTCAACAGCCAGGCCGTCAAAGCCAGCGTCCGTAAATTGGGGTGCCGCAGCGACCCTTGTGTGAGAAGCCTTGGATCGTCTGGCATGATGTAGCGATCTACTGACATCTGGACTATGTCCGCAAACCAACTTCTTCTCGGCCAGCGAGGAGCCACCAGGATAGTTGGTACCCCTTCCTGGGCGCAGCACTCTGCCCAGGAGTGGAAACGGAGGGAATGCATAAAGGAACTTGAACTCGGTCCAGGGAATGGCCAGAGGATCTATTGAGAGGGAGACGAACCTTGGGAGCTTGTGATTGTGTCTGGACACAATTCCTGTTCCAGCGACTCCTGCATCCGGTCCCACAGGTTCAATTGAAGAGGCCTCATGTGAAATTGGGCGAAGGGCACTGCCTCGAAGCATGACACCATTAGGCCCACCAATCTGCATCCGGTCCCACAGGTTCAATTGAAGAGGCCTCATGTGAAATTGGGCGAAGGGCACTGCCTCGAAGCATGACACCATTAGGCCCACCAATCTCATCCCCAGCCGGATCGACGGCCGTTGGCAAGACAGCAAGGCCTGCACCTGCGTCTGGAGACCCAAAAACCTTCTGCTGTGGCAGAAAGACCTTGACCTGAACGGTGTCTATCGCCATGCCCAGGAAGGACCTCACTGTTGAAGGAGTGACAAAAGACTTTGGGTAATTGACTACCCAGCCAAAGGCCTCTAGGGTTGACAACACCGTCCGGGTATCGTTCTCGGCCTGCTGAAGAGACTGGGCCGCTGTGACAGACGCTCTGCCTTTTGGATGTCATCACTATTCGATTGCCCACCGGGTCATTCACTGGCCTTTTCTTAATTAGGTTCCAGACAATGTCATTGTATTTTGATACTGTTACAGGCAATGTCATTGTATTTTGGATTGTATTACAGACTGCCATTGTGTATTTTTGATTACATCACAGTCAATGGCATTGTCCTGATTGATTGTATTACAGCCTGCTATTGTTCTACTGATTGCGTCACCGGCAGAGTTGAGGGATTGTGTGCCCTGCTGCTATTGGTCAGTGTGGTTGTCATTGCATGGAGACTTGTGTATATAAGGCCTAGAGTGGCACTAATAAAGAGAGTTCATCTTCACCCTCAATACTGAGTTCTGTCTCTTATTGGGGGAAACGCTATATTACAATTCACTAGCCCTTGTAAGGGCTGTTCCTGTTTCCTCACGGACGACTCTGGAATTCCAGCAGCACCTCTTACGATTGGGAAAAGGACGTCTCGGGCGGTGAAGCCCTCCGGCGATAAGGGTTATTGCTACAGCCACAATCAACAAATCGCCCAGATAAGGCAACACATGAATGCCCTGGTTCCTCAGGATGGCCATAATGCCAGCCAGCACCTTGGTGAAGACGCGGGGCGCTGAGGAAATCTCAAATGGAAGAGCCACAAACTGGTAATGCTAATACTCCAGAGCAAACCTCAGAAACTTCTGATGCCCCAGGAAAATCGGCATGTGCAGATAAGCATCCCTGATGTCCACCGTGGTCATGAAGTCACCGGGCCGAAGCGAGCTCACCGCCGACCGTAAGGTTTCCATGCGTAAATGTCTGACTCTGACAAACCTGTTGAGACCCTTCAGGTCCAGAATAGGTCTTAACGCTCGTCCTTCTTGGGAACCGTGAACAGGTTGGAGTAAAAACCTTGACCCTGTTCCTGATGAGGTACAGGACAAATCACACCTAACCGCAGGAGGTGCTGCACGGCCATTCTCAAGCCCTGTGCCTTTAACGGGTTTTGGGATACCCGAGACCGAAGAAATTTTGTGGGCGGCCTGACTGCCAGCTCTATTTGGTAACCGGAGTGCACCACTTCCTGAATCCACCGATCCGAGACGTGCCGTCTCCAAAACTGAGCAAACAGTACAAGCCGCCCCCCCACCGGATGGGTGAGGGTGCCCCCTCATGCCTGGGTGGACTTGGCAGGGGGCTTGGACTTGGCTACCCAAGCTGGACCTACCTCTACCCCAGCTATCTCTGCGTCCACCTGAAAATGAAGAGCCTCTTCCTCCTTGAAAGGAGCGATAGGCAGAGGAGTTCCGAAAGGGCAGAGCAGGCTTCCGTCTCTGAGGGAGTCTACCATCCTTGACCAGGAGGTCCAGGCGCTCCCCACAAAGGGGATACTCGTAAGCGACTTTTTGGCCGCGGCATCAGCCGACCATTGCCGCAGCCAGAGCGAGCGGTGAAGGGCAACAAGCAGGGCCGGAATCCTGGCACCAAGCTGGACTCCAACGTCCATGACAGAGACAACAAAGGCAATGAAATCCACGCAGGCCTTTTGATCTTTATACTCCTCCGCCCGCTTGCGAGCCTTAGCTCTATCCACAAGATGTCTCACCTTCTTTTTGATGGCCAGAGAGACAATAGCCGCGGCACACACAGGACGAAACAAGGCACCAGCAAAGGTGAAGGCATGACAGACCAGCTGATCCACGTGTTAGTCAGCCGTGTCACGTAAGGAAGTGGTATCAGGTGATGGCAAATTAGTAGTGTTGGACAACCCCGACACAGGGGAATCCACTTCGGGAGGACGAGACCACAACCGAACCAGCTCCTCAGGAAAAGGATACCGCCTATCCAGGCCCTTAGGCACCGACGGTAGTTTGTTAGGTCTTTCCCATTCCTTGAAAATCATATTAGAAAAATGGGCATGCTCCAGAAAAACCCGCCTTTCGGGCCTAAACAAATCACCTTGCTTCCTCTTAACCGCTTTGGGAGGAACAATGTGTAATGTCTCAAACACTGAGGTAAGCAAGTTCTCCGTATCATCAGGGAGCCACGCATCCTCCCCACCCAATGCGCCATGAGAACGAAAGAAAGTGAGTTTGTGAACAACCCTGATGGATGCCCCAGCTGGAGGAACAAAAGCTGGATAGTGAAAATACAAACTTTTGTTCTACTTTAAGCTATCATACTCAGTGTTGAGGAACAACCCCACTCGAGTCTATACGACTTTTGGGGCAGTGGTCTACCTCTTTATGGGGCATCCTGAATTGGGATGCCCTGCTGTGTGAAACCCCGGGGGGCACCCAATCAACTCACCTCTTCCTGCATCTTGGTGTCACAGCTGCATGCCCACTATCCTCTAGCTAGACATGCACCGGTGCCAGGTCTTTTTCAGGCAAGGATGTGGCCAGTGGCACTTGCTCTATTCAGATTTCCTTGCCGCTCTGAGCTCAGCTCATATTTCTTCTCAGGCATTTATTGGTTAACTCAATTCTCGCTCTGGCTTTGTTAATCATCTGATGACAGGTTTAACCCCCTCTGCTGTAATTCAACTTCTTCAGATGGGGGGGTCACAGTAGCTAAAGGGATACTGGCAGCATTCTCACCTGAGGAGGTCATTATTGCTACCCAAGGCCAGGAATACCACTCGCACTGTCGCAAAGCAGTGCCACAGGAATAAAAGAAACCTGGACACGGCATGTTGATAAGTAAATCACAGGTATGGGGCACAGTCCTAACACAAATGATCGTGTTAAGATTGTTTTTACTCTTCTTCTTTATGCATAATACAAATTATGAATTATATGTGAAGTTTAAGATGCTTTGAAAGCCCGCCTTTACAATTCACTAATAAATAGTGTTACTTTAACCTTGGATTTCGTGCTTACATTGATGGCAAACATACAGAAATAAATAATAATACATTTTTTTTAACAATTCTCTACTGTCAGGCAAGTAACACACTTATACCGTGATTTTAGAGCCTATCTGTACCGGGTCTGTCTCATCCAACCCAAATGGGCAGTTTAGACATCGCCTTTTAACTGTAAAATTAGGACCCATATAGGAAAACAGGCAATGCGCGCACCCGTTTAGCAACCATAAAGACTTATCAGCAAATATGCTTTGTAATTCATCATCCAGTCTGAGCCCGTTAGTAAACTCAAGCTGTCATATCTGATTGATGCTCATTTTGCTGTCTTATTAGCACTTGATTGGCTAGACCAGCCAAACTGCAGCACCATGCTCACTGGAGTGGCATAATGCTGAGGTTATTGGTGCAGGAATGGCAGATAACAGATCCTCTCTGGGTTTCTATCTCCCAGCGCAAAGACCATGTGGTGGCTGGTACTGTCACTTACTACATTTCTACTGACTTTTGCAAGTCTCTTAGGAGGTATTTAACAATATTATTGTTGGAGCATCTAAGGACAACTATATGATGTGGTTAATGAGATTAAGTGATTGATCACCAAACTAAAAAAAACAAAATGGGTGACCCCCTCTTTTGTCCCCTGCAGCTGATCAGTTCTACTTTTGTAATAAGCAACCCACCTGATTGCTGGATGGCATCCCCCGCCAGCCGTGTCAGAACTCCAGTTACTGGCACTTCCGTGTCAGACTTGCACCCCACTGCCACTAGTCACAGGGGTGGTGCCACGCCCTCTCCATTCACTGCAAAGTAGCCAGGCCTTGGCACTCTCCCTCTATTGAAGTGAATGTAGAGGACATGGCTGTGTTCCTGTGACTGATGGTGGTAAGGCACAATCCAACACAAATGTGCCACTGAATGGAGTTCTGACAAGGCCAACGTGGGATGCAATCTAATGTCTGATTGCCAGTATAGGACCTGGAGGGGGGAAGCAAAAGATGAGTTCCCTATTGTTTTTTTAGTTGGATGGTCAATCACTTTAAAGCTGCAGTGTCTTAGTAAATCAGCACTTTATTGATAATAGTTTGTGTATCAGCACAGTCTTCTGGATGTAGATATAAAGATCCAGCACTAATCGAGATTGCATTCCCGTCTGCTTTTAGATATGAAAACCCCGTTCCCACCATCTTCTTCCTCTTTCCCGATTCAGCGGACAATTTTCTTTGAGCAAAGATATTTTTTGATAACTTCCATTTGGAAAAGGAATTACACATTCCAACAAAAAGTGTAAACTTGCATGATTTAGGGGGTGTGTGTTATGGGGACTTTTGGGCGAGATTGAGATTTGTGTGCAGGCATTTCTCTCCTGCTCAAAGCTGGCAATATATGCCTGCTTCAGTAACTGACGTGCTTTTTTTCAGTGGTAAAAGCCATGGCGCAATAGCCAGCATTTTATTTCTAAATGAATAAGGTAATAGAAAAATAAATATCTCAGACATGAGGTATAAGACCTGGTTACACAAGACCCAGAGACCACCCGGCAGGGCCCTGCGGCTATAAACTGTTTTACCAAGACACAGTCAGAGGAATATAAGAAACTTGGACAAAGCATGCTGCTAAGAAAGTCACAAGTAATGTTGCACAATCCTAAGACAAATGTTTATTTTACATACTAGAAGAGGAAAACAGGGCAGAACACCAAAACCTGAAAAAAAGGGAGACGCATACATGTGCTCAAATCAGCGCACAATAGTATCTAGCATGCAAAGAGAAAAACTAGTGCATGCACTGCAGTCCCTTTGTCTTTGAATGCATGCACACTGGACCCTGTGCAAGACTGAAGGGTGGTGCCCCTCCAGTCTGCACATAATGTAAGCTGTTCCTCCTACTGTATCCTCTTGTATACCCCAATAGATTGTAACTTTTTTTTATTGAGTAAAATCAAGCAATCATATACAATATATACAATATATACAAAGTTACAATAATAAATAAATAAAAATAAAATAAATAATAACTAAACAAAAAGAAACAGGCCTAACAATTCGGCATATAATATATAATATCCATTATTCTATATACAATCCTATCTACAACCTAAACACTACACTCTACACAACTCAGCAGGAAGACTAAGAGACCCCGTCACCTGTGCACGCAGCCGTTCTTCAAAAATCTGTCATTGTTATAAAAATCTATGGGTGATAAGAGATAGGAAAGCTCACCCAGAGGGAAGTCATGGGGATCAAGGAGGCCTGATGTTCCTCCACGCCTTCATCCAGGCCCCCCGTTCCCACCTGTCCCTCTCCAGCACCCGGATCTTGCCCACCTCATGCAGGATGTCATGCACCACCACCGGGACAGGGAGGACTTTCCTCCTAATACAGAGCTGGCACCGTGCATTCCATGTGAAATAGCGGATCACTAGACTAACTAGATATAAAGTGTCCAAACAAAAATCCCCTCTGTTCTTGAATGCTCCATACACCCACTCAGCATAGGAAAGCTGGGAGAAGAAGGGGGCACCGAGGGCCAACCCCACCTGTTTACACACCTCTACATTAAAGGGACACCGGAGCAGGAAGTGGTCCATAGTCTCCACCTCATCCCGACACTGCTCCCGGAGACAAATTATCTCTGGCAGGCTGCGACTCTTCCGGATCCCCCTAAGATAGAGTTTTCCTTGGAAGGAGAGCCAGGCTATATCCCGGTATTTCAAAGGAATTCTTGAGGAGTTAATAAGCCTCAAACCCTCCCTCATGATGGAGCCTGGGCAATCCCTGAGGGACAATGGTTCATGAAAAGCCAGACCCAGGACCCGACTCACCAGAAGCTTCCTCGGAGTAGATCTCATGTCCTCTGCTGTCAATTGCCATTGCCGAAGTATTTTCAAGCACGGGACAACATAGGCCGGGAGCTGAGCCTGAGGAACTCGAGGGCTTTTCATCCGGCCACCATTCTCCCAGTCTCGCAGGAAGGGCTTAAACCAGGACTGGAAAATACCCACCCAGCCAGGCGGGCTCTCTGCCAACATGCTTCCAAAATTATGTTTCAGAAACAAGAGAGAGAAAAACACGACTGGGTTGACCATCCCTAGGCCACCCTCCCGCCTAGATAGGTAGGTGACATTTCTTTTCACCAGGTTCATGCGGTTTCCCCATAACATCTGGAAAAACACGCTGTAGACCCTGGTGTAGAGAGACACTGGCAAAACACAGACGAAGCTGACGTATAAAAAGATGGGGATCAGGTAGGTCTTGATAAGGTCAACCCTTTCCCTGAGAGACATTTTCCAGCTCTTCCAGACCGCAACCTTGGCATTGGCAATTTCCAGCCTGCGCTCCCAGTTTTTTTGGCCATAATCGCCAGGACCGAAATTTATGCCAAGGATCTTAATTTCCTGCTGGGGCACTGGGAAGGCGTCCGGAAGTTCGAAGCCCTCACCCATCCAGAAAACTTCACTCTTCTCGTGATTGACCTTGGAGCCCGACGCTTCTGTATACTGTGCTATAAGAGAGGCCACCTCCTCCGCCTCATTTGTCCCAGAGACAATCACAGATACATCATCAGCATAGGCAATGACCTTCAAAGGAGGCTCACCAGGCATACCCAGAGGAACCCCACATAACATGCTGCTCTCGACCCTCCTTATAAAGGGATCGATCGCAAACACATACAGTAGGGGACTCAGGGGGCATCCCTGTCGCACACCAGAGCCAACTTCGAAAGGCCTTCCAACCCAACCATTAACAAGAGGGAAGCTCTCAGCCCCTTCATACAGGGTTTGTAGCCAATTAATGAACCGCCCCGGCAGGCCGTACTTACCAAGAAGCAGCCATAGGTACTCATGATTGACCCTATCAAAAGCCTTTGCCTGATCCAACGCCAACAAGTACTTTCCCCAGCCTGCAGCCCTGCACCGCTCCAAGGCTTCCCGGACAGCTAAAACCGCTGAGAAGGTGCTTCTACCTTGGATGGAGCAATGCTGGTGACAAGAAAGCAGTTGCTCCGCCACTGACGACAAGCGCCAGAACAAAACCTTTGCCAGTATCTTTCTATCGACATTGAGAAGGCTGATGGGGCGCCAGTTCTCAATCATCGAAGAGTCCTTACCTTTTGACAGAAGGATCACGGCCGAGCGCCTCATGGAGGGAGGGAGGGAACCCTCTGCCAGACAGCAATTAAAAACCTCCACCAAATGTGGTGCCAGGATGGTCTTAAAACATTTATAAAATTCAGCTGTCAGACCATCTGACCCGGGCGACTTTTTGATGGCAAGGTGATCAATTGCACTTACCACCTCATCAGCCGTGACCGGTTCTGTCAAGCCAGTGATAGAAATGTCACCATTTTCCAATCCTGGAGTAGAGTCCAGGAAACTTTCCATCCTTGCCCGGTCAAGAACCTTTCTGCCCAGGAGGTCAGCATAAAAGGACCTAATGATCTCCAGGATCCCAGATTTAGATCTTACCAGGGATCCTGTACTATCCTTTAGACCAAGGACAGTCTTGAGAGCTGCAGCCTGTCTGCAATTCTGATAGGGATCGGGCGAGTGGTATTTCCCATAATCCCTTTCCAGAACCAGAGAAGCATGCCGGTCATACTGACACTTCCTGAGGAGAAGCTTGACTTCAGAGATTGCCCCTTGATCTCCACCATTCGAGACAAGGATGTCAAGCTTCCTCCGCAAGCGCTGGTAGGCAATGTATTTATCAAGCTGTTTCCTTTTTCCTAGGCCCCTGAAAAGCCCAGCAATTCTCATTTTGGTCAGCTCCCACCACTCAGACCTGCTGCTGCAAAAATCCTTAATGGAAACCTGTGCCTGAAAGAATTCCTCAAAGGATTGTCTTACCCACTCCTCCTCAAGGAGAGCCGAATTCATCCTCCAGATGCCCCTTCCTTTAGGGGGTGTGTCAGAAGCATTCAAGACCATCGATAGTAAAAGGTGATCGGAGAACTCGACCGCCTGCAGCCGGGGAGGCTGAGAAGCCGAGCCCTCCTTCAAAAAAAACCTGTCTATCCTACTCTGACTGCTACCTCGCTGAAAAGTGAAGCCCGTGAGGTCCGGGGAGTGCTTAATGTGCACATCTTCCAGACCTGCCTCTCTAACCATACTATTCAAAAAGAGACTATCGCAGCCCAGCTTGCCTTTGAAGCCTCTCCTGTCCATGGGCCTAGTCACGGTGTTAAAATCACCTCCAAAGACTACTGGCCGGGCTGTAAAAAGGAACGGCTTGATCTTTGTAAAGAGGCATTTCCTGTCCCACTTAGTTTGGGGTCCATAGATATTTATTAGGCGCAGGTCCTGCCCCTTCACAATGACGTCCAATACCATGCACCTCCCGATCTCCACCTCAATGACTCGCCGGCAAGTTACCATGTCAGTTTTAAAAAGCACCGCCACTCTGCTGTAAGGCTCGGCCGCAAGAGACCAAAAAGAGGGTCCGTGCCTCCACTCCCGCTTCACAGCGTGAATGTCAGCCAGACTGGCCAATCTGGTCTCCTGCAAAAATAAAATGTCAGCATCAAACTGGCTGAGAAAAAATAAGGCCATAAAACGAGCGCTTACTGATTTAATGCTGGCAACATTAATGGTTGCCACCTTTATCGGAGGGGGAACTGCCATCAGAGTCATTCGGGAGAACGTCTCTTAGCCTTCCCTCTGGCCTCACTATCTGACCCTAAACGCTTACTGGAGGTGACTGGTGCTTCCTCCTCCATATCTGATGCCTCGGAATTAAAAGAAGATATTTCAATAGATGAGTCCTCAGAAAGTGCCTCAAACCTGTTGGAGAGCTGCACCCCACTGCTCTCCCCCGGCTCCGGCACTGCATTACCCTTTTTCCTTTTTTTCTTTGTAGCTAGCCTGTAAGCCAGGTAATCCTGATCCCCAGGGGAGAGTCCAGACCACGCTGTCTTGGGATCTGAACTCCCACCCTGCTCAGAAGGGGGTGCAGGATCAGGATCACCTAGCCCCAGCCTGCGAGATCTTACAGCAGGGGGCACAATTACTGAAACCCCCTTGGTACTTGCAGTGCCAGCCCCCCGGGCCGCCTCAGCTATTATATTGCTTGGTCTTACATTAGTGGTTGCTGACTTGGGGGCAGACTGGGGATTCACCTTAGGGCCACCTGCAGATGGCACAGGCACAGGGGCCTCAGGAACCCCCGGCTGAGTTGGGGGAGGGACCGCAGACGGGGCAGCATGGGAATGTTCCTCCCTATCCAGCCGCAGCATTTCCTGCACCACTTCCCTGTCCAGGTTGTGCCAGGCCTCAGGACACTGACTATAAGGGTGGCCGAGCTGGTTACATAGATTACAGCGGATCGTATTGCAGTCCTTAGCCAAGTGTCCCAAGCCCTGGCACAACGAGCACCTAAGAAGCGAGCAGGAGGAGCTGAAGTGACCCTTGGCCCCACATTTATGGCAAACCTTGGGCTGACCAGGATAAAAGATGGTCAGCCGGTCACGGCCAATATAGGCAGATGATGGCAAGTGGGTGACCTGGTTGCCATTCTTGCGGAGCCTCAGGGTCACTGACCAGCCCCCGGTCCAGATGTCGCGATCGTCCAAAATTTTTTTCAGGGGAGTGAGAACATCACCATAACGCCTTAGCCAGACGGTCAAATCTGAGGGGGGAATGGACTCATTTCTTACTAGGATGGTGATGTTTTTTATGAGCTGCTGCCTGGAGACCTGGATGGGAGTTAACCCCTTCCAGGCAGGACGTTGCTTTTGCAGCTCGTACCGCTCCCAAAACAAGTCCATCCCCTCTGGTCTAACGAAGCTCAAGTCATGTTCTGCGCTCCCCACTGGACTGATCAGGGCAAAAATGTCTGCGGCTGTAAATCCCATACCCAGGATGAGATCCACCACCGCCCGCCGGGTGATAACTGGCCCCTCCCCCTCCCACTGGACCAGGTTGCGCCTATTGAAGCCACTGGCAGGGGCGTTGACCTCACTGGGCACAGACATCCTCTCACCAGCAGCTTCTCCTCCGCGCCTGGCAACCTGGGCATAGGACACAGGGGGCTGCACTGCAGCACCAACAGCATTATTGGCCCCACTCCCTGTGCCACCTCGCTGGATGAAATACAGGGCAGGGCGGACAGCAGGGGCCCCAGCATTAGGTGGCACAGTCTTCTTATAGTCCACCTGAGGTGCAGGTGAGGGGACAGTCATATCATCAGCAACAGTCACAGCAGCAGTCACAGCAGAAAGTCCAGCAATAGATTTAACCCCTGTGGACCCCAGACACAGCAGCAGTAACAGGAGCAACAACATCAATAACAGCACCCAAACCAGCTGAAGCAGAATCAATAGAAGCCCTGCCAGCAAGACCCAAACCTGCGGGTGAGTCACCCATGGCCCCAGGCCCACCAAGTTCGGCGCACCCAGGAACCCGGATGGGTGCCAGGATGGTACTTACGTCTGGCGCCACCTCACCCTTTTCAGGGCAAGGAGCGCCACAGTCTTCTATACCCCCTGACACAGCGCCTATGGCGCGCTCCGCAGGTTGGCTGGACAGATGGATGTCGTCCTTAGCTGGCATGGGCTCCTCAGGCTGGCGGCTGGCCTCTGTAAGATCTGCTCCAGTAGGGGCTTCCTGGATGCCCAGTGATGTCACGCACTCCTGATGTGTTGCCTCAGCAAGAAAGTCTTCCAATGCTGGTTCCGGGGCTCCCGGCTCTGCTACTGCTGCAACTTTGGGTGGAGGTACAGCTGGAGAATCCTCCACCACCTGGGTCTCGTCCACATGGTCGGCCTCTTCCTCCTTCACTGTGGGGCCTGAGCGCTGCATGGACTTAAATCGCTCCTCATTTTTATATTTTTCTTTAAAGGCCCCACTGCTTGCTTTAAGGGACGCAACCAACTTTTCCTGCTGCCGACATGCTGATTCAAGCTCAGCTAAGTCTGCTTTGCTTGACCGCTTATCCAATCCTCTCGCCTTGCTGGTGTCCATTTTCTTTTTCTTTAATGCGATTTTCATCTTGCACAGCTTCTCCTCCTCCTTCGTCACATTGCACAAATTACTACATACACGGCTGCGAAAGGCTGACAAACTCTCACCGGGCTGGGGCACCGTGGTGTTACTAGCGCCGCTGGTGGAAGCAGTCCCGGGATCCGGAGGTTTAATAGTCCTCCGGGGGTATCGGCGAGATTCACCCCCAGAATCCTCCATCTTGCCTGGGATAATCCTCCCAGCAAGGCCTCAGGCTTCTCAGCTCACAGCTCACAGCTCTCCAGCTGCAGGTAATCAGAGGAAGCACACACAGCAGGAGGTGACCGCACCCTCCTGATTACCCTAATAGATTGTAAACTCTTCCTCCTTCTGCATTTTCCCTTATGCCCTAATAGACTGTAAACTCTTCCCTGTTCTGTATTCTTTCTTATACCTTAATAAATTGTAACTTTTTTTTTTTTTATTGAGTAAAATCAAGCAATCATATACAATATATACAATATATACAAAGTTACAATAATAAATAAATAAAAATAAAATAAATAATAACTAAACAAAAAGAAACAGGCCTAACAATTCGGCATATAATATATAATATCCATTATTCTATATACAATCCTGTCTACAACCTAAACACTACACTCTACACAACTCAGCAGGAAGACTAAGAGACCCCGTCACCTGTGCATGCAGCCGTTCTTCAAAAATCTGTCATTGTTATAAAAATCTATGGGTGATAAGAGATAGGAAAGCTCACCCAGAGGGAAGTCATGAGGACTAAGGAGGCCTGATGTTCCTCCACGCCTTCATCCAGGCCCCCCATTCCCACCTGTCCCTCTCAAGCACCCGGATCTTGCCCACCTCATGCAGGATGTCATGCACCACCACCGGGACAGGGAGGACTTTCTTCCTAATGCAGAGCTGGCACCGTGCATTCCATGTGAAATAGCGGATCACTAGACTAACTAGATATAAAGTGTCCAAACAAAAATCCCCTCTGTTCTTGAATGCTCCATACACCCACTCAGCATAGGAAAGCTGGGAGAAGAAGGGGGCACCGAGGGCCAACCCCACCTGTTTACACACCTCTACATTAAAGGGACACCGGAGCAGGAAGTGGTCCATAGTCTCCACCTCATCCTGACAATCCTCACGGAGACAAATTATCTCTGGCAGGCTGCGACTCTTCCGGATCCCCCTAAGGTAGAGTTTTCCTTGGAAGGAGAGCCAGGCTATATCCCGGTATTTCAAAGGAATTCTTGAGGAGTTAATAAGCCTCAAACCCTCCCTCATGATGGAGCCTGGGCAATCCCTGAGGGACAATGGCTCATGAAAAGCCAGACCCAGGACCCGACTCACAAGAAGCTTCCTCGGAGTAGATCTCATGTCCTCTGCTGTCAATTGCCATTGCCGAAGTATTTTCAAGCACGGGGCAACATAGGCCGGGAGCTGAGCCTGAGGAACTCGAGGGCTTTTCATCCGGCCACCATTCTCCCAGTCTCGCAGGAAGGGCTTAAACCAGGACTGGAAAATACCCACCCAGCCAGGCGGGCTCTCTGCCAACATGCTTCCAAAATTATGTTTCAGAAACAAGAGAGAGAAAAACACGACTGGGTTGACCATCCCTAGGCCACCCTCCCGCCTAGATAGGTAGGTGACATTTCTTTTCACCAGGTTCATGCGGTTTCCCCATAACATCTGGAAAAACACGCTGTAGACCCTGGTGTAGAGAGACACTGGCAAAACACAGACGAAGCTGACGTATAAAAAGATGGGGATCAGGTAGGTCTTGATAAGGTCAACCCTTTCCCTGAGAGACATTTTCCAGCTCTTCCAGACTGCAACCTTGGCATTGGCAATTTCCAGCCTGCGCTCCCAGTTTTTTTGGCCATAATCGCCAGGACCGAAATTTATGCCAAGGATCTTAATTTCCTGCTGGGGCACTGGGAAGGCGTCCGGAAGTTCGAAGCCCTCACCCATCCAGAAAACTTCACTCTTCTCGTGATTGACCTTGGAGCCCGACGCTTCTGTATACTGTGCTATAAGAGAGGCCACCTCCTCTGCCTCATTTGTCCCAGAGACAATCACAGATACATCATCAGCATAGGCAATGACCTTCAAAGGAGGCTCACCAGGCATACCCAGAGGAACCCCACATAACATGCTGCTCTCGACCCTCCTTATAAAGGGATCAATCGCAAACACATACAGTAGGGGACTCAGAGGGCATCCCTGTCGCACACCAGAGCCAACTTCGAAAGGCCTTCCAACCCAACCATTAACAAGAGGGAAGCTCTCAGCCCCTTCATAAAGGGTTTGTAGCCAATTAATGAACCGCCCCGGCAGGCCGTACTTACCAAGAAGCAGCCATAGGTACTCATGATTGACCCTGTCAAAAGCCTTTGCCTGGTCCAACGCCAACAAGTACTTTCCCCAGCCTGCAGCCCTGCACCGCTCCAAGGCTTCCCGGACAGCTAAAACCGCTGAGAAGGTGCTTCTACCTTGGATGGAGCAATGCTGGTGACAAGAAAGCAGTTGCTCCGCCACTGACGACAAGCGCCAGAACAAAATCTTTGCCAGTATCTTTCTATCGACATTGAGAAGGCTGATGGGGCGCCAGTTCTCAATCATCGAAGAGTCCTTACCTTTTGACAGAAGGATCACGGCCGAGCGCCTCATGGAGGGAGGGAGGGAACCCTCTGCCAGACAGCAATTAAAAACCTCCACCAAATGTGGTGCCAGGATGGTCTTAAAACATTTATAAAATTCAGCTGTCAGACCATCTGACCCGGGCGACTTTTTGATGGCAAGGTGATCAATCGCACTTACCACCTCATCAGCCGTGACCGGTTCTGTCAAGCCAGTGATAGAAATGTCACCATTTTCCAATCCTGGAGTAGAGTCCAGGAAACTTTCCATCCTTGCCCGGTCAAGAACCTTTCTGCCCAGGAGGTCAGCATAAAAGGACCTAATGATCTCCAGGATCCCAGATTTAGATCTTACTAGGGATCCTGTACTATCCTTCAGACCAAGGACAGTCTTGAGAGCTGCAGCCTGTCTGCAATTCTGATAGGGATCGGGTGAGTGGTATTTCCCATAATCCCTTTCCAGAACCAGAGAAGCATGCCGGTCATACTGACACTTCCTGAGGAGACGCTTGACTTCAGAGATTGCCCCTTGATCTCCATCATTCGAGACAAGGATGTCAAGCTTCCTCCGCAAGCGCTGGTAGGCAATGTATTTATCAAGCTGTTTCCTTTTTCCTAGGCCCCTGAAAAGCCCAGCAATTCTCATTTTGGTCAGCTCCCACCACTCAGACCTGCTGCTGCAAAAATCCTTAATGGAAACCTGTGCCTGAAAGAATTCCTCAAAGGATTGTCTTACCCACTCCTCCTCAAGGAGAGCCGAATTCATCCTCCAGATGCCCCTTCCTCTAGGGGGTGTGTCAGAAGCATTCAAGACCATCGATAGTAAAAGGTGATCGGAGAACTCGACCGCCTGCAGCCGGGGAGGCTGAGAAGCCGAGCCCTCCTTCAAAAAAAACCTGTCTATCCTACTCTGACTGCTACCTCGCTGAAAAGTGAAGCCCGTGAGGTCCGGGGAGTGCTTAATGTGCACATCTTCCAGACCTGCTTCTCTAACCATACTATTCAAAAAGAGACTATCGCAGCCCAGCTTGCCTTTGAAGCCTCTCCTGTCCATGGGCCTAGTCACAGTGTTAAAATCACCCCCAAAGACTACTGGCCGGGCTGTAAAAAGGAACGGCTTGATCTTTGTAAAGAGGCATTTCCTGTCCCACTTAGTTTGAGGTCCATAGATATTTATTAGGCGCAGGTCCTGCCCCTTCACAATGACGTCCAATACCATGCACCTCCCGATCTCCACCTCAATGACTCGCCGGCAAGTTACCATGTCAGTTTTAAAAAGCACCGCCACTCCGCTGTAAGGCTCGGCCGCAAGAGACCAAAAAGAGGGTCCGTTCCTCCACTCCCGCTTCACAGCGTGAATGTCAGCCAGACTGGCCAATCTGGTCTCCTGCAAAAATAAAATGTCAGCATCAAACTGGCTGAGAAAAAATAAGGCCATAAAACGAGCGCTTACAGATTTAATGCTGGCAACATTAATGGTTGCCACCTTTATCGGAGGGGGAACTGCCATCAGAGTCATTCGGGAGAACGTCTCTTAGCCTTCCCTCCGGCCTCACTATCTGACCCTAAACGCTTACTGGAGGAGACTGGTGCTTCCTCCTCCATATCTGAAGCCTCGGAATCAAAAGAAGATATTTCAATAGATGAGTCCTCAGAAAGTGCCTCAAACCTGTTGGAGAGCTGCACCCCACTGCTCTCCCCCGGCTCCGGCACTGCATTACCCTTTTTCCTTTTTTTCTTTGTAGCTAGCCTGTAAGCCAGGTAATCCTGATCCCCAGGGGAGAGTCCAGACCATGCTGTCTTGGGATCTGAACTCCCACCCTGCTCAGAAGGGGGTGCAGGATCAGGATCACCTAGCCCCAGCCTGCGAGATCTTACAGCATGGGGCACAATTACTGAAACCCCCTTGGTACTTGCAGTGCCAGCCCCCCGGGCCGCCTCAGCTATTATATTGCTTGGTCTTACATTAGTGGTTGCTGACTTGGGGGCAGACTGGGGATTCACCTTAGGGCCACCTGCAGATGGCACAGGCACAGGGGCCTCAGGAACCCCCAGCTGAGTGGGGGGAGGGACCGCAGACGGGGCAACATGGGAATGTTCCTCCCTATCCAGCCGCAGCATTTCCTGCACCACTTCCCTGTCCAGGTTGTGCCAGGCCTCAGGACACTGACTATAAGGGTGGCCGAGCTGGTTACATAAATTACAGCGGATGGTATTGCAGTCCTTAGCCAAGTGTCCCAAGCCCTGACACAACGAGCACCTAAGAAGCGAGCAGGAGGAGCTGAAATGACCCTTGGCCCCACATTTATGGCAAACCTTGGGCTGACCAGGATAAAAGATGGTCAGCCGGTCACGGCCAATATAGGCAGATGATGGCAAGTGGGTGACCTGGTTGCCATTCCTGCGGAGCCTCAGGGTCACTGACCAGCCCCCAGTCCAGATGTCGCGATCGTCCAAAATTTTTTTCAGGGGAGTGAGAACATCACCATAACGCCTTAGCCAGACGGTCAAATCTGAGGGGGGAATGGACTCATTTCTTACTAGGATGGTGATGTTTTTAATGAGCTGCTGCCTGGAGACCTGGATGGGAGTTAACCCCTTCCAGGCAGGACGTTGCTTTTGCAGCTCGTACCGCTCCCAAAACAAGTCCATCCCCTCTGGTCTAACGAAGCTCAAGTCATGTTCTGCGCTCCCCACTGGACTGATCAGGGCAAAAATGTCTGCGGCTGTAAATCCCATACCCAGGATGAGATCCACCACCGCCCGCCGGGTGATAACTGGCCCCTCCCCCTCCCACCTAAGCTGGACCAGGTTGCGCCTATTGAAGCCACTGGCAGGGGCGTTGACCTCACTGGGCACAGACATCCTCTCACCAGCAGCTTCTCCTCCGCGCCTGGCAACCTGGGCATAGGACACAGGGGGCTGCACTGCAGCACCAACAGCATTATTGGCCCCACTCCCTGTGCCACCTCGCTGGATGAAATACAGGGCAGGGCGGACAGCAGGGGCCCCAGCATTAGGTGGCACAGTCTTCTTATAGTCCACCTGAGGTGCAGGTGAGGGGACAGTCACAGCATCAGCAGCAGTCACAGCAGCAGTCACAGCAGAAAGTCCAGCAATAGATTTAACCCCTGTGGACTCAACCCCAGACACAGCAGCAACAGGAGCAACAACATCAATAACAGCACCCACACCAGCTGAAGCAGAATCAATAGAAGCCCTGCCAGCAAGACCCAAACCTGCGGGTGAGTCACCCATGGCCCCAGGCCCACCAAGTTCGGCGCACCCAGGAACCCGGATGGGTGCCAGGATGGTACTTACGTCTGGCGCCACCTCACCCTTTTCAGGGCAAGGAGCGCCACAGTCTTCTATACCCCCTGACACAGCGCCTATGGCGCACTCCGCAGGTTGGCTGGACAGATGGACGTCGTCCTTAGCTGGCATGGGCTCCTCAGGCTGGCGGCTGTCCTCTGGAAGATCTGCTCCAGTAGGGGCTTCCTGGATGCCCAGCAATGTCACGCACTCCTGATGTGTTGCCTCAGCAAGAAAGTCTTCCAATGCTGGTTCCGGGGCTCCTGGCTCTGCTACTGCTGCAACTTTGGGTGGAGGTACAGCTGGAGAATCCTCCACCATCTGGGTCTCGTCCACATGGTCGGCCTCTTCCTCCTTCACTGTGGGGCCTGAGCGCTGCATGGACTTAAATCGCTCCTCATTTTTATATTTTTCTTTAAAGGCCCCACTGCTTGCTTTAAGGGACGCAACCAACTTTTCCTGCTGCCGACATGCTGATTCAAGCTCAGCTAAGTCTGCTTTGCTTGACCGTTTATCCAATCCTCTCGCCTTGCTGGTGTCCATTTTCTTTTTCTTTAATGCAATTTTCATCTTGCAAAGCTTCTCCTCCTCCTTCGCCACATTGCACAAATTACTGCATACACGGCTGCGAAAGGCTGACAAACTCTCACCGGGCTGGGGCACCGTGGTGTTACTAGCGCCGCTGGTGGAAGCAGACCCGGGATCCGGAGGTTTAATAGTCCTCCGGGGGTATCGGCGAGATTCACCCCCAGAATCCTCCATCTTGCCTGGGATAATCCTCCCAGCAAGGCCTCAGGCTTCTCAGCTCACAGCTCACAGCTCTCCAGCTGCAGGTAATCAGAGGAAGCACACACAGCAGGAGGTGACCGCACCCTCCTGATTACCCTAATAGATTGTAAACTCTTCCTCCTTCTGCATTTTCCCTTATGCCCTAATAGACTGTAAACTCTTCCCTGTTCTGTATTCTTTCTTATACCTTAATAAATTGTAAGCTCTTCCCCACTTCTGTATCCTCTCTCATACCCTAATTGATTGATTTTACTCAATCTATCATACACAACATGTACTTTTATACAAAGTTACAATGAATAAATAAATACAATAAAATAATAACTAAACAGGTCTGAAAATCCGGCATTACAATAATAATTCTATATACAAACCTACACACACTACCTAACACTACACTATGCACAATTCAGCAGGAAGACTAAGAGACACCTGTGCACGCAGCCGCTTCAAAAATCTGCCATTGTTCCCAAAAATCTACAGTGTGATAAGAGACATAAAAGCCCATTCAAAGGGAAGTCATGAGGACTGAGGAGGCCTGATGTTCCTCCATTCCTTCGTCCAGGCTGCTCATCCCCAGCTGTCCCTCTCCAGCACCTGGATCTTCCCCTATTGACAAGAGAGAAGCTCTCTGCCCCTTTGTACAAGGTTTGTAGCCAATTAATGAGCCTACCCAGCAGGCCGTACTTGCCAAGAAACAGTCATAGGTACTCATGATTGACCCTATCAAAAGCATTTGCCGAGTCCAACGCCAACATGTACTTTCCCCAGTCCGCAGCCCTGCAACTCTCCAAGTCTTCCCGGATACTTAAAACCACTGTGAAGGTGCTTCTACCTTGGATTGAGTGCTGAGAGGGGAAAGCAGCTTCACTACTAGCGACAAGCACCAGAACAAAATGTTTGCCACTGTCTTTCTGTCAACATTAAAAAGAAGTGTTCTTACCTTTTGACAAAAGGATCACAGCCGAGTGCCTCATGGAGGGAGGGAACCCTCTGCCAGACAGCAGCTAAAAACCTCCACCAAATGTGGTGCCAGGATGGTCTTAAAACATTTCTACTGTCAAATCATCTGGCCCAGGCGACGTTTTGTTGGCAAGGTGATCAATCACACTTACCACCATATTGACTGTCTCTGTCAAGCTAGTCAAAGAAAGGTCACCATTTACCAATCCTGGAATAGAGTCCAGAAAAATTTCCATCCTTGCCCGGACAAGAGCCTTTGTGCCCAAGAGGTCAGCATAAAAGGACCTAATAATCTCTAGGATCACCGGCTTAGATCTTACCAGGGAACATGTACTATCCGTCAGGTCAAGGACAGTCTTGAGAGCTGCAGCCTGTCTGCAATTTTGGTAGGGATCGGGCATGTGGTATTTCCCATAATACCTCTACAGAACCAGAGAAGCATGCCGATCATACTGACACTTCCTGAGGAAAAGCTTGACTTCAGAGATTGCCACCTGATCTCCACTATTCAAGACAAGGAGGTTCAGTTTCCTCCACAAGTGCTGGTAGGCTATTTGCCTATCAATTTTTTTCTAGGCCTCTGAAAAGCCCAGCAATTCTCATTTTGGTCAGCTCCCACCACTCAGACCTGCTGCTGCAAAAATTGTTGAAGGAAACCTTTGCTTGAAATAATTCCTCAAAGGATTGTCTTACCCTCTCCTCAAGTAGAGATGAATTCATCCTCCAGATGTCTCCTCCCCTTCGGGGTGTATCAGAGGCAGTCAAGACCATAGATAGTAAAAGGTGATCAGAGAACTCAACCGCCTCCATCCTCGGAGGCTGAGAAGCCACGCCGTTCTTAAAAAAAAGAACCTGTCTATCCTCCTCTGGCTGCTGCCTCACTGAAAACTGAAGCCAGTGAGGTCCAGGGAGTGCTTAATGTGCACATCCTCCAGACCTGCCTCTCTAACCATACTATTCAAAAAGAATAACCCAGCTTGCCGTTAAAGTGGACCAACACCCAGGATTTTCACTATCCTGGGTTTTGGTCCACTTCGGTGGGGCACCCCGATCGGGGGTGCCTCGCTGTGTGAAACCCCCCAGAATGCCCGGAAACACTCACCTCACCACGCTCCTACGCGGGCGCTCGTCCAATCAGAGCGCTCAGAGACGCTGTGGTATGCACGTACAAGCGGCGTCCAACCACAGCGGCTCTGAGCGCTGGAGGCCGCGTCTCGCTCTTCCCTCTAACAGGGAGCGCGCCCGCGCCGGCCATTTACAAACGGCCGGCGCGGGTACGTGCCCTGCTAGAGGGAAGCGCGAGACGCGGCCCGCGCCGTTGGAACGGGGTTAAGGTAAGGTTTCTGGGCTTATAGATTCCCGGGCCGATCCCCCCTGGGTGTTGGTCCACTTTAAAGCCTCTTTAGGCCATGGGCCTAGTCACTGTGTTAAAGTCACCTCCTAAGACTACTGGCCAGGTTGTACAATGGAATGGCTTGATCTTTGTAAAGAGGCATTTCCTGTCCTACTTAGTTTGGGGTCCATAGATATTTATTAGGCGCAGGTCCTGCCCCTTCACGACGTCCAAGACCATGCACCTCCCAATCTCCATCTCAGTGACTTACTGGCAAGTTACCATGTCAGTTTTAAAAAGCAAAGGCACTTCAATGTAAAGCTTGGCCACAAAAGAACAAAAGGAGAGTCCATGCCCGATTCACATTGTGAATGTCGGCCAGACAAGCAAGCCTGTTCTGCTGCAAAAACACAATTTTAGCATCAAACTGGCTGAGAAAAAATAAGGCCATAAAACGAGCGCTCACAGATTTAATGCTGACAACATTATTGGTTGCCACCTTTATCGGAGTGGGAGTGTCTCTTTAGCCTTCCCTCTGGCCTCCTTAAAGTGGACCAACACCGAGAGGTGATCGGCCCGGAAATCTATAAGATTCCCGGGCCGATCACCTCCCACCCCGGCCGCCGCCGCCTCCCTCGTGCCCCTGTAGGCGTGCTCGCGCCCGCGCCGGCCGTCTGCGAATGGCCGGCGGGGGCGCGCGCGCGCCGAAAGTGACGCGAGGGAGGCGGCGGCAGCCGCTTGGACGTTCCTGATCCCCGCCTGGACGTTGGCGGGGATTGGACCGTCCAGTCACGTGGGAGCGGGGACAGGTAAGATTTTGGGGCTTTCTGGGGAGTTTCACACAGCGGGGCACCCCCGATCGGGGTGCCCCGCCGAAGTGGACCAAAACCCAGGATAGTCAAAATCCTGGGTGTTGGTCCACTTTAACTGAACCTGTACATTTACTGGAGGAGACTGGTGATTCCTCCTCCATATCTAAATCAAATTAAGAGATTTATATAGAGGAGTCCTCAGAGAGCACCTCAAACCGGTTGGAGAGCTGCACCCCGCTGCTCTCCCCAAGCTCTCACTAGCAACTTCACCTCCACCTCTGGCAACTTGGTCATAGGACACTACAGCACCAACAGCATTACTGGCACCACTCCCAGTGCCTCCCTGATAGATGAAATACAGGGCAGCAGCGGCCCCAGCATTAAGTGGCACAGTCTTATTCAAGTCCACCTGATGCACGGGTACAGGGACAGTCACAGGAGGGCTCAAGCCCCCCTCCGCAGATCAGCAGTCTTATTATCAGCAGCAGATACCTTGGCCACAGCAGTAGTCCCAAAAGAAAGTCCATAAACAAGAGTAGCACCAGTGAACTCAACCTCATACACAGCAGCAAGGTAAGCAACTGGAGACACATTAGTAGCCATGCCAGCAAGTACCAAACCATCTATGGTCCCAGGCCCACTAGGTCCCTGGCGCACCCAGGAACCCGTATGTTTGCTAGAACGATACTTACGGCTGCGGTCACCTGACCCTTTTCAGGGCAAGGAGCGCCACAATCTTCTGACACAGCACCCACGGCACCCTCCGCAAGCTGGTTGGACGTCATCCTCAGTTGGCATAGGCTCTTTAATAGGAGCTCCCTTGCTGCCCAATGATCACATTCACTTCTGCCTCAGCAAGCGAGTCTCCTAATGCTGGTTCTGGGGTTCCCAGCTCTGCCTTAAGATGGGGCTACAGCTGGAGAATTCTCCACCATTGGGTCTCATCCACATGGTTGGCCTCCTCCATGGCCTGGCCTAAGCGGTGGCATCCGGTGGCATGATGTCCCTCCAGTAGTACCAATGCGACTCGGCCCCCCCGAAATTGTCTATTCTGTCTTTAAAGATGCTCCTAGCAAAGCCCCAGGCTTCACAAGCCTTAGATAATCGGGCTGCTGGTAACCAGGCAATGCACTCCAGTAACAGCAACATGTGGCCTCACCCACCTAATTACCCTAATAGATTGTAAGCTCTTCCCTCTTCTGTATCCTCTCTTTTACCCTTATAGACTGTAAGTTTTCTTCTTCAAACCAGCACCTCCTAATGGTGGCTGCTCTAGGCACAGGCCTAGGCCCTTGCCCCCAAGAACAAAACATATTGTGTGTAAATTTGGAGCTTAGCAGGTGGCACCCCTTTCCTAGGATAAAATAAAGTCTGCCCTTCAATGAACCCCACTTACCTTACAAAAGGCAATCTGGCAAAGTCTGAGGTCCACTTTCCAGCCATTCCCCCACATGGATAACAGAGCAGTGGTTCATTAAAAAAACAAATAATAAAAGTGTCTAGTGCCCCATCAGACCCCCAGAATAATGGTGCACTATGTGATTCCTCTATCTGATAACTCTAATGACTGGCCATGCATGCAGCTTTCCCATGCAGTTATGCAAAAAAGGAACACAGTGACAACAGATCAGTGCTGTTCCCTGCAACTCCCCTCCATTCTCGCCATTACAGACTCTGGTGACGGAAGACCAGGGGATCCTCACAGACCCTGGGACTTAGAGATTGTGTGATATGTGCTGGTGGAGGAAGAGTCTGATTTCTCCATCATGCAGTATTTTGCTTCCAAGGTGTAGTGGACCTGACAATAGCCTATCCATTTTTATTTACAGAAAATGTAAACACACACCTTGCTTTAAAGCGACTGCCCAGGCAACAAAAATAAAACGGAAGGGATACTCGCCTTTTGTCCCGTGCTGCTCATTATTGCTAGTCTGTTGGTAGCAACGATCAACTGTGGGGGGGGGGGGGGGGAAGATGTGCATCCCTTTTTATTTTTTTGTTGCCTAGATAGTTCCTTTATAGTGGATAAAATCCCTCGTGGCGACCGTGAAAACTAAAAGACTCCAGGGCTGGCCCCCGAGGCAACCTATATTGGGATGTCCCGCTGTGTGAAACTCCCAGGCTCCAGCGACACTGTTATTGTTGGCCGCCACATCCCCGGCATCCCTGTAGCTGTGCCCGCTTCTGGGCCAAGTAATTCAAAAAGGCTTGGCACGGAAGCGCGCGCCAGAAAAGAAAGCTGGTAATGCAGCCAGCCGACTGCAGGACATCGTCAGACAATCTTGAGATCAGCCAATGGGCAATCAAAATAGCCAGGGAGTGTGGCAACGGCAGTGGAAAAAAGTTTTTTATTTATTTATTTTATAACAGAGAAACCGCCGAGCTGGCAGCTTAGAACAATGGGTTTTGATTTGCTTTATAGCAGAAATGTTTTCATCATAACATTTAGGTCAGACTTATTTACCACTGATGTCACTAACAAGTATAAAAAGCTGTCCACATGCCTCTGGTACAAAAAAAACAGTGATTCCTCTTGCCTTCTTATACAGATCTCCAGCCTGCTGCCATCTGTCCTTCCTATGGCCCTTCCCCCTAACCTATGTGCCAATAGCATATGGCACAGATGTTTTCTTGTGGTTCCACAATGCTATTGTTAAGGCCTCACTCCATGTGCATTCTAACAGCTACTGCTCTCTCTGCACCAAATTTCCCTTTATTGGCCTCTAGGAACCAACTGATTTATACACTCAACTAGCTGAACTCCAGGTCTTTCTCAAAGCTAGTTTGATGACTGGATTGGGGGGGGGGGGGGGCTGGTGGCTGCATGCCTAGAGCATGGTTGATTTAGGAAGAAGCAATGCCTCAGCCATTGCTGACAAACTGTGGACTCGCATAATATCCAGTGTACGAATGCCACCTTGCCCTACAAAAAATACTGGTCTTTGTGGGGGCATGGCCTTCAATCAATGCTGATGTCGGAGCACACGGATTAGGGAGAAGAGGGAGGCAGTGTGGGAGGGCACGGGGGAGGGGGATAGCTGATGTCTTGGCAGAGCCGAGGAGAGAGGGGCAGCAAATTCAAATTCACGTACAGCACACTTCCTCAGCGCTCTGCATTGATGGACTTGCCAGGACTCCACCCCTGGCCCTATCCGCATCCTGCCCCAGCTCAAAATACTGGCATTTACAGAGGACCAAAATCTATATCCCGGGTATTGTTGGGCATTTCCGATGCCACGGGGCAAGGACCAAAACCCAGGATAGTTAAAATCAGGCTGCCTTGGAGTCTCATAGACTCCATGGCTGATTTTTATCTGCTTTAATATTATTATTATGTATTAATATATACATATGTTTACAACTTGCTTTTCTTCTTTAATATTTCTTTGCTTGTAGGTGCTAAATGCAGCATCTTCATCAATGCAGAGAGCGAGAGGGTACAAGAGGGCCGAGGCTCTGAGCACTCAGATGGGGTAGTGAATGAGGTCAGGGGCTGGGGCAAACTTACCCAGCGCACACTGCAATGATTGGCCACATCGCTACCGTCAGCCTTGGCTGCTCCCAGTTTTAAATAAATGGCCAGTAAAAAAAGGTACCGATAGCGGCCCGGTGTCATAAATACCATCCGAGCCGGTGAAATCTAATCTAATCCAGTGTGAAATGTAAATAAATGTTTCTAGAAGTGTAGGCACTGTAGATGATACAGTATTTACAGTAATTATAACAGGGTACAAAGTGGTGGCACCAAGGCATTTAGGTTATCCATATTAATTATTATCATGTTTCTCTTGATATAACTAGCATATCATTGGCCAAACCTTCCCCTGGTAATGTTTTCTACCTACTAAACGAATTTTTGACACATCATATAAGTAACTAATTAATCTATATTTATTACTTTAACAAAATAATGGTATGATATAGAAAGATACTATACTTGAAACTGCTTGTATGATCTATAATGCTGTACCATATATTCTGTAGAAAAAAAAGGTCCAAGGTTCTCCTAGGCACACACCATGGCATGTTTTGAGCTTGTTCTCTGTGCTTGAAACACATCATGATGTGGGTCTAAAACAAACCTTGGAATTTAACGGAACCTGTGAGATTTTAAGATATGATGAATAAATGCTAAGCTTTATGGAATAGTGCCTAAGTGCTGGAAACCTTTCTCTACTGATGAGCTGGCAAGTATTTTCTTCATCTTACCGAATATATATATATATATATATATTACCTTACTATATATAAAGCAATTCTGTTAGTACTCACCTGTAGAATTGTTTTTGTTCTTGCATGGCACGGCCCGCTTCGGTATTCATAACAGATGGGTTATTCCGCCACAAGGTGGCGCAGTGGTACTGCAGAAAGCTGTGGCAGCTCCCGGCTCCCTATAAAAACGGGATTAACTAACAAGTTCCCAGCGTAGACAAGCAGTGAGACAAGAAGCCGGGAGAGAATAAAGGTAAGAATGTAAAAAAGGTAAAAAAACTCAATTAAACTTGGAACAATCACCATAAAAAGGCAACCAAGAATAACGATAACTAGGGTGGGGCGAAGCGGGCCGTGCCATGCAAGAACAAAAACAATTCTACAGGTGAGTACTGGCCAGTAGTTCAAGTCACTACCGCCTGAAGCACATTGCGGCCAAAAGCAGCATCCGCTGAGGCCTTAACATCAACTTTGTAAAACTTAGAAAAAGTATGAACAGAAGACCAAGTAGCGGCCTTACAAACTTGTTCAACAGAAGCCCAAGAAGCACCAATAGCACAAGTGGAATGAGCGGTTATTCTAAAGGGAGGTTCCTTCCCCTTAGCAGAATAGGCTTGAACCACCGCCTGACGGATCCACTTGCTGATAGTAGATTTAGCCGGAGGCTGACCCTTCCTTGGTTCAGAAGTGAGAACAAACAGAGCATCAGACTTCCTGAAAGTCTCAGTAGCAACCAAATAAAACTTCAGAGCCCTGACCAAATCCAGGGAGTGCAGTGTCCGCTCCTTGGAATTAGCAGGATTAGGACACAATGAAGGCAAGACAATGTCCTGATTAAGATGAAAGGCAGACACAACCTTAGGCAAGAAATCAGGCTTAAGTCGAAACTCCACCTTATCCTGATGCCGCTCAAAATAAGGAGGTTTAATGGAAAGCGCCGCTAGCTCAGAAACTCGCCTTACAGAAATGATAGCCACCAAAAAGGCTACCTTAAGAGTCAAAATGGGCAAGGCAGCCGGATAGGCTCAAAGAGAGGCCCCTGCATAGCAGACAACACCAGATTCAGATCCCAGATTGGTAGCAAAGGCTTACGGGGTGGACGCACATGGGAAACACCCTGTAAAAAAGTTTTAATCAGCCGGTGATTGGCAAAAGATCTTTGAAAAAAAATTGCCAGAGCTGAAACATGGCCTTTGAAGGTACTAAGTTGAAGGCCCAAATCCAAACTGTGTTGCAAGAATTCCAGAATCCTGGGAACACCCTACAGGGAAAAGACTTGGACTCACACCAGGCAATGTAAGCATGCCAGACCCTGTAATAGATAAAGGACGAGGAATTCTTCCTAGCCCTAATCATGGTATCAACAACAGAAGCAGGCAACCCCTGTTCCATCAAAATGGAGGTTTCAGCAGCCAAGCCGTTAAAGCCAGCGTTTGTAAACTGGGGTGGCGTAGCTGCCCCTGAGTGAGATCTGGATCCTTGGGCAAGACGTACCGGTCTACTGCCAACTGCATGATGTCTGCGAACCAAACCCTTCTTGGCCAACAAGGGGCCACTAGGATGGCCGGTACTCACTCCTGGACTACCTTGCGTATGACCCTGCCCAGGAGAGGAAACGGAGGGAACACAGAGAAGGCGGAACTCCGTCCAAGGCATTGCCAAGGCATCCGTGGCGAAGGCCAGAGGATCCTGAGACAGAGAAATAAATCTGGGAAAATTGTGATTGTGATGGGACGCAAACAGGTCCATGTCCGGCTGACCCCAGCGGTGACACAGGGAGAGAAAAACCCGGTTGTTGAGGGACCATTCCCCCAGACGAGACGTCCCCCTGCTCAGGGAGTCCGCCTCCTGGTTCTCCACCCCCGGAATGTAGACCGCTGAGATGCAGGGAACATGCTGTTCCGCCCAAGACAGGATCAGGGACACTTCCTTGAAGGCTCGCTTGCTCCGAGTTCCTCCCTGATGATTGATGTAAGCAACCGCCGTCTGGTTGTCTGAGCAGATCTGAACAGCCTGACCCCGAAGGTGGGTGGTTAGGCGAGAAAGAACCAACCTGATCGCCCTCAGTTCCAGGACGTTGATGGAAGCATGAGCCTCTTGTGGGCCCCACCGACCCTGGAACCTCAGGGACTTCCAGAAGCCCCCCCGACCTGTCAGACTGGCATCTGTGGTGACCGTCTCCCAGCACGGGGGCAGGAAGATCCTGCCCCCCAGAAGGTTCTTCGAGTCCAGCCACCACGAGAGGGACTGTCTGGCCAGAGGAGACAGAGCAAATTCCTGATCCAAGGACAGGGGGTCCCTATCCCAAACTGACAAAAGGTGCAACTGAAGATGTCTCATGTGAAACTGAGCAAAGGGGACTGCCTCGAATCAGGCCCACCAACTGCATCCCCTGATGGATGGAGGGATGAGGACACGATAGCAGAGCCCGAGCCTGCTTCTGAAGACCCTCCACCTTCTGCTGAGGAAGGAACACCTTGACCTGAGAGGTAACCAGAGTCATGCCCAGAAAGGACCTCACCAAGGACGGGGACAGAAAAGACTTGGGATAATTGATCACCCAGCCGAAGGACTGTAGAGTGGAGGTCACCATCTGAGTGTCTTGCTCGGCCTGAGGAAAGGACTGGACCACAATCAGGATGTCGTCCAGGTAAGGAATGATGCGGATGCCCTGGTTCCATAGCAGAGCCATCACTCCCGCCAGCACCTTGGTGAACACCCGAGGTGCCGAGATGATACCGAAGGGTAGAGCCACAAACTGGTAATGCTGATCCTCCAGTGCGAACCTTAAAAATCTCTGATGTCCTAGGAAGATAGGCACATGAAGATAAGCATCCTTGATGTCCACAGTGGAGTTCCAGGAGAGACGGGGATGACCACGGGGTCTGCCGTGGCCCCAAGAATCTCTACGACCACTGGGGAGGAGGGAGCCCCAGCCTCCTCTGGGAACACGAAAGGAAGGGAGGGGGGCCGAGGACCGCTGAGGCAGTCTGCCATCCTTAGCTAATACATCAAGACGCTCCCCAAATAGCCGCAGGACCACGAAGGGGAGACCAGTGAGAGCTTTCTTAGCAGCAGCAGCAGCTGCCCATTGGCGAACCAGACAGAGCGCATAGCCACCAAGAGCGCTGAGGCCCTAGCACTCAGCCGCACAGCATCATCCATAGCAGCAAGGATAAAGGCCACAAAATCAGAGCAAACCAAGAGGGTCCTAAACTCCTCCCCCCCTCTACGAGTTGAAGTGCCATCCAGGAGGCGCTTGAGTAGAGACTTTAGGGCAATAGCCGTAATAGCCGCGGCACAGGTAGGGCGCAAGCCAGCCCCCAAACAGGTAAAGGCATGACAGGCCAGCTAATCCATGCGCCTGTCCTCACCGTTCCTCAGAGTGGTAGTGTCCGGGGAAGGCACGACCGAAGTGTTGGACAAGCCTAGCACAGGGGCGTCCACTTCAGGGGGAACTGACCACCTCTTAACAAGATCAGCAGGAAAGGGATATCTCTTATCCAAACCCTTGGGCACAGCAGACAGCCTTTTAGGACGTTCCCATTCTTTAAGCACCATAGTGGTGAAATGTCCTTGCTCAGGGAACTCCAGACGCTGTTTAACAGGACGAAACAGCTCACCCCGTTTCCTTTTAGCCTCCACAGGGGGGGCAATGTGTAGGATTTAAAAAATGTGAGACAGGAAATTACCAGTGTCCTCAGGATTCCATGAATCCCCAGACTCCGGGTCACTGTCACAAACCTCTTGCTGGTCCCCAGAGGAGTCAGAGTCGTGAAGCAGTTCTCCTTCCTCCAGGGAATAGCGTTCAGTAGTGACATCAAATTCCTCATACTCCTCAGTAGAGCATGAGGGAGTAGAAGTCAGGTGCCGCTTCTTGCTAGAGGCCTTCTTAGGAACAGTCCTGGCAAGCTGCCTCTCAATACTGGCCACCTGCAGAGCCAGATCAGAGTGTGACTCCCTGCTTATGTCCCCCTCACTGGGGCCCAATTGCAGGAGCGGGGGAGTAGGTGAAGCAGAGGGATGCGCCGAGCTAGGAAGCGCAGCAGGCAAACCAGCTTGAAGCGCAAGGACACTTTCAGCGCACGGCATGCACACCGTGACACTGTTACACACAGGGGACACCCCACACATGGAACACAGCTGGGCTTGCCCCGAAGGACCAAGCACGCTATCCTCAGAAGCCTCCATACGGTGATTAACACAGGCGCAATAGGCCAGTGGTGGGTAAAGGCTACACAAAGCCACCCCGGGATGCCCTCCCACGGGATGCCCCCAGAAGTCAGTGAAGGGGGGGAAGAGGGGGAGGAAGGAGTGGAGCCGGGAGAAACCACAACCCAATGGTATCCCGCATGAAAGACATAAGTAAAAAGACAATGAGCATCCTGCAGCACATACATCCCAAATCAATAAACCCCCCCCCCCCCCCAAGGGGGACTCACGGACCAAAGACACCTCAGAGTCACTAGGCACAGACCGAAGGATAAGGCGACACACCGGAGGAGGTAGCGCCGCAGCCAGAAAGGGAGAAATCCAGATGCGCAGCTTGCCTAAAATGGCCCCGGCAGAAGTACCTCGAGGGGCAGCCAGCGAGGGGACAACTCGATACACGTCATCACCCAGAACCGCCCCCTCCCGAAGAGCGCGAAAACGGCTCTCACGTGAGCCGGCCAGCGCCATGACAAAGCAAAATCACCTCAGGTTATAGCGCCCACAGCCGAGGAACGCAGTACAAGGCAGCGCAGCAGTAAAAACACCACAATTACACGGAAAATGTCACCACTCACCGCTACCACCCGACCCCCCCCCCCCCCCCCGAACGAAGTCCGAGAGGGGGGGGGGGGCAGAGAGACGAGCCCAAGGCAGCGGCGAGCAGCCATGACCAGGGAGGGGTGGGGGGGACCCTAAAAGTAAAATAAGGGGATCATTCCCCAACAACTCGCAGAAGCCAGGAAAGAAACTCCGCATCCCTATTAGGTTCACCATAAAGCACAGGGTCTGCGGCTCTGAGCCACACTCCAGGAGCACTTGACCCTAGTTCTCTTCTACCCTCACCCGATCTGTCAGCCGAGGCTGGGAGGCAATGAGGGTCCAGAAACGGATGGAAATAGACTTGCAGGGCCGAAGGCTTGGTTGCCCCGCTCACCTGCGTAAGAGTGAGAGCCATCTTCTAACTTCGCAGTGTCACTGCAGAGGAAACACTGGGAACTTGTTGGTTAATCCTGTTTTTATAGGGAGCCGGGAGGTGCCACAGCTTTCTGCAGTACCACTGCGCCACCTTGTGGCGGAATAACCCATCTGTTATGAATACCGAAGCGGGCCGTGCCATGCAATAAAGAAAATATATATATATATATATTTGCCCCATAAGACACACCTGGCCATAAGTCAGCCCGCTGCAGATCCACGTGCCACTGCTGCAGCCGATCTCCATTGCTGAGGCCTGCACTTTATATTTTTCATTTCCTGATTACTATTTTGTTGATTTTGTTTTCCTGCTCATCTCTTACGTTGCCTTTGTTGGGTTGGCCAATAAAAAGTATTTCATTTTACAGTAACTTCAACATTCCTCTCTCTTCATCAATATCTGTTCCTCCTCATCTGTATTATTCCAACTTCTTCCGCTTTAATTTTACAGAAATCTGCCATCTTACCCTAGATGATAAGGAGAAAAAACAAGGTTACAATAAAGCAATCAGGCTGTAAATTAGACAAGCTCTGTAGACTCTGTTGTTAAATCACAGTGACACAAAATGACAGATTTATAAAAGGGTGGCCTCTGGGGAATGGAAAATGATCAGTACAACTTCAGAACTGCTGATGAATCCACCTTACAAGTGCTTATTATATGTGCTCCTTGGAGGGCTGTCATTTTGTCTGTATATTTTGTCAAACAGAAATCAAAAGTACCTTGTGTTTTAATGGCATTTTTTAGTTTTTATTGTTTTAAATTCAATGATGTTTGCATATATATATATATATATATATATATATATATATATGTCATATGTTGAAAACAAAATATTTTTTTAAAAAATCCACGAACCAGTCACTATTTAGAGCTCAACATTGTTCTAAATGTTTTCATTTTACCAGGCTTTAAGGATTCAAAAATAAACTAAAAGTTATTATGAGTAATTATGTGCTAGGCAAAAAAACTCACCCGATAATATATATTCCGACATAAATCCCTTATCAGCAAGGCTCACAATGGCAGTTGGAGGTTTCAGGGCATGCAGCAATAGATAAGCCCCTTTAACATTTCATAAGCTGGTCTGACTTTTTGCTGGAAATGTTGGGACATTTATACAAATATACTGGAGTCTTGTTTGAAAAGCTGCCCACTCTTCTTCAGTCTAAATACCTTTTTGGGAACATGCGCAGTGTGCGCCCTGATGTGAAGAGGTGAGCAGCACGCTCTGCACCCTCAGAGCACGCAAGCTCAGCAGGCCGCATTAACTGCCTAAAGTAGCTGGGGACCGTAACGGAATTACAAGATGAAGGTTAGCTGGTGAGTGGTGACTGGAGCTGCAGTGCAACTTAAAGTGGTAATAGAGGAGGTTGAGAATAGCAGATCGGTGGAGGGTCCTGCCTGGAGTGACCGAATACTGTGGTGCAGCTGCCATTCCATCTTGCCCCTTCCTGCCCATAGGAGGCAGGAGAACTTACGTGGACCACAGGAGTAAGCTCATGATGTTGCTTCTTTTTCAAGCCCACCTGAACCCTGTATTCCCTTACCGGATCTTTTTGGGGGATCATAGCTGCTTCCACCCCTTCAAAAGTAACTGCCCCTTGCTTTTTGATTTGCAACCTAAGACCTATCCTACTAAAGCCACCCGGGTCATTTCCTTACTTCAAGGAGATCCGCAGATGTGGGCACATCCCCTTTTAGAACAATCTGACCTGACTGTTTCCATGTTAAAGTGGACCAACACCCAGGATTTTGACTATCCTGGGTTTTTGTCCACTTCGGTGGGGCACCCCGACCGAAAGCCCCAAAAACTCACCTGTCCCCGCTCCCAAGTGACCGCTGCGCCAATCCCCGCCGCCGGACAAGCGAGGTCCGTCGCCGGACAAGCGAGCGCGCCCGCTGCCGCCTCCCCCGCGTAACTCTTACAGGGAGCGCGCCCGCGCCGGCCATTCACAAACGGCCGGCGCGGGTGCGCACCCTGCTAGAGGGATGCGTGAGCGGCGGCTCGCGCATGCGCCGCTGGATCGAGGAGCAGGTAGGGATTTCAGGGCTTTCTGGGGGGTTTCACACAGCGGGGCACCCCCAATCGGGGTGCCCCGCAGGTCCAATGCCGATCAGCATCGGGTGTTGGTCCACTTTAAAGTCTTTCTTCAATACACTATCTACCATGTATGATGATCCGGGTCATCTGCTTGCATCTGCTTGCAACTGGGTGAGGGATAAATCCACAAATCCCCCCTCCCAGAAGCAGAGCTGGACCCTCTTTGCACACACAAGGGTTGTACACATTTTTCTAGTGCACACCAGACATACTAAAAGGAATGATCAGATCCTAACATCCTCTAGTATGATCTCAAACTGTAAGAAAGTAGGACATTTGGCATAGAAGCTATACTGAAGCTGTAAGTTGACCACCATCTGAGGGTCAAAGTGTATGTTTAGCGCCAGGGTCAAAGCATTTTGGGCTAAGATATATAATCTCATGGAAAATGTGCTGCAGCGGGGCCGCCGTCAGCAATGATAGCGCTTACACAACCGTTATTAAACAGGGTCTAAGTGAACAAGAACAGTAAGGATGAAAAGATGAAAAATGTTGGCAGAATTGCCCGGGGCTCCATTTTGCTTGTGGGATCTGGCGGTGGGCGAGCAGGGAGGCTGTAATTTAAAAACAAACAATTATATTTCAAAATAAAAAAAGGAGAAAATGAGTTTTAAAACAATCAGAGAGCAAAATACCATTTTGTGAATACTCACCTTGTAAAATGGGTATTATAAGTATGTCACACACCCCGCTTCAAGAATCCATAACATGTGGGTAATATCGTCCTGAAGAGGCGTTCCTGCAGAGATGATAGTAACAAGAAAGCCCCTCCCTGATCCATAAATACCTGGGACCTCCCACTCATCACCCAGTATACAGAAGCAGTAAGATAAGGGACCAGGAAGAGGCAAATATAAAAACGCAACCACGCAAAGTTCACTAAATGGAGCATCCTGAAAACAGAAAAGGGCGGGTTGAAGCGGGGTGTGTGACATACTTATAATACCCATTTTACAAGGTGAGTATTCACAAAATGGTATTATTCTAAGTATGTCACACACCCCGCTTCAAGAATCCATAACATGTGGGACATCCAATAGCAGTGTCCATAACAAGGGCGGGGAACCAAAACTAGGCAACAATGCACAACTTCAAACCACTGCAGCTTGCAAAACTTTGCGTCCAAAACCAGCATCCGCGGACGCCCAAACATCAACCTTGTAAAACTTGGAAAAAGTGTGAACAGACGACCAGGTAGCGGCCTTACAAACTTGCTCAACAGAAGCCTGGTGCTGAAAAGCCCAAGAAGCTCCAACCGCACGAGTAGAATGAGCTGTAACACGAAAAGGGGGACTCCTCCCCTTGACAGAATAGGCCCCAATGATGGCCTGACGAATCCAAGTACTAATGGAAGATTTGGCAGGAGCCAAACCTTTCCTAGGCCCGGAGGGCACCACAAAAAAGGCGTCCGTCTTACGAAAAGAAGACGTAACCTCAAGATAATGTTCCACAACACGAACCACATCCAGAGAATGCAACGCCCTTTCCTCGTCGTTGCTAGGATTAGGGCATAGAGAAGGCAGAACGATGTCCTGATTCAAATGAAAAGCCGAGACCACCTTCGGAAGAAAATCCGGCTTGAAACGAAAGACAACCTTGTCCTGATGCTTCTCAAAGTATGGAGCTTTAATGGATAAAGCTGCCAACTCAGAAACACGCCTAGCCGAAGTGATAGCCACCAAAAAGGCCACCTTTTGAGTAAGCGAAGACAAGGCAACCTCATTCAAGGGCTCAAACGGAGGACCCTGAAGAGCAGAAAGAACCAGGTTCAAATCCCAAACTGGAACCAAGGACTTCCTAGGCGGACGTACATGCGTGACTCCTTGGAAAAAGGTCCTGACTAAAGGATGAAGTGCAAAGGACCTTTGGAAAAACACCGCCAGGGCAGAAACCTGCCCTTTCAAGGTACTAATTTGGAGCCCCAGATCCAAACCATGTTGAAGAAACTCCAGAATCCTAGGAATGGAGAACTCACGACAAGAGAAGGACCTACCTTCACACCAATCAATATAGGACCTCCAGGTCCTGTAGTAAACAGAAGAAGAAGACCGCTTCCTGGCACTGATAAGAGTTTGAATCACCGCGTCAGAAAGACCTTCTTCCCTCAAGATGGCGGATTCAGCAGCCACGCCGTCAAAGCCAGCGATGGTAAATTGGGATAGCGTAGCCGACCCTGGGTGAGCAGGTCCGGCAGCAGAGGCAGAGCGAACTGATCCTCTGCCAGTCTTACAAGATCTGCGAACCAAACGCGCCTTGGCCACTTCGGGGCCACCAGAATCGCCGACGCGCCTTCCAAGGCCAGTTTGCGCACCACTCTGGCTAGCATTGGAAACGGAGGGAACAGATAAAGGAATCCCAGATCCCTCCAGGACAGAGACATGGCATCCACCGCCAGAGCCAGAGGATCCTGCGAGAGAGACACAAAGACTGGAAGCTTGTGATTGTGACGAGAGGCAAAGAGATCCACCGCTGGGACCCCCCACCTGCGACATATCGAACGAAACACCCTGGGACTGAGAGACCACTCCCCCTGACGAGAGGAGGCCCTGCTCAGCAAGTCCGCCTCCGTGTTCTCCACCCCCGGAATGTAGACTGCTGAGATACACGGGACGTGGGTCTCGGCCCAGTCCAGAATCAAAGACACTTCCCTGAGGGCACTCTTGCTGCGAGTCCCTCCTTGGTGATTGATGTAAGCAACCGCCGTCCTGTTGTCCGACCGGACCTGAACCGGCAGGCCTCTCAACTGATGAGTCAAGCGAAACAGAACCAACCTGATGGCTCTCAACTCCAGAATATTGATGGGCTCGTGAGCCTCCTGAGGACTCCACAGACCCTGAAACTGGAGGTCCTTCCAAACACCCCCCCAACCTGACAGACTGGCATCCGTGGTCACCGTTTCCCAACGAGGAGCCAGGAAGGATCTGCCTATCGACAGATTGACAGACCCCAGCCACCATTGTAGGGAACGACGAACTCGGGGAGTCAACCGGAAGGACCGGTCCAATGACGACTGCGACCTGTCCCAAACCGTCAACAGATGCAGCTGAAAGGCCCTCGTATGGAACTGCGCAAAGGGAACTGCCTCGAATGAGGCCACCATTAACCCCACCAGCCTCATCCCTAGTCGGATGGTCGGATGAGGAGCCAACAAGAGAAGCTGAACTAACTCCTGAATCAAAAGAATCTTGGCCTGGGGCAGAAACACCCTGGCCTGTGAAGTGTCCAGAGACATTCCCAGAAAGGTCACAACTCTGGACGGACAAAGAGAAGACTTGGGGCGATTGATCACCCAACCGAACCTCTCCAGAGTGGACACCACCACTCCGGTGTCCAACTCCGCTTGGTTGAAAGAAGAGGCCATGATCAGTAGATCGTCCAGATAGGGCACAATGCGGATACCCTGAACTCTGAGCAGTGCCATCACCCCCGCTAGCACCTTGGTGAAAACCCGAGGGGCCGAGGTGAGACCGAAAGGAAGTGCCACAAACTGAAAATGCCGATCCTCCACCACAAACCTGAGAAACCGCTGATGTGCTGGAAAAACCGGAACGTGTAGGTAAGCATCCTTGATGTCTATGGACGTCAGAAAGTCTCCCTGACGAAGAGAGTGAATGGCCGAGCGCAGCGTTTCCATGCGGAATTTGCGCGGCCGAATAAACCTGTTGAGAAACTTCAGATCCAAGATAGGACGGACCGACCCGTCCTTCTTGGGAACCGTGAACAAATTGGAATAGAAGCCCCTGCCCTGTTCCGAGGGGGGCACTGGGCAAATGACAGCCATGTCCAGAAGATTCTGTACTGACACCAGGAGCCCCTGCGCCACCAGAGGCTCCGAAGGCATCCGAGACCTGAAGAACCTGGAGGGGGGGCGGAGCTCGAACTCTAGCTTGTAACCGGAAGACACCACTTCCCGGATCCATCTGTCCGAGACTTCTTGATCCCAGATATGGGAGAAGTGTCTCAGCCGTCCCCCCACCCGCAAGGGTGAGGGCGCCCCCTCATTGCTGAACTGGCTTAACAGCCGGTTTGGGCTTAGAGCCCCAACTGTATCCAGAACGGGCACGCCCTCTACCCCTGTTTCCGGAATCTCCTCTGGAAGAGGGAAATGCAGATCCTCTGCCAGATCTGGCTCCACGAAAGGAAGTTGAAAAGGCAGGCGCCCCCCGAAAAGGACGGCGCTGCTTCTTACGTTGAGGCAACCTACCACCCTTGGTGACGGAGTCCAAAGTTTCACCAAAGAGCCTCAAGCCAACAAAAGGTAAAGCCGTCAGAGACTTTTTTGACATAAAATCGGCCGCCCACTGGCGCAGCCACACCGACCGCCGAATAGTCACCAACAAAGCCGACGTCCTACCACACATCATCAAGGCGTCATCCAAGGCTGTTAATACAAAGGACAAAAATAACTCACACCGTTTGAGACTAAGGAACTCGGCACTACCAGGGCGAAGCCCGGAAGAGGTCAACAAGTCCCTGACCACAGACCTGGCAGCCAAAACCATAAGCTCGGAGGCGCACACAGGCCGTATGGCTGACCCAATGCTAGAAAAGCCATGACAAGCCATTTGATCAATACGTTTATCCTCCCCATCCTTAAGGGTGGAACAATCCGGTCTATTTAAAACTGAAGAATTAGACAATCCCAAAACCGGAGCATCGACCTCGGGTGGGGAAGCCCAGCGCTTAACCGCCTCCGAAGGGAAAGGATATTTCCTATCCCAACCTTGAGGGATACCAGGGAGCCTAGCCGGCCTGTCCCATTCCTTGTCAATGATTTTGTCAAAGTGCCGTTGCGTAGGAAACTCCAAGCGCGGCCTGGATTCCTCAAACAACTCACCCTCCTGTTGTGACGCCACCTCGGGGGGGGAGATATTCAGAACCTCCAACATCAGCGCCAGGGCGTGGGAAGAATCCGAGGATCTCCCCAACTCACTAAACTCCGCATCAGCGCCAGCGGACTGCTCATCGTCCGAGACCTCTGAACCCTCAGAAACTTCACCTTCCTCTAGCCCAGAATAATCAGACCAATCCAGATTATTAAACTCATCCAAAACATCAACCGGCATAGCCGGAGACAAATGCTTCCTTTTCGCCGGAGCCTTACGGGCGACCGAACTGGAAACAATTCTCTCAAGATTGGCCAATCTGGCGCACATCTCAGATTGCAGATCCCGACCCATGACAACGTCACTCGGAGCGCGTGTCAGGGTGGGAGGTTGAGATGACTCGGCCGGCGGTGCTGACCCAGACGCCTGGGGTCCGGACTGCCGCGCAATAGTTTGCTGTGCACAAGGTATACAAAGCAGTACATCGTCCCCAGAAATGGATGCAGCACACAACATGCATCTATTGGAATGCCCCGAAGGTGCCCCTGCCCCAATATCCGGGGATGCCTCCATCAGGTGAACTTTTAATAGTCTCCAAGACCCAGGGAATTACGCCAATAAGCGACCCGGGATGCCCCTTTAGTGTCCCGAGTGGGAGGATTTAAGCCAATAATGAACCCAGGGATCTAGGACCGGGAGAAAACCCCCTAAATTACTAAAGAAGGATCCTCCTGATAACACCACCGCTCTAGAAGAGAAGAAAAGAAGGGACCCTTAAATGAATGAAAAGGAAGAACTAAAATACAAAATAGAATAACCAGATAAGGCCCAAGGGCCACTCACGTATCCAGATGGCGAGGAGCAATGGCGCCGCACAGCCAACACGAGGTGCAGGGAGAAGGCAAAAGGAGGCGTGGCAGCGCGGACTACCGCGCGAAGATGGAGAACCTCCCAACGCCGCCCACCGCAGGGAGCCCAAGCTCCGCATCGGAGCCTCCGGAGACCAGCCCAAGCAGCGGGGAGACGGAGCCGCAGCGCGCGCGAACGCCCCGGCCCCGCCCTCCCCTCCCGAAGCGGCCGGGAAGAGAGACCCCGGCTGGGAACCAGAGAGACCGGCGCCGCCGACTGCCGCGGCGCCGGACAGGGGAACAAAACGAGCGGGCGGGAGTGACCGCCGCCGCCGGCGGAGCACCCGCCCAAGCCGCACAGAAAGCGGGGAGCCGGTCGCGGCAGCCGCCGCGGCCCGGCCCCGCCCCCAGTGGAGAGTGTGTGAGGAGAATTTTCCCCTCACAATACACATAACACCAGCACCCCGGCCATGATGGCGGCCGCGGTGCCAACCGAGTGCATAAAAACAAAAACACACACAGAGTGAATAAAGGCTATAAGGGCAGAAGGCTATAGTGAGAGAGACCCCCCCCCCAAACCCCACTGCATAAATCATGGGAAACTAAGGGGGGCCCCCCGGGGCCCAGCACCAAGGGACGGGGCATCCCAAACCGGGGTCACCAACCCGGCGTCCCGCCTACCCTCTTTAGTTAGGGTCTCACGGGGAACTCAGCACCAAGGCACCATCGGTGCCAGCATACCCTCGCTCGGGCCCGCAGCCAAGACTGAGGAGGCATAAATTTTCAAGTCTGACAGGAAAGGAGAAAACCCGAACGGAAATAACCAGAAAACAGGCCGGGAGTTACCCCGGCTACCTGACATCCCCCTGTGCAAGGAGGAGAGATCATCTTCTGACTTGCTCGCCGTCTTGCAGAGATGGAAAACTGGGTGATGAGTGGGAGGTCCCAGGTATTTATGGATCAGGGAGGGGCTTTCTTGTTACTATCATCTCTGCAGGAACGCCTCTTCAGGACGATATTACCCACATGTTATGGATTCTTGAAGCGGGGTGTGTGACATACTTAGAATATGCTATTTTGGGATTTTTACATACTAGCCAACATGACGATAATTGAATCTATATCTCATGGAACCTTATTGAAGAGCTCTAACACATGCCACAGCCACAACTCATCTTGCTCCACTTGCATTTACCTCAGCCACAACCTCGCCTGACCTGCTCATGACACCACTGCCACCTTAAAGCCACATCACTAGCAGCGTTTCGAGCCACAATAATGGCTCATTTCCAATTTTCAAACGAATAATAGCTAAAGCAAACACATTCAGATAATAATTGTTCTGTGGAAATGCCCACTGCAATCAACAAGATATTGTTCAATGGTCAAGTGCCATATTGTTTTGGCTGACACAAAATTTGTGATGGCATTACCATCAGCATGTGGAAACAGAAATTGACTGCAAACAGGATTATACAAATACCTTGAAGTGGATGAATTGTTAGAACGATCATAATTGAGATCATAATTAAGATTGTTCTAACAAGTCATCCACTTCCAAATGCAAGTCACCTGATCTCATATAAGTCATATGATTGTTTGCTCGCTCAATAAATGGTAAGTTAATCTGTTGATGGAAATGGGCCATAAGTCCATATTGACTATAGTGTGTGCACTAGAATTACACGAAACAAACCTTCAAACAGCTCCTGTTTGCTCCCTGCCCTGTACCGTAGACCTTTTACCTATTGTTTCTGTTGGTTTTGTAATTCTTGAACAATGCTTATAAGTTGGAGGGAGTGGCCAGTGGGAGGCGAGCAGCATAGATTTAAAGCGGTCCTTCACTCTGAATAAGAGTCTATCTTATATGTTTCCCACACCCTGTACGTACAGATTGCTCACATTAAAAATCATCCTACCTGCAGCTACTGCATGTTATGAGTCTTTAAACATCCAAGATGGCGGCTTATGGAAGCCGCCATCTTATCAGGCAGCCTGCAAACAGGAAGTGCCTCCTGACTGTGCTGCTCTGCATTCTGGGACTGCTGACCTTTACCTGACCCCAGCTCTGCTCTGTCTGAGCAAAGCACAGCTATAACCCGCCCCCCTGTACCTTATCCCACTCTCCTCTCCTCAGTAAGTGGGATGCTTCTGAGTCAAGATGGCGGCGCCCGTATCCTAAATTTCTGAACAGAGTTGCAGCCCAGTGGGGGAAAGAATAATAAGTTAGTGACTAAAAACTTAAAATATATTAATTTTAGATGCTGGGGAACCGTTTTTTAAGTGCTTGGGCTTTTCATTAAATCATGCTGAAGGTCCGGTTTAATTAAACATTCAATGCCATTTATTCATATGCACAGTCTAGAATGTTTTTTTGCAGGATTCCTACGCATGTGCTGTGGGATCCTGGATCAAGGTACTTTTGCAGGATGCCCATGCATGTGCTGTGGGACGCTGGATCAAGGTACATTTAGGGCCCCCTGCAGGGTTTCATGCTGCGAGACATCCTAAAATGGATGCCCTAGGAATAGGGAATGAAACCCAGGATACTTAAAATCACAGGTTGTGGTCCTTTTTAAGCAACTGTGGGTAGGTAGATTAAGATATACCTAGATGGATTCTTGGAGATATATATGAAAGTATGAGTGCTCATTGGGTCTGGCTGGAGAGAGTTGTGGAGGCCCCCCAGTTGGTAAGAGGTCCTGAGGCAAGAGCTCTTTATGCCCTTGTTATATACAGCCCTGCCTCTGCTTGTGACCATGCTTAAACATAATATTTATGACAATAAATATAACATTCTACCAATACAATAAAAATGTCATATACCAGTAAATGCAATCTCTTTCATTTTCTATCTAGAAACAGATAATGGTTGATTAATGGTAGGCCTGACACACTTTTATGGCAAGCGGCCAGAGTACATTATTATCTCTGATTCAGATAGCGGATCATCAATAGTCCTCACACATCTCTGGTAAACAGGCTGAAACCAAGCTGCCAAGAAATCCCTGCAGAGATTTTAGACTGTGGACAAACAGAGTTGCTTGGAACAGAGCTGCACTCCTGCTGGTGTACTCCGGTTCCTTGTGTACTGTGGATACACAACCTGACAGGTGCAGGCAGGCACACAGCCAGCATGGGCCTGAAAAAGGGGAATATGAAAAAGTGACATAAGAACAAATAGTCTTGCATGTAATATTTAGGCTACATTCTCACCATGCAGTGTGGCGCAATAGTGATTTGCAATGACGTGCACCACAATTGTGAATCTGAATCCCAGTCCATGTCAGTGTATTGGCTCTTTCACTCTTGCTATTGCGAGATTACAATCTAAAGAACTCAACCTAAAGGACGAGAGGTTGGGACACAAAGGGTATGCACTAAGTGAGGTGGCAAGTGATCTGAAAGTTGAAAACACTGTTAAATGGGATGGTTATGTAAGAAAGATGATAGGCTTGTCTTAATAGGTGAGTTTTAAACCGGACCTTCAGCGTGATTTAATGAAAAGCCCAAACTCTTAAAAAAACGGTTCCCCAGCATCTAAAATTAATATATTTTACGTTTTTAGTCACTAACTTATTATTCTTTCCCCCACTGGGCTGCAACTCTGTTCAGGAATTTAGGATACGAGCGCCGCCATCTTGAATCAGAAGCATCACACTTACTGAGGAGAGTGGGATAAGGTACAGGGGGGCGGGTTATAGCTGTGCTTTGCTCAGACAGAGCAGATCTGGGGTCAGGTAAAGGTCAGCAGTCCCAGAATGCAGAGCAGCACAGTCAGGAGGCACTTCCTGTTTGCAGGCTGCCTGATAAGATGGCGGCTTCCATAAGCCGCCATCTTGGATGTTTAAAGGCTCATAACATGCAGTAGATGCAGGTAGGATGATTTTTAATGTGGCCAATCTGTATGTACAGGGTGTGGGAAACATTGTCGAATGGCAAATTATATGGGTAAGGGCTTGCCAGAGGAGTGGAGCAGCATGTGTGAAGTCCTGGACATGAGTGGTAGGAGGTGATCAAGATTGCGGACAGGAAGAGGTCTTAAGCAGATCAGAGAGTGCGTCTTGGTTGGTATTTTTGCACTAGGCAAACAAATGTAGAAAGGGACTTTGTCCTCTGCTAGTTAGTGAAATCTGAAGTGTTATTTTTTTTGTTTCAGTTATATTCTGGCACGTTTCTCCTCTGCCGCTTATAAATCACATTGGCTGTTGTGGGTAAGTGCTCCATCTAGTGCATTCTTTGTAGTATGACACATTCAGGGCTATATTTCCAACCCTAGCCAACCTTAAACCTATGCCTAGGGCAGACGCCTGGAGGGGGGCGATGGCATTGCTGCTCAAATAAAAAAATATCCTGTTGTACAAACATTGATTGTGTGGAAAGAGGGGAGAAGGAACAAGGGGTTAAACACATTCCGCAGCTGTCTCCCTACCACTGCCTTTGTCACATAAATCCTGCGTCTGGAGTCAAAATCAGTAAGTCGTTAACATGTAATATGCTTGTCTGCTTTCTTATATTCTATTGCAATCTGACTAAACAAAAACACATGCAAGCACTAAAAGTGCTCAGACAGCATGAACAGAAGGTACAGCCCTGGACACCTGGTCATGATTCACACAGGACAAAACAGTGGACACTCTTTGGCATGTCCGTGTGAGTGGCCCAGGTGCTGCAGCAATTTGGTGACGGTATTGCTGAATAAAGATGAATTAACATAATGAAATAATGTAATAAACCATGATAGACTATTGGATAGCTTATATTAACCCTTTAACTGCCAGCCACGTAAAATGTATGTGGCTGCCTCTCCTCCACTTAAACGCCAGCCACGTGAATTCTACGTGCCTTTCTTCCCTGCTAGCGCCCCACCAAAGAAACCTCTCCTGACCTGTCTATCGATCCGTCTGGGTCTCCTTTTCAATCGGAGGCCTCCAAACCCCCTCCGGGCTCCCCGGGCTACAGGAGAGTGCCCGGTATTCCCTTCAACGGGGGGGGGGGGGGGGGGTTGCGGGCCTCCATTCCTCCCCTCCCCGACAGGGCCCCCTCCCACTGCTTCCACCAAGGGCGCCTCTTTGTGGGCGGGGTTGATGACGTCATCCTGCCCACGTTCCCGCTCCCAGCCTGACAGGTGTCAGATGCGATGATCGCTGGGTAGAGAGCCTCCCCTCTCCAGCGATCACCGCATCTGTCATCAGATCCAGGAGCTGTCGATTGGAAGTGAGTAAAGAAAAAACATTTTTTTTAATAACATAATTTTCTGTGTGTGTTTTTCTTTTACCGTTAACCCTTTGTGATCCATGAGACCCCTATAACAGTTCACAGGGCTCTGGGTCTGGCAAGCCACCTGCGGCTAGCTGATCCCTGGACTGATTATGCTGGGTAGGAGGGATCTCATGTCATTTTTGGGCGGATTTTGAATTGTTTTCAATCCTTAAAATCCTGTTAGAGGGAAGTGGGGGATGCGTCCGCCAGTGTGCTCGCCTTCGAGAAGCTCCTGGACGCAGGGGCTCATGCCGATCCGAGCGTGCTGATTGGACGAGTGGCCGTGCATGCGTCGTAGGACCTGGAAGAGGTGAGTTTGTTCGGGTGACCTAGGAGGTGCCCACCCCCGAACGGGGTGCCCCGGGGGCAAGGACCCAGGATAGTCTTTTTCACTTTTAAATATATTAGTTAGCTCTGCCATTATCTACAGAATATGGAATTGGAACCAAGTATTGCCAACATTCTATTTTACCTGAACAGAACCAAATTTGCTAAATTCAGGTAGAAATTATCTATGACCTGAATCCGAATCTCAGCACTACTTGTGGGTGCAGCATTCTGGTGTGTACTTGGGTTTTAGTGACACAAATCCTAAGGCCGACCCTGTATGGGACTTACAGTCACTGCCCTGATGAAGCATTAGGGAATTTTGGGACTAGTGGCTCACTCAGTAATAAGGATGGGGGATGGCAGCCAGGTAGGTAGAATTTTGGAAGGTCATAATGTCCTTGTAATGCGCTATATTAGAAGATAAGTAGAAGACACAGGAAAGCATGATTAGCAAGTAAGCTTAATGGCACAGAATGATTGTGGAAATTCCCCTGCACAAGTTGTTAGCACAAAGCACTCCCTTCTGCCTGATTTCATGCCTGTGGGCAAGTACAAACCAATAATAAGCGTGTGCTGAAATCCAAAGTCATTTTGTGGCAAGCCATAATCAGCCCTGGTGTGTGCCAGGAGACAGCAGGATCGTCCTTGTCTACGCTCAGCATGTGCAGGGCCTAAATCCCTTTTGGGGCCTATTTGATTGTTGCTGGCGGGTCTCAACCTAATGCAAGTGAGAGGCCGGTAATGGGAGCCGAAAGCTTTGATTCCAACTCCTAACAAAGCGCTACTAAATTATGCATTAGAGTCAAAGTGCACTCCAAAGAGCTGAAGACTTTGTTAAAGTGGATGCTTGGGTTAACTCCACAATTCCAACAACAGCTAACAAATCATGCCATTGTGAAGCTGTTCTAGCGGGGCCTATTGCCTGCTTGATTATTTTAATGGCATCATTTAACACGCTAATGATTAATAGCTGATTTATTGAATAGATTATAAACAGTAGGGCAATATTTGGTGCTTGCATTCATTAGATAATAATAACAATGAAAATCAACTAATGATTTAAGTACGTGTCAACTGTTTTAAAGAATAGAACATTAATTTTACTGCCTGACTGCAAGCCAAACTACAGAAAAAAGTTGCCAAAAGGGAAGCAATGCTGCCAAAGATATAGTTACCTGTAAAATATATGCAAGGAGCAGCAGTATTTAAAGTATCTCATGAAATCTGACCTGCACTTTTTACTCCTAGTTCTAAATCTAAGAGATAATTCAAGGTAAAAAAGTGTGCTTTTTTGTAGAGAAAACTGCTATTCACTTTCATTGTATACCTTGGAGGTGATTCAGCACCCAGTGTGAATAGAGCACTTCTACTTTTATCACCTAAAGTAAACTGTGTTCCCCTGGTACTAAACTGATCCCATGTCATATTTTACATGTAACAGACTGTGATCTTTTCACTTCTACTCCAAATAATCTCCTCCTGAGGAATTCAGGTTCTTGCTCGCTCATTACTCTACTCTTACCTCTCAGATCGCACTTTTAGCATTTCCCAGTCTGACACGGTATCCTCCGTGCATCTGTCCTTGGAACCCTACTCTTTTTAATCTTTACCTATGACCTTGGACAACGTATAAACACTCTTGACTTCTATGCAGATGACACCCAAATCTATCTTTCTGGCCCTGACCTCTCCTCATTTTCATTCATTTTTGCTCTCTTAAGCTGAATATGTACAAAAGAAAGCTTGTCATCTTCCCATAATCCAATTCTGCTCCCATTTTCCTCATACGTTTTATCACTAGTCCAAAAATACCAACCCAGAGGTAGTCTCCGCTCTGCCCATGATCTCCCTCCCCTCTATCTTGATTACCTTCTCCCACTCCTGAATCGAGGACTTCACATGTGCCACGCCACTCCTCTGGAATGCTCTTCCTCATACAATTTGATGCTTCCCATCCATTAAAACTTTCAAAAGCACCTTTAAAACCCACCTATTTAGATAAGCCTATCACCTGACTTAACCACCATCTTACAGTTTTATCACCCCTCAAAAACCCTGGTCACCTGCTGACATACTCTATGACCCAGCCTATTGTCTCAACCCCTTTCCCTTTAGATTGGAAGCTCAAAAGGGCAGGAGCCTCTCCTAATGTATTCCTGCATCTATGTGTTGATTGAGTGACTCACTCTAGCTGCCTCTCCGCAGGCTATAGCTATTCGGGTTTCATGAGGCACCTCATACGGCAGCCCCTGCCTGAGGCTCAACAGTTCATTTATAGCACATCCGGACTATATTAGAGCTGGACCGTCGCTACTTTGCAACTCAACTTCCCTAACTGGCCAAACTTCGGGGACCTAAAGAGCACTGTTTCTCAACCTGCAGTACACTTACCCCAGGGGGTACTCAGCAGTGTTCCCGGGCTACCCTATATGGGGTGTCAAAGAATAGTTTAAGAGCTGCAATGCATCCTTGAAAAATCTGAGGTCCACTTTGTGAACCAGGCGGTGGGTGGACATAGCCCAGGTATTGGCTGGCTTTTTTTGCCATGGATTTTTTAAAGAGGAAGTCCAACACTCCATCCACCCATCCCATCCTCTGTGCTAAGCCCAATGTGAGCAAATACATAAACAAAACTCACTTGGTAATTTGCACAGAAGCTGAAACTGGGATACTGACTGACAAGATCAGTCACCCAATCCCATGCAGTGTGAGTTTACGGGTCTGACACACAAATCAAATCTATGGCTAGCATGACGAGAGGATTTTTACGATCGGCCGAGTTGTTTTATTATTTTAATGCCCAATGTGGGCTTAGCCCAGAGGAAGGGAGTGGAGGTTGGGATTCTAAAAGGCTTGGACTACCTCTTTTGAAGCAGGTCACAATTGGCAAGAAACTTTAAAGAGAAACAAAATCCAGGAATCTGACTTTCCCAGGTTGAGTTCCATTCCCCGGGCAACCTGAATTGGGAACCCCCCAGAATGCCCAGTAGAGCTCACTTCTTCCTCGTTCCTATGGGGCATTCGCATGCGAACAGCCAATCAGAGCCGATTGCCGTGTTTACATCCTTCGGCAAACGGCTATCATTGTCTTTGATGGGGAGTGCATGCTGCTGAATCCGCGATGGCGTGTGCGCTCCCGTCCCAGCCTATATATATGGCTGGGATGGGAGCACACTCCCCATTGAAAACAACGAGAGCTGTTTGCCAAGTGACATAGTCACGGCAGATGGCCCTCATATGATGAGAGCTTGCGCATGCATCGTTGGACCAGGAAAAGGTAAGCGATTACAGGTGTCCTAGGGGGTTTCCCCGGGGGGGGAAAGCCAGCAGCTGGCCCTGAAATGTTTTGATCAGTTTTAACAGCAAGTTTAACTCCTCCTCATCGTAACCCATATCTAACAAAAACATTGCCTCTATTTTGGGTGTATTATAACTCGTAGCACTAAATTGCCAAATATTTCTAAAGGTTGGTTCAAAGTTTAACAGGTTTACAGCATTGCTAAATAGATTCTGGTTCACAATGTATCAGAGGAATTCATAATCAGAAATAAATTACCATTTTCACAGGGTGTCTGTCAGTTATTGACAAGTCTGACACTCTCTGCTTGGTGGAGAGCAGTGACAGGAGGGGGGTTACTGGATAACACAGGGGAAATGATTGAAAGTAGAAAACCGTTCTTATATGTTACAATGATTTGAAAAATATATAGAAATGAGGAATCTAGAAATCTTTAGGCTTAGGCTTGTTTACATTTTTTTTTATTTCATTAAAGGACAAAATAATACAATCTGATACATTTTAGAATCTATTATAAGAAAACAAAGAATTCAGTTAACAGTTTTAGCCCCTTCTTAGATTCTCTCGATTAGATTGCATTCAGATTGATTGAAAAACAGAAGCTTGTCATGAGAAATTAGACTTGCTCTTATTCTTGAAGCATCAATGGCTTCCTCAGCTGACTATGACTTGAACAATACAGAAAATCAGCTTACATGGATAGGCTCTACACGTGGCTCTCACTATCTAACTGATTTACAGGCTAGGGGTATTAAAGATGGCAGTATATTGGGATGCCCAGCAAAGTCAAACCCTCTAGTTTCCCTGATTACTCACCCCAATCCTCAATCCGACAGGGTGCTTCAAAGAATGACTAGGCTTAGTAGCAGCTGCAGGGTCAAGGATCAAGGTGAGTGCACAAACTACTGGCCATGCCAATTTAGGATTGTAAAATGTCTGAGAAAAGACCAACACATTTATATGAGTTTTGGCCCCTACCATGCACAAACTGCCACTTCAAGCAAAGATAAAGCACAAATCTAAATCTAGTCTAATAAAAATTGCAAGAAAAATCCCTTTGGGACATGCACCCCTATAGCAATGCATGTCCTATTCAGTAGAGGTAAACGTGTCACCTTTATCCATGAGTTCCATGAGTTAGTCCTAATCTGTGGGAGACTTGACTGTATAGTGGATCTTCTGCACAGGCAAGTATAGAAAATCCAGGCCCAGAGAATCAATTGTCTGTATTTTATTTTCCTTCCTACCCAAAAATATTTTTTAAAACAGTGTTAAGGATAAAGGTAAATTCAGCACCAGGTCAAAAAGGTTCTATTTACATCTGGTGCTGAATCACCCCCAAGGTAGACTATGAAAGTGAATGGCAGTTTTGTCTCTTAAAATGTAGTGCCATTTCTCACCTGGTGCAGACCCCACGGTCATCCCAAATATCTGTGTGGCTGTAAAACCAGTAACATGCTAAGGCAAGCAAACAAATATATGCTAAGTCGGGCTGGTGGCAGGGAGACCCGGGACAATGCCCGGACGGCCGCACTGCTTTAGTGCCAGTTGGGCTGCTGGCTTTAACACGCACATTCAATCCCTGCCCCTTAGTCTCAATCGTAGCCCTCTGTACCCTGTCCCACTGTACCTACAAGCCAAGGAATCCCAGCCCCCAAAGCTATACACCCTGCATCATGTTTGGGGGACTCAGCAAGGATGTTTGGGGCCAGCCAGGGTCTGGTAAAATCCAGGACAGATTTTTGGCCCCAATCCACCCCTGGGTATATGTTGTCTAGAACAAGAAGGACAGGCATATATTACAGCAAAAAACCTCCCCTGATCGGGAATCAGCCGTCTTCAGGGGAGTACATACCAGGGGGCTGCCCAGGGTGGTCTGTGTTGTCTGGGGAGCTGCCACAGTATGGCATTTCTCTGGGATGTATATGTAGGTTAGGGTTGAAAGATGTACAAGATGGAACCAAGATGCCAGCACATTGTGCTGATGCCAGGCACGCTGCGTGTAAAGCAATGAGGGAAACAAGGTACTGGCATCCTATGTTTCATCCTGTGCCAACTATGGCCCTACTAGTGCAGCCTGCAGAAAACGCAACACTGCAAAATTCATCAGCATCCTGGACAAGAAAAAGACCACACTGGCCCCAAAATAGTTTAAAATATCAGTAAGTCCAATATATCTGCTCTTTTGTTTGCTATGGGGCCCTTTGAAACCTATGTGTGCCCCTGGCTATCACCAGACATTAGTGTCCCTTTAATTAGAAGTAATATAATTAGATCAAATGCAAAGCAAGGCCCTTGGGTAACCGGCCCACTGGAGATTTCACAGGGAACAAATGCAGTAAGGATAGAACATGGGCAAGGTACACCATGTACACTTTCTTTCAGCTAAAAGAGGCTGACATTTTTGTGTGTCGTATTTAAGGCCATGGCAACCATCAGTGTCTCCATATTATCCTATTACCATGGCAGCTTAGCAAGAAAAGGTTGCAGAGTTACCAGCCAAAGCCGTAATGTCAGATGGGCCAGGAAACAGAAGCTGGAAAAGGTACTCCAAAACATCAGCATGGAAAGGTTAAAGCAGAACAAAATCCAGTGCAGCCAGCCTTGGAATCTAAAACCACTGGCCTTCACTCGGGGATCCCAAATTGGGATGCCCCAATGTGTAAATCCCCCCCCCCCCCCCCGGGCTCCGTAAAACTTGCCTGCTTCCTGGCTCCCTCACCAATGTAAATATCAGGTGTCCACATCCTCACATCCCCACAGTCACATCCCCAGTCATTCAGAGTGTGTGCACTACTGGGGATGCGGCCACTTGTGCTCCCATTTGGCGAATTACATATGCACGGCAAGCGGCTCTGACTGGATGAGAGTGTGAAAAAGTGAGTTTTACTGGCCGATCTGGGGGGTATCACACAGCGGGGCATTCCAAATCAGGATGCCTGGGGGGGGGGGGGGGGCAAGGAACAAAACCCGGGATAGCCAAAAAAAATATTTTACTGTATTTGTTTTAATCATAGGTTCCTTATTAATTGTGTTAGCTGTAAAGTCATAACACCCCCACTGTAACTTGTGCAAAGTGCAATGATTGTACAGCCAGTGGCATGCTACAGGATGCAGAATGACAGCGATCCAGACTTTGTAATCACATGAAGGGGGGGGAAGGGCTGGCTGAATGAAGGAGATTGGATGCAGTCTTGCCAGTTCTGCAGCAATGCTAACACCATGGGGGGATGTGCATGTCTCAGTGTCTAAAACTTGGGTAGGGCTTAAATCTAGAATCTAAGGTAAAGCTCTATTTATTTAATCAATTTGAAGGGGACCTTGCCTTGCACACCTGGACCACAGAGGCCTGAAAACTCCCGGGCAATTCAATAGCCCTAGTAGCATAGGCAATGACCTGGACAGAATCTGCCTACCCTTCCAGGCGTAACCACCTTTAGACTAACTACCTGCTGCTGGTAGACCTAGTAGCCACCAGGCCTTGCCTTGGGTCCTCAGGGATCACAAACAATACATCAATGTTGTGTATAGCCAGAGTGGCTGTCAGCCAGTACCTCAAGTCCCTGATTACTTTGACAGCATATAGAAGTTACTCCTTATGGTGAGTATATTGGGGAGTAAAGGAAAAATAAATAACCTTAGGTAATACATTTTCCTTAAACCAGAAGACTGTCTTGTCCTTGCACAATCCCACGTCGAGGCGGCCAGCTCCGTTGCTCGCTAAAAGCCTCTAGAATCTCAATCTTTAAAGTCAGCCGTGCCAAAGAGGCTTCTATCAAAGGCTCAAAAAAAACAGTGCTAAATGTATGCCCCAAGGGGCACTAGCACCTGTGTAGCTCCTGCATGGATGTTATTCTCAGACTGTCCTCCACCGCTATTGGAAAAAAACTGACAAGAAGAATGCCGTGTTGCAGCCCATCCTCAATCCCCCCCTGGAGAGACTCAAGCTGTTCAAGCTACAAAGGCTCTCCGTGTCCTAGATGAGGATTCAATGCCTTAGTGGATCCTAGATGAGGATTCCTTCTGCACCTACATCAGGGTCTGAAATACCCCGACAGAGAACACCATGTTTTGCCTTTCTCAACCACCAGACTGCTAAAGCCAATGTTTGAGTGTCCACCCACCATGTCCGTTTTGGTCATTAGGGAGCACCAAGGATAGCGGGAACCCCTTTCAGCTTACCATCTTTAAAGTTGACCAAAACGCATGATTTTCACTAGCCCGGATTTTGGTCTGTCCTCCCAAATCAGGATGCCCCGCTGCATGAAACCTCGCCATTTGCCCACTGTCCTTACCTTTCCATTAGCCCACATGCAGTTGTGGCTCTCCTCCAATCAGTTTCTCCAGCCATGCAAATTAATGTGGGGTAAGAGAATGGGAATGGAATCCTAGCAGCACACATGATCGGCGCAATGGCATCAGTTGGAGAAAGATGTGAGTGATACTGCCACTGGCTGCGCTTGCACCATGGGCTTGTTGGTGAGATAAGCATACTAGGGATGGGGGTTCACACAGAAGGGCATCCCAAATCAGGATGCTCCGGGGGAGAGGGAATCAGACAGAGTCTGATAAACTCCAGGGCTTTTGGTCCACTTTAAGGGGGCAATACACAAGCCAGAGATCCAGATTGGAAAATGAGTAAAACCATAATTCAGGGACTCAATGACTCTGTTCCAACTTAATACCAGTACAAGTTGCAGGAGCCTGATGTGGAACTAAGTGAATGGAACCACATCTATGGTGGATACCATCATCCCCGATAGGTGCAGGCCCTGCTGAATCATTGGTTTGATGAATGCCAACAAAGACCTCATCTTGCTGTGAAGCACTAAGCAAAGAGAACATCGCTTTCACAGAGTTCAGGGTCATTCCCAGGGAGGGGCACTTTCTGGATGGAAATGATCTGAGATCCGGGGTAGTTGACAATCCTACCGAACCTCTACAGGGTGGGCAGGACTGTCCCCACATTCCTCATTGCCTCCTGCATGGATACTGTAATGAGCAGATTGAGCAGAGGTATGGCATAATACAGATCTCCCAGTGTCACAGCGCAGTGACCACCACCAAGATCCTAATTAATACCCAGGGGCTGTGGAAAAGGCTGTAGAGTCATGAGGAGCTTTATTTCTTTATGCTTGTAGTCACGCCTAAGGCTGAGAATTTAGCCCATGAGTATCTGATTTGGTGTACCAGGCTGGAATAAGAGAGTAATGTTGCTAGCAGCTCTGGAAAAGGCCAAAGAAATAGAGCAAGTAGGGACAGGTGAGTGCTGAGTGGAATGCAATTCAAAAGAGGTCATTCCATTAGATTAGGGAAGGGGTTGATTAAGATGGGGCAGAAAAGACAAATCGCCTGCATTGCTCTATATTTGCCATTGTGGTTCTGGCCCTAATGGTTGCAGCATAGTTCCAGTCGCAAAGACTGACATTGGCTGTAGTGGCTTATATTTATTATAAAATGAAAACACTCCCTCTATATCGCATTTAATTGAGTGGTCATATCAGGGCATGTCCTGCTTCCTTTTATATTCCCTGGAAGTAAATTAAGTTTCACCAATCAGGCTCGCAGCCTGAAGCCCAATTTCCGCCTCAGTCTGGCTTGCTGTAATTGCAGATCTATAGGTAATAGAGCCCCTTAATTGAGCACTAAAAAGTGCGCCTGTAGTTTCTAATTACCGCTAAAATCTCTGCACCCTTGGTAGCATTTGTATGCAGTGATAGAGGCTTATCCTGATATTTCTTTAGAGCAGGGCTACACTGACTCTCTTTTTGTGACAGGTAAAAACTGGTGACAAAGGGAACAATGGCACCAGAATAAAAAGCAGAAGGGTGGGTGTCATAATTGACAGCTCAATAACTGCATGGTGGTTCTGAGAGTACAAGAGCGCTCTCTGCTGGTCATTATGGAGAATCACTTGTGGATTATTTTTCATAATAACATAGGTTTGGGTGGAACGTGGCTAAGGGTGCTAATAATAAAAAGAAGAATGCTTACAAGCATTTTGCAATCTAAAGCTAATTAAATTAGTCCAGGCTTGGCTAAGATAGGATTGTTTTTTCAACTTGCCACTCAGCTCTTGTGCATCCTATTGTTACTAGGTAAAATGTGGGCATTGGAAAATAGGACTCCTTGAACGGCCCTGGCACACTTGTGGAGAGTGGTGTATTCATTTGGGCGAGTACAGCATTTGGTACTTAAAGGGACTGTCGAGGCAAAATGTAGAAAACATGATTCAGCAGCTTACCTCATAATATCTGCCCTCTTCTTTCCTGTAACCTTGCAGCACCACCTAGAAGCAAAAAAATTGGCACTGACTTTTGGCATTCCCCCGAATCCCCAAGAAGTAGACCACCAATCAGCTGGTGGTCTATAACTCAGACCTTAGATCACAGGTGCCCTTGGGCATGAGGCACCCCAGTTAGTTTCCACCCACTACCAGACAGTTCACCAGGCATATGTTAAGGGGTCAGCATGGCTCAGAGGCCTCCAAGCCTTTCCAGCACATCAGTCCCTATGCCCTTCAGCACAGGTACCTGGGAGGTCTTCCCTGAAGGACACCAGTCCTTTCACATCCCCTTGGCCAGTGTGTTTGCTGGTAACTGGGCAGGAGGTATCTGCAAACCCACCACTGCTGGTAACAGCCCCCCTTCCTTTGCATTAAATAACTTGAACAAATGTCAAATGAACAGGTGTGAATGTAGCCTCTGAGCGCGAGAGCAGGACCAATTACCTGTTGGCAATGGTGAGAACTAAGTTTTATTTTTAGTAGCCTGTGCCAACCCGCTTATACATCTTCTCGAGATCCATAACTGCTGGCTCTCTGTCCACCCTATGTAGCTATAAAATGCAACACTTGGTCAGGTACCTGGCTTATGGGGAATTATAGGTGGAACCCCACAAACCCTGGCTCCCTGTCCACCATATGAAGCTATAAAATACAAAACTTGGGCAGGTGCTTGGCTTATAGAGAATAGGTAGAACCCCACAAACTCTAGCTCCCTGTCCACCATAAGAAGCTAGAAAATACAATACTTGGTCAGGTATTTTGCTTATAGAGAATAATAGGTGGAACCCCACAAACCATAGCTCCCTGTCTACCATATGAAGCTATAAAATACACTACTTGGTCAGGTGCTTGGCTTATAGAGAATAGGTAGAACCCCACAAACTCTAGCTCCCTGTCCACCATAAGAAGCTAGAAAATACAATACTTGGTCAGGTATTTTGCTTATAGAGAATAATAGGTGGAACCCCACAAACCATAGCTCCCTGTCTACCATATGAAGCTATAAAATACAATACTTGGTCAGGTATTTTGCTTATAGAGAATAATAGGTGGAACCCCACAAACCATAGCTCCCTGTCTACTATATGAAGCTATAAAATAAAATACTTGGTCAAGTGCTTTGTGTATAGAGAATAATAGGTGGAACCCCACAAACCCTAGCTCCCTGTCCACCCTATGAATATATAAACTACAATACTTGGTCAGGCACTTGGCTTATAGAGAATAGACAATATTAAGTGGAGCCCCACAAACCCTGGCTCTCTGTTCACCCTATAAAGCTATAAAATACAATACTTGGTCAGGTGCATGGCTTATAGAGAATAATAGAGGGAGCCCCACACACCCTAGCTCCTTGTCTACCCTATGAAGCTATAAAATACAATATTTGGTCAGACGCTTGGCTTATAGAAAATAATAGGTGCAGCCCCACAAATTCTGGCTCCCTGTCCACCCTATGAAGCTATAAAATACAATACTTGGTCAGACGCTTAGCTTATAATGAATAATATGTGGAGCCCCACAAGCCCTGGCTTATTTTGTAGCTATAAAATGCCCCCCGTGTAAGTTCTGTAGGCTCTCTAGGCTCATCAGTGTAGAGCATATATTTGAATCACAGCCATAGAAAATAGTTTAAGCAGCGGTTTCAAACACGTGAGGCAAACTAACCTCCACCAAGAGGGGGCGTGCAGCGCTGAAATGCACATCTGGTTCCAGGCACCCTCATGAAACAGAGCACCAAGAGAAAAAAGATTAGTAAGTTCACCAGTAGTGGGTTAGGGTACAGGGGACTGGACCGTTCCTAGCACAAAGTTACCACAGTGACTGTCATTCCCAATTAACCAAAATGAATGTCCCTCACGTGTCTTGGTCCCGGTCACACCTACCTGCTGCAGCCACCTTCCTAACCCAGGTTCCTTTTATTCTCTTTCTGCTGATGCAGGGGTCCAGGTCCAGGTTCTGCAGGTGCTGCCACCCACTGGGGGACAGGAAACTACAGATGCTGCAGGACTGCAGGCCCTACTAATGGAGTGTACTGTGCTGCACATGTAACCACAATGTGATGGAAACGAGGAGGTCGATTCAGAGCCAGGTGAAAAAACTCATTCCTTTTTCAGGAGAGAAAACTGCTATGGACTTTCATTGGGGCTGATTCAACACCATGTGAAAATGTACATCTGGATGTAGAATCAGCCCCAAGCTAGACAATGAAATTGAATGGCCATTTTTGTCTCCGAGAAAAGGGAATACGTTTTCTCACCTGTCGAGTCGGGGCTCAATGATGGCAGGACAGGGTAGGTAAAGTTAGTTTAGGATCCCTGTAAACTAGGTACAGAGTTGCCACAGTGTCAAACAGGGTACCAGGAATAGCTGATGCATCCATATGTGCTCTTGAACAGATACTTGGCATGAGAGGAGAAATCGCTGGCTACAGGAGTGGGCATTGGTGGAAGGAGTTGTTTACAGTAGGGATGTGGAACCTGTCTCACATGTACAGGCTTAAAGCTGATCTCCAGCAGGCTAAGTTACCCAATCTGCACTTTCAAACCACCTAGTTTGCCAGGTGGGTTCTACCACTGTTGGCATGTACATGCCCATTCAGTGGACCCTATTGGTTGCTGGTGATGAAGTGCACAAGCAATCATGGCTGCCACAGAAACAGGAGCAAAGATGGGTGAGTATAATGGCCAGTTTATAACGGGCAGGCATTCCAAGTGGCCAGTGGGTGGGGGATAAAACAGAGCTACCAGGGAGAGCCTGGACAAGGCAAACCTACTAGGCTGGGAGCCCCACACTACAGATACTTACCTTTACCCTCTAGTGCTCTGTCTAATGGGGGACCTGGAAATGGCTGCTCACCTCCTGTTGAAGCTACTGTAGACAATTCTAGATGCACTGATGGCACCACAAGCAAAAGTTAAAGGGAGTGGACCCCCAGTCTTGTTTAGTTCCCCCTCAATCGGGATGCCCTGCCCAAATCAGAGGAGGGAGTTGCAGTAAGTCCAAAACTCTTAGGACCTGTCTTCTAGTGAGTGGAGAGCGTGGGGATGCCATGGGGTGCTGCGGCAATGCTGAGTGCGCTCAGTAAAATTAGAGCGGGGAAGTTGGAAGCATGCACTGTGGGATCAAGGTGAGTAAATGGTGATCACTGGAATGTCTTGGGGTGATGCACCTCTTTATGGGGCATCCCAGATTGAAATGCCTCACCATGTAAAACCCATCAAATCACATGATCCACATCTCCAGCATACCTTAAGCCAGGAGCACTCCTTTCCGAATGGCTGGTGTAGACACTTCCATGCAGGGCGCTCCTTGCTGCACTGAGGTCAGTGTGACAAAGGAAATCTAAATGGAATGGAACATGCACCTATAATTGGCTAAGCAGCCAACGCATGAGCTGGGGGAACAAAAAATTGGTTCACGGATGATCCCAAAATCCCACCAGAGAAGAATACAACCCAAGATAGTATATTTATTCTTGGGGGGAGAGTTCCTCTTAAAATAGTTTAATGCACAGCTCACTTACAGAGGTTTAGCTAGGTTAGTTTAGGCCCCCTGCTGACTAGAAGATTTGCAAGGGAGTGTTTAAGTCCGCGTCAGGGTACAAGGGGGTAATACATTGTTTCTAATGGACTTGGGCACATTGCTTCTTACTTCCTATATTTGATTCTAATATTGCAATCTATGATATTTCAGTGGCGGCAGATTATCACCTAATACCAGCTACCTGCTCTCCTCCTTTGGCAGCACGCTGCACACTTTGCCTGTAGTGTGCGCGCATGCGCTGTGCATCAGTGTACACTCCCGGAAGTAAATGGTCCAGGGGAAGCGGTGTGCGGCCAGTATATACAGCGCTCCGCTGCCGCCCATTCCCAGGCTGGATATGCCGAGCTGCAGCGGGTGAGCTCTGGCCATGACGACCCCTGAGGTGCTAGGCGAGTCCTGCTCTGGGGAGCCGGGAGACCTGCTGCTGGATGCGGACAGTCAGCTCCAATGTGACTTTGAGCAAGCGGCCAAACATGCCCAGAAACTGGCTCATGTGGCGAGCACCGAGCAGCTCCTCTACCTGTACGCCCGCTACAAGCAGGTAACCAGCCTGCCCCCCTTCCCCCAATGCCACCATCCATCTATGATGGCTGCCATCCTATGTCTGTGATCTCAGTTATGTCCTGTGTGCTGGGTACAAGCCCCTAATACCCTCTTTTTATACATGCCCTATATGTCAGGCCCCTCTGGTTATAATATGCCCCTTCATCTGTTCAATGCCCCCAGCTTTCATTCATCCAAGTCACAGTCACACTGCTGCACGGTTTTGGGTGACAGACCCTGAGATTGTGTGTAGATTGCCCACCACTCAGTAAGACGGGGGCAGGAGCACAGGCCACTCTGATTTGGGATGCCCCAGGGGAAGGGTAATGTTTGGCCCCTGAATCTTTTAGATATAGGTGCAGACGTGCCTCTCCTCCAATCAACTTCTTCAGCCTTGCATATTAAAGCAGACCAAAACCCACATTTTAAACAATCCTGAATCGCTCCCCCCATGAAGAGTGCCTTTTGCCCATCTTTAGTGCTCCTGCTTCACTCTAATCCTAAATAATGCCCTTGTTTTAGCTGTAAAGCTCCACCTCCTCCATTCATTGCCATTGTTGTGTGTGGCAATTATGTCATTGCCACACTTATGCAATGACTGATCACCTGCCATCAACATTAAAAAATAAAGTGTTCCAGCTATGGCCAAATGTATTTCACAAGTATGATGGGTTTTGATCCGCTTTAATCTGCAGCTGGAGAAGCTGAATGGAATCCTAGCTGCACTAGCGAGCGTCGTGTGGCACCCCCTGCATCCCTTGACTGTGTGCGGCCACACCAGCCATATGGTTACGGCTGACAGAAGCACACACAGCCCGAGAAGGATGCGGCACACACAGCCCGCTGCCTGCCATGCATGCTTTGTGGGCTCATTGATTAAGAAAATTTGGTTACTGGTGGGGTTTCACATAGCAGTGCATGACAATTTGGGATGCCCTGGGGAGGATGTCTGACCTGACCAAGCGTCTTATAGACACTTTGTTCCAGTGGAGCACTTTACTGTGTTGTTTCTCTCAGGTGGGGCATCCTGAATTGGGATGCCCCTCTGTGTGTATCCCCCATAGGTGGTGCAGGAAATGTGCCTTCTGTACCATTCTCACGGCCAAAACTTAGCGTGCTGATTGACTGAGCCGTGGCAAAGGAGCTGAATGGAGCAGAACATGCAGCTGACCACATCCCGCTTGGGTCTTGTTGTTGTGCCCGCGGCCCCCATTCAGAAAGGCGTGGTGCAGGTGCATGCACAGCTAGAGGTGAGTGGGGATGCGGCTGAGACGCAGTGCAGGCTCTGGGAGCAGGTGAGCGAAATGGGCAGTCTGGTAGACTTAACACAACAGGACACTCCAATTTGGTTTGCCCTGGAGTTTCCAAAGTTTCTCCCATTTCAATCATTGTGTGCGGGCGCTTTGTGATCATCTCGGGGGGAGGGCAGATTGCTTGACCCCCCACCGCACATGGAACCCTGCAACTCTTACCTGAATATTGATGCAATTGGCTGCCAGGGACACTTAGTTGGCCTTTAACGGCCAGGGCACTTGGCTAATTTATGGGGTATCTGTGGAAGTAACTCATGGGGTCCTTGGGACAACTGTTGAGCCTGCCTCTGCCTATTTCAGTCCTTTATATATACACTATCACCACAGTCTATTATGTGACCCTTTCAGCTTCCACAAGTGCCACCCCTTGTATGCCAGGTACATATGTAATGGGAATGGTACATCACCTACCTTGCTTTCTTGTATGTGCCCTTTACCCCCACCCTTGGTCATTTTTCTTCCAGCCACCCATTGTTGATGCCCATTTAACTCTTACATCGTGCCATATTATATGAAACGGTACAAGAAAGTGAGTACCCCCTTCTCTTTTGTTTTGGGAGCTCAATCACAGCATTGTGTCTACAGGAATTATTTTTCTTTTCTTGGTGTACGGTTGGCAAAAGCAACAAATTGCAGATAGTGAAAACTGCTTCCATAAAAACACAAATTTACTAATATAATAAAAAAACAATACTAGATCAGCTCAGCACCTTGAGGACATTGGCCTTGATTCAATAAAGGTAGAAAAAAATTCTCATGGTAGTAAAAGATTCAATTCATGAGAAAAAAGCCTGAGAATGTCACTGTTACTGAATCACCAGAAAAAAAGACAATGAAAGTCAATGGCAGCTTTTCTGCAGTGTAAAAAGTTCTCTACTTTTCCTTAGTAGTAAAAAGTGCCATTGACTTTCATTGTCTTTTTTTCTGGTGATTCAGTAACAGTGAAATTCTCAGGCTTTTTTCTCATGAATTGAATCTTTTACTACCATGAGAATTATTTTCTACCCTTATTGAATCGAGGCCATTGTTTTTGCATAAAAATACACTTTCAGAAAGGCCATTGAAAGAGGACTTCTAAACGTGCAATAAGAGGCACGATTTCCTAGTGACCCAGTTTTCTTATATGTTGATTTTGGTATTCAAACAAAAAGAGAACTGAACTAACTGGTTCAGATGTGTCTCTGGTTGGTGGCTGCAGGACATTTGTGGGGACACTTTAGCTTCCAGCCCTTAGATTGCACAATCTTTGTTAGAAAATGTACATACCATTTGATTGTTCAGATTGTAAGCTTTGCTGACGCATCATACTTGCAGAAGATTTCCCTTGTCCTCAGTCTTCATACATTCTTATGTTTAGAGAATCGCTTCTTCTCATGTGCACCTAGTTCCTTTTTCATTATCTTTGTGCTAGACATGGCATGCCCTCTGGCACCTATCACCTTTCCCTCAATGAGGATGCAGCTTTATTTTTCTAGAAATATACACCCATGGTACCAATCGCTAATTCATCACAGAAGTCCAAGCAAGAGAAGCTTCTTTCAAAAGGTGCATGTTAACACCTATCCATTGCATGGCAGGCAGTACAGAGTGTAGCAGATGCAGTTGCTGTTTCTGTTTCAGGTCAGGTGCAGTATCTGAACAAAAGGTAGAAATCACAGCTTCATCTGCACCTGATTCACAAATGCATCTGCAAAGGTGTGAAAGGGGGTTAAGTCACCCCTAGGGCCCTTTCACACCAAGGCGATTGCTGGGTAATTGTGCTTTTAAGGCAAAAGCTTTGCAAAACTGCCCATGTTTGGCTATATGCACATTCAAGGAGCTGATTGCAATCCCCTCCAAAAAACCTTGCCTGCAGCGTTTTGGAGGCTGTTGCGTAGCCGATTCCACTCCATTGAGTGGAAATTATTATTACAAACGCTTTTCAAATGCTGAACACCAGCGATTTCAGGGGGCTTGCACTGAAAGCATGATTGGCCTGCAATCGCTCAGTGTGAACGGGGCCCTAGGCTACGGACAAATGAGAACATAGCCACCCCCATCCACCCCAAAGCAGATGCAATTGCGATTTCTGTTCCAGGTCAGGTACAGTATCCTGACAATTGTGACGGTAGCTGGAACAGGAACATTTGCAGCTGCATCTGTATAGGTGTTAATGTAGCTGTACTCTTGCGATCTAATATGTTTATAAGTATATTCTTAGTATACAGTTACTTTCACTTGGGTATTACTCCACCAGATGGCGCTGGACTGCAGAGACATCGAAATTGGCTCCTCCCGGCCCCCTCAAATGCCAGGGACCTCCCACAAATCCCCAGATCTTCTCTGCAGTCTGGACTGCGAAGGAAAAGAAGATGGCTCTCCTCGCAGGTGAGCGGGGATATTAGCCTGCCGCCCTGTAGGACTATTCCCACCCGTTCCATTATTTATGTGCCTCCCAGCCTTGGCTGCGCTGGTCGGGTGATGGTAGGCAGCACCGCTGTCAGGTGCTTAGGAGCGCTGCTCCACCGCAATCCCCCACCAAAGGGTAGGCGGTATAGGCATATGGTGAGCCTCTATGGGATGCCCCTCTCGCCCTATTGCCCCTTGCCCCTGTCTATTGGTGGGCCCTATGTTAAGTGGCCGTTGCCCTCCTTCAATCTACCTTGTAGCTCCCGGGGGGGGGGGGGGGGGGGCTGCTGTCACGTGTGCAGCTTCGCGCTCTTCGGGGGCCGGGGCCTGCGGTTGGCGTGTTCCACGTCGCTGTCCCCGCGGCCCGCCCCTCGAGGTATACCCGGCGCCATTTTCTCTGGTTCCGGCTGCTGCGTGACTGGCATCTACCTACCGCGGTCCGTGAGTGCCCTCGCGGGCGACTTTATTTACCATTTGTCATTTCATATGTCACTTACGGTTCCCCTTTGCTTATGTTTTTAAGATGGGGCAACCTCTATTGGTTTCTCCCAGCCCTATTCCCTCTATTTAGTTATTTAACTTGTGAGGCCTAGTGTGTAATTTACTCCCACTTCCCTAGCGGGCTTTTGGGGCATCCCGGGTTGCTTTTATAGCGTGAATCCCTATTGGCCTATTGTGCCGCTATAATCACCATATGGAGGCGTCTCAGGATAATGTGCTCGGGGTTCCTTCGGGACAAGCCCGGCTGTGTGTAGCTTGTGGGGTGTCCCCTATTAGCGCTGACAATGTGCAGGTCTGTGTACCTTGTGCCCAGCAGGTGCTTGCGCTGCAGCCTGGGTTACCAGTAGCTGGGTCTGCGCCTCGTATGGCTTCCCCTACTCCCCTAAGCTTAAATCTGACTCCCATTGAGTTGCATACAAGTGGGGATTCTCAGCCTGATGTGTCTACTAGACTGGCTAGTGTTGAGAAGTTGCTTGCTAATACCTTGGCGCGTAAGGCCTCTGCAAAAAAGCGGCACTTAATGCCTGATGTCACTCTTTTCCCTATGGAAGCTGATGAGTTTTTGGATCTGTCTGGCTATACCCCTTTGGAAGAAGGGGAGTTATTCTGATGAGAGGCCCATGATGATTCTGGATCTGACCCTTGAGCCCCACATGATACTGATAGGCTGTTGGCTCAGATTTTGGAGGTACTGTCTATCTCTCCCCCGGTTGCGGCCCCCAGGCAACAGGGGGCATTGTTTCATACTGCTAAGCCACGCTTAGAATTTCCTGAGCAAGCCCATTTTAATAATCTTGTACTCAGGGGATGGGAGCGTCCCAGCAGACTTCCCGGTGTACTTAAGAGTTGGGATAAGAGGTATCCCTTTCCTGCTGATGTGGTGAAGTGTTGGTCATCCCCTCCTGAAGTGGATGCCCCTGTCCTAGGGTTATCTAACACCTCTGTCATGCACTCCCCTGACTCTACTACGCTGCGGGATGCTGAGGACAGACGCATTGATCAGCTGGCGTCCCATGCCTTTGCCTGTGTGTGGACGGCGCTGCGCCCGGTCTGTGCCTCTGCCATTACGGCTGTGGCTATTAGGACCCTGCTTAGAAGTATCCTTGATGGTGCCCCTGATGATGTCTAGTGAAGAGTTTAATGCACTCTCTCGTTGTGAGGTTTTTGTGACTTATGTCCTCTCTGCCTTGGATGATACCATTAGAATGTGTGGCAGAACCTCTGCCGCTCGGTTTGGCTGCGCCAGTGGGCTGCTGACAACGCTGCCAAGAAGGCTCTCACTGGTTTTCCCTTCAAAGAACTATGCCTGTTTGGGGAACGCCTGGACCTTTGTGCTAAGGGAGGCAGGTTACCCCAGCGCAGACGGCAGTCTTGGCCCTTTCGGGGACAGGGCTCCTTTTCTTCCCCCTACCGTGGTGCCAGACAGGGGAGGGGGGTCTCCCTTACAGGGGCCCGAAGAGATTTCTGGGGTAGGGGCAGAGAACATGGTCGCTCTGGCTCCTCCTGGGGCTTTAAGCTTAAGTCTTCTCCCAAGCCCCCTCAGGCATGAAGAGGCGCCCTCACCCATCCGGGTGGGGGGACAGCTTCAGCACTTTGCTCACATCTGGAGGCTTCATGTCTGACCGGTGGATTCAGGAGGTAGTGTCCTCCGGTTACAAGATAGAGTTTGCTGCCTGGCCGCCCCCAAGATTCATCAGATCCTGGATTTCTCAGGACCCTGTGTCAGCTCAGGCTCTAGTTCTGGCGGTGCAAAGCCTTCTGGAGCTGGGGGTCATCTGTCAGGTCCCCTTACGAGAAAGGGGCAAGGGCTTCTATTCCAACCTTTTCACTGTGCCCAAAAGAGATGGGTCAGTCAGGTCCATCCTGGACTTGAAGATCCTCAACAAGTTTGTCAGGTGCAGGCGCTTTCGGTTGGAAACTCTGCGCTCTGCCATCAGTTCCCTGCGTCCAAGGGACTTCATGACGTCTGTGGACATCAAAGATGCTTATCTTCATATTCCTGTGTTTCCAGGTCCTCAAAGATTCCTCAGGTTCGCTCTGGAGGATCAGCACTACCAATTTGTGGCATTGCCCTTCGGTCTCACTTCATCTCCCAGGGTGTTCACCAAGGTGCTGGCAGGAGTGATGTCTCTGCTCAGGTCTCAGGGCATCCGCGTGCTGCCCTACCTGGACGACATTCTCATCACTTCCCATTCCCTACAACAGGCAGAGTTGGATACTCAGCTGGTAGTGTCCCCTCTGGAGTCATTTGGCTGGGTGATCAACCATCCCAAGTCTTCTCTGTCTCCCTCCTTGGTGACTCCCTTCCTGAGAATGAATCTGGATACAGTTCAGGCAAGGATTTTTCTTCCTCAGCAGAAGGTGGACAGTCTGCTAGCGCAGGTTCAGTTCCTGCTATCTTGCCCTCTTCTCTCCATCAGGCAGGGAATGCAACTGGTGGGCCTGATGGTGGCGTGCTTCGAGGCGGTCCCTTATGCTCAGTTCCACATGAGGCCTCTGCAACTCCACCTCTTGTCCGTATGGGACAAGGATCCCGCGTCCTTGTGCTTTCCCCCCTGGTCAGGCAGTCCCTCTCGTGGTGGCTGGACTCCAGGAACCTGTTGGTGGGCAGATCCTTTCTGGCCCCCTCCTGGGAGACGGTCACCACGGATGCCAGTCTGACAGGTTGAGGGGGTTTCTGGAAGTCACTGCAGTTCCAAGGGAGGTGGGGCCCTCAGGACGCCCACACACCTATCAACATTCTGGAACTGCGGGCGATCAGGTTGGTTCTGACTCATTTGACTCATCCCCTTTGGGGCCTGCCTGTTCAGGTGCGCTCGGACAACCAGACGGCAGTTGCCTACATCAATCATCAGGGAGGGACCCTGAGCAAGAGGGCCCTCCGGGAGGTGTCTCTGATCCTGGCCTGGGCGGAGGAGAATGTTCCCTGTATATCAGCTGTGTACATCCCGGGGGTGGAGCATCTGCAGGCAGACTCTCTGAGCAGGGGGACCTCTCGCCTGGGAGAATGAAACACCCTGTTGCAGAGGGACCAATCTGTGTCACCGTTGGGGCCAACCAGATGTGGATCTGTTTGAGTCCCGTCACAATCACAAGCTCCCGGCCTTTGTCTCCCTGTCCCAGGATTCTTTGGCCTTGGCCACGGATGCTCTAGCAATGTCATGGCAGGACTTTCAGCTCCTGTATTACTGCTAATTCCACTCGTGCTATTAGTGCCTCTTGGGCTTTTCAGCACCTGGCTTCTGTTGAACAAGTTTGCAATGCCGCTACTTGGTCTTCTGTTCATACCTTTTCCAAGTTTTTCAAGGTTGATGTTAGGGCCTCAGCTGATGCTGCTTTTGGCCGTAAGGTTCTGCAGGCGGCAGTGGTATGACCTGTCTGCTGTTACCTTTGGGGATCCCACCCTACTTTATGGACACTGCTATTGGATGTCCCGATAGTAAGTACTATATCTGGAGCAGGACGTACTGTATACTAAGAATAATACAATTCTGTGATTACTCTCCTGTAGAATTGGTATTATGAGTATACAGTACGTCCTGCTCCACCCCACCCTTGATTTTGCATTATCCTGAATCCCCTGTATGGTGGTTATCGTTGTTTTAGTTACCAGTTTGGTTCTGTTTAATTCTCCCGGCTTCTCGTTAACTGCTTTTCAATGCTGGGGATTTGTGGGAGGTCCCTGGTATTTGAAGGGCCTGTAGGAGCCAATTTCGATGGGTATTACTCCGCCAGATGGCACTGGACTGCATAGACAAGTGTAAGTAATCTAATCTGGAGCAGGACGTACTGTATACTCATAATACCAATTCTACAGGTGAGTAATCACAGAATTGCATTTTTGAGTGTTGGACCATTTTCATAACTGCTCCTCTTTAAAGGGACTGTGCAGGTAATGGCAAATTTAAAGCAGCAATGAGCTCCACTAAAGCCTCTCCTCAATTTCCTGCTGTTGAAGGTCTCTAAGTTTGCCCCTCCTTTGAAATGCATTCCTTCATGGATGATTATGGCATGATATACAATGCAATACAATAGACAGGCTAGGAATGCTATAGGTATTTAGGAGAATTAGTAGATACCGCACCAGGACCCTCAGTAAGTGTCCAGCGAGCAGGGGTTCTAGCGGCTCTGGATAGCTCCACTAGGCAGCAGTTAAAATGCTGTATACTCTCCTTTTGTTCCCTGCAGATGCTTGCTCCTAGTCCAGTGCTGGCCTCCTTACCTGATTGCCCGATCCATGCCTTGCGCTGTGAGGCTCAATTGCATGCTACTTCCTACTTATTCAGTCACAGTAATGCAGACATAGATATGCAGGCCATTGCAGTCAATGTAGGGGCGTGCTAGGTAAGGCAGTCAGTGACTTAAAGCTATGCCGGTCTACTTAATGAGGAAATCACTTCTTCATTCAGCTTTTAGTCTCCAACCTGATTCAATCCAACCTGATTCAATCAACCTTCTGTGGACCAAGAACAGAAACACCCCCCACTACTGACATCCTCTCTCTGCAGCTCTGAAACCTCTCCCTGCTCTGAGGTTGCACTAAGTGCTAGCAGGGCGAGAGATGCTCTAAGCCTGCAGCATCTCTCACCCCCTTTTTCTGGTCATACTGGCAGTAATGACTAGAGGCACAACAGTGCACTTATTTATTTGCTATGATATATATATAAGGAACATCACATTGCTGTTGCCACACGCACTGTTTCTCCTCATTTTTTCACTGCATCGCCAATGCTCTAATACTTTTACAAAGAACTTAAAGTGGACCAAAACCCAGGATTATGACTATTCTGGGTTTTGGTCCTTGGCATGTGCTGGTGGACTGGGAATGAAGGTGAGTTTTCGGGTGACCTGGGGGTTTCACACAGCGGGGAACAAAGTAAGCCTGCCTTGGGAGTCTCATAGACGCATTAGGTGCTTTTTGAACCCTATTAAAGTGTGGGACAGTGCAATGTGTAGCCTGGGACAATGGTACAACACTCAGGCTTGCCTTCATTATAACTTTAAGGTGGACCAATCGCCAGCATTTGACTAACCTGGTAACTGGTTCTTGCTCTGGTGGCATCCCGATGTAGGATGCCCCCCTGTGTGAAACCCCCCAGATTGTTCACTTTCTTCCTTCAGGACGGCCACTTGAGATATAGCCCCACCCCCTGGAGAGGAAACACCAACTAGGACAAGGTTTAAAAACCCCACCCCTCGCTCCCAGTTCTCAGTATTGTTTCCTCTCCAGGAAATGGTTAGGACAAACACTGTTACAATTTTAAAAAATGTTATTGTTATTGGCAGGCATCATGGCTATCCTGAGGAGTTAGAGTATTCGTATGTTACCCTATCTGGATGACTTGCTGATTTCAGCCCGTTCCCTTCAGGAGGCCGAGAGCGACACCCGGACTGTACTGTCAACCCTTGAAGCCTTCGGTTGGGTGATCAACTACCCCAAGTCCTCTACAGTTGAACCTGCTGACCGTCTGGAATCGGTCGCAGGAATCTCTGGAACAAAGATTTTTGCTGTCCCCTCTGGCCAGGCAGTCCCTCTTGTGGTGATTGGAACCTGCTGGTAGGCAAGTCCTTCCAGACTCCCCATTGGAAGTTAGTTACTACGGATGCCAGTCTTACAAGCTGGGGAGGAGTTTGGCAGACCCAGAAGATCCAGGGTCAGTAGGGTCCGAAGGAGAACCGGTTACCCATAAATCTCTTGGAGCTGAGAGCAATTTGGCTGGTTCTCCTACGCCTGACTTCCCATTTGAAATGCCACGCGATCCAGGTCCGCTCGGACAATCGGACAGCTTTGGCCTACATCAACCACCAGGGAGGGAGCAAGAGAGCTCTCTAGAAGGTAAGCCGGATTCTGACTTGGAATGTTCCCTGCATCTCGGCTGTCTACATCCCCGGGGTGGAAAACCAGGAGGCAGACTCCCTGAGCAGGAGTTCTTGCGCCTGGAGGAATGGTCCCTCAGCAGCAAGACCTTTCAGGTTCTGTGCTGCTGGGGTCAACCGGACGTGAATCTTTTTGCGTCCAGACACAATCGCAAGCTTCCAAGGTTCATCTCTCTCTCAAGAGACCCTCTGGCCATAGCAACAGACACTCTGGCGATCCCTTGGACGGAGTGCAAATTTCTGTATGCACTCCCTCCGTTTCCGCTCCTGGGTAGAGTGCTGCGCAAGATAGCCCAGGAATAGATCACTACATCATGCCCAACGATCCAGGCCTTCTAACACAGGGATCGCTACGGACGCTGGCTTTGACGGCCTGGCTATTGAAACCTCAATCCTGATGGAGAAGGGTTTATCGGCCACGGTTATTCACACAATGATTCAGGCACGGAAGAAGTCTTCTGCCATGATCTACTACAGAGTTTGGCGGGCCTATATCGCTTGGTGCGAGGCCAAGAGCCTTCCTTGCCAGAAATTTTCTAGAATTCTGGAGTTTCTACAACAAGGTCTAGACTTGGGGCTCCAGCTGAGCACCCTCAAGGGTCAGGTCTCGGCTTTATCCATTTTTTTTCCAGAGGTCCATTGCCAATCATAGATTGATCAAGACTTTTTTCCAGGGAGCCTATTCTGCCAGGGGGAAGGAAACCCCTTTTCGGATCACAGCTCATTCTACTAGGGCTATTGGTGCCTCTTGGGCTTTTCAGCATCGGGCATCAGTGGAACAAGTTTGTAAGGCCGCCACTTGGTCTTCTGTTCATACTTTTACAAAGTTTTACAAGGTGGATGTCAGGGCCTCGGCTGACGCTGTTTTTGGCCGAAAGGTGCTTCAGGCGGTAGTGAAATGAACTACATGCTGTTCCGCACTGGGGATCCCGCCCATATGGACACTACTTTTTGGATTTCCCATCTGTAAGTACTTCTGGATGGCCTGGAATGGATGGAGGAGAAAAACACAATTCTGTGAAACTCGCCTGTAGAATTGTTTTTTTTATCCATCCATTCCAGGCCATCCACCCTTCCCTTGTGGTTCATTATGTCCTGCTTGCCTGTTATGGTGAATGAACCATTTTTGTTCATAGGACACTAGTTATACAAGTCTTTAGTTTTGATTCAAGAGAGTACAAGCGGAGGCTATGTGAGGTAACATGGTCTCCTATTTTTTTTTGTTTGGACCTCCCGGCCTGCCTCTTTTATTGCGTACTGCTTTTAAACTACTGGGGACTGGATAGACAGGCAGCTGCCTTTATAGGGGGCGGGAGGAGCTACATCTTTTGATCTTGCAGTCAGCGCCCCCTAGGGCCGAACACCCATCTGTAAGTACTTCTGGGCGCCCTGGAATGGATGGATAACAAAACCAATTCAGTTCGAGGTTCAGATACGATCAGACAATACCACAGTAGTATCGGTAAGGGGGAACCAGATCTGCAATGCTGCAGGATGTAGTCTTCTCCTTCGTATTATCTCTTCAACATCAGATAAGGTCACTTTCAGCAGTTCACCTAAAAATGATCCCTGAATATAGTAGCAGGCGTCCTGAGCAGAACAGAAACCCCTAATCCAAGTGGATTCTAAATCGCGAAGTATTTTGACAGATAACCCTAAAATGGTGCAAAGTTTTCTTTTCTCTGTGTCGGGGAGGGAACTGGGCCCTAGGGGTGGATGCCCTACCACAGACTTTGAATTTTTCCCTAGCTAATGCCTTTCTTCCACTTCGACTTTCTTGGGTGATAAGAAAGATAGCAGAAGAAAGAACGAAGAACGACAATAATCTTAATCGTGCCAGCCTGGCCAAGGAGAAGTTGGTTGGAACCAGACCTGCTGACTCAGGGTCCATTATGTTATCCGGGTCTCGAGAATCTGAATCTAAACACATGATCCTTATTGAATAACAAGAGGCTTTCCACAAGGGTGATAGAAACCCTTATAGGTAGCCGAAAGGAATCTACAAGAAAAATCTACTTGAAAATTCTAATCAATGTTTTGTCGCCATTGCCAGAAGGAGGCCAGTCCCCTGGGCCAAATGTCCTACCTGGTATATAACCCTTGTCCTAAAGGGGTTATCCAAACCAGTCCGTGATCTACAAGCCCTAGCCGTTAGCGAGCCCTTCTGTACAGTCTTACCTGACATAGCCATCCTTAGGCCCGATGCCCTGTACTTGCCTAAAATTTGAATCCACCTTTCACAGATCCCAGGATGTTATCCTACCATCTTTTAGGGGCAACCCAGAAGATGAGGAGGATACTTCTTTTTCTTTGGATGGTAGAAGGTCCTCGGTGATTTACTTAGAGGTTGGACTGCTTGTTCATGTCATTTAGCGGGGAAAAAATAGAGGTCTGGCCGCCTCTAAAGCTTCCATAGCTAGATGGATTAGGCAAGCCATATCTTTAGCCAACACTTCATGGACACTCCGTCTCCCTACATTGCAGCACACTCCACCAGAGTAGTATCCACTTCCAGGGTGGAATGATCTGGTACTTCCTTGGAAGAGGTCTGCAAGGCCGCTGCATGGTCTCTCCCCCCCCCCCCCCCCCCCCATACATTTCTTAAACATTATAGACTTGACCTTTTGTCTGATTCTCAACATTCCTTCAGCAGGAGAGTTATGAATTCGGTTTCCTACCCATAAAGATTAAATTTCTTTTTTATCCTCTCAAGTGGCTGTCCTGAAGGTCGAATGAAGAAAATCCCTGTTAGTCTTACCGTAACAGTATTTCTACGAGTCCTTCGGGGCGGTCCTAGCTACCTTCCCGAATTCAATTGGGTCCTTTGGTTTCCCTTTTTCATTTGCTAAAATACTGAGGGCCGGGAGTAAGGGGTGGAGCTTTTAAACATAGTCCTATTTTGTGTTTCCTTTCCAGGGGGAGGGGCTGTCTCTTAAGTGGCCGTCCTGAAGGACTGGTAGAAATACCGTTACCGGTAAGACTAACAGTAATTTTCACTCGCCTTTCCCGTTACCGGTAAGACTAACAGTAATTTTCACTTGCCTTTCCTCGCTCTCACGGTGCATGCGTGGGCTCTAGTCCATACAGTGTATTATGCAGCGCATACTAATCCACGGCATAAAACTGCTGATTTGAACTTCGCGCCGGCATAGGCGAGGCCGCATGCACAGCTCCCCGCGACCAGCCGTTGGCGAGAACGTGTCGCGGGTCCCGCCTGGATCAGATGAGATCACCGACGTCCTGGGTTTCACACTTTGGGGCAATCCGATATAGGATGCCCCAGGGGCAGGCTAGTGACCAGTCCTGGAATCTTTTTGAATCCTGGCCACAGGGGTGATTGGTCCACTTTAAGGTTGACATTGAGGAGATGAGACAAGGCAGCCAGCGACTAGGTGCAATTATTTGTGGGGGACATATACATTGTGTCCTTTACATGTTGTGTGAATTTCATGGGGGGGGATTCCTTTAAACCAGACCAACAGCCTGGCACAGTTGGAAAAGAAAGGTAGCAGCCATTTTGGAGCTTCCTCTCCCAGCATCTCAGCAATGCTACTGCCTAGATTCAACTGACCTAACAGACAATGCACAGTAACACGAAGCCCAGCAGCACTTCCTGTTTGCAGGTGGACTGCAAATGCATGAGCCGTCATTTTGTTTCTAAAATTTACTACAGCAGGAGTTAGAAACAGGGAAATGAGGGATGCATAAAGCACTGTTTGTTGTGTTAGTCTGGGTTAAGTCATGTTTGACTGTTGGTCCACTTTAAGCAGTTTTAAATGTTTGACTGCAGGTCTGTTCTAATACTCAGTATTTTTTCTTGCCAGGTAAAGGTTGGAAAATGCAATACTTCTAAACCTGGATTCTTCGATTATGAAGGCAAACGGAAATGGTAAGAACATAAGTTCCTGTACTGCTTGTTGCATAGCAACCACGTTCTAGTTGTTATTTTAACTGACACGTGAAACATTAATATTGACTGCTTTTGTATGTTTAAAAGCAAATCTGTTAGACACCCTAGAGGAGAAGTTTTTAGAGACTTTACTTAACCCATCTAAATGCCTAATGCCCCCCCCCCCCCCAGCCCTGTATTGAGCCTTTCTGGCCTATTTCATTGCCAAGTCTGCTAAAGCCTGCTGAAGTGTGTGCTTTGTGAGTTTTCATCATCTGGAGGGGCAGTGATGGGGGATGAAGCAGCCGAATGAAGCCTAGCGTGCAGTTGCCCTCATACCCACTCACTTTCTAGCTGTGAACATGCCTGCGCCACCCACTCAGAAAGGCCCGGCACAGGTGCATGCACAGCTATAGGTGGGTGGGGGTTCGACCGAGACGTGGTGTAGGCTCTGGGAGCAAGCAAGTGGAAGGATGACCTCTTCGCCTTGGCCCTCTGTGTTTTGTGTTTCCTCTCAAGGAAACATGGATGAGCATCGTCATGTATGTTGTTTTAATTCCCAAGGGTGATGGTGGGTCCGGATCCCTTCTCTCCCTTGTACTGAAGGGTGGAAGTCCACCTTGCTGGCTGTTGTTCTTCATTTTACATAGGGGTACGTGTCCTCTGACGATGCGCCCATCCAGGCCCTTCCTTTGTCCCTGCCAGGTTCTGGGCTCCATGGGACTGGTTTCTGGTGCTTGCGAAGACAGATGGGTGCTAAACTTGGAGTTATCAAATATCATTCCCAGCCACTGATGCTCTTCCTTGGGGTACGAGATTGGATACACAGCAACAAAAGACATGTTAATAGCCACAGTTGCTCAGATTCAGGCTTCCCATGCTGTGTCCTTAAAGCAGATTCTGACCATGTTAGTTGTAATGACTTTGTCTATGCCAGCTGTATTATCGGCTCCTTTCCACTCTATAGCATTTCAACTTTTTTTTTTTTTCCTGAAAGTGTGGGACAAAAATCCACGTTCATTGGACTTGTCTGTGATGCTAATAGATCAAGTCATTCAGAGCCACTAGTGAACTTCAAACCAGAGCCTGGAACCAGAGAGACCCTCCGATAGTCACCACCGACGCAAGCTCTTTCAGATGGGGGGGGTTCACTGTCGGGATTTAGTTTCTTTAGTTTAGTTTCAGGGCTCCTGGTCCGTAGCAATGTCCAGGAAATCGTCCAGTTTCAGAGAGGTTATGGCAGTGAGGATGGCTCTGCTCAGTCTGGACAAGAACCTTAGAGATATCCAGATGGTGTCGGACAAAGTTACAGTGGTGGCGTACCTAAATCACCAGGGAGGAACAAGATCCAAGGTGCTTCACAGAGTGGTCTGTTCGATTCTCTTCAGTCTAGAAAACAGGGTGTCTTTGAATCAAGCAGTCCATATAAATGGAGACCTAAATACAGGCGGACTTTCTTAGTCAAGGTTGATCGGGTGGCATAGAAACTAGACCAACAAATATTTCTGCAGATCACCAAAAAATGGGACCAGCCAGAGAGAGACCTTTATTCTTAGTATACAGTACATCCTGCTCCAGATATAGTACTTAATATCGGGTATTACTCCGCCAGATGGCGCTGGACTGCAGAGACATCGAAAATAGGCTCCTCCCGGCCCCTCAAATTCCCAGGGACCTCCCACAAATCCCCAGATTTTCTTTGCAGTCTGGACTGCGAAGGACGAGAAATGTCTCTCTCTACTCACAGGTGAGCGGGGCTATTGGCCTGCGGCCCTGTAGGACTATTCCCACCCGTTCCCTTAGTAATATGCCTCCCAGCCTTGGCTGCGCTGGTCGGTTGATGGTAGGCAGCACCGCTGTTAGGTGCTTAGGAGCGCTGCTCCACCGCAATCCCCCACCAAAGGGTAGGCGGTTTAGGCTTATGGTGAGCCTCTGTGGGATGCCCCTCCCGCCCTATTGCCCCTTGCCCCTGTCTATTGGGCCCTATGTAAAGTGGCCGCTGTCCTCCCTCACTCTCTTTGTAGCTTGGGTGGGGGGGAAAGGGGGTGGGGGTGTCTGTGTGTATGCAATGTATTTACGTATGTTGGCCTTATGCTTTATTTCATTCTGCTTTGTGTCAGTCGCCGCGCTGACTTGCTTTACTATGTCTCTATTTAAAATTGCCACTGCCGCACGCCTTTTTGTCACTTATGTTCCACGCTTGGTGGCGGCGTTACCTCAGGCGCCGTCATTGGCTACATGTCACGTGTTGGCTTCGAGCTCTTCGGGGGGGAGCGGGGCCCATCTCTGGCGCATTCCGCGTCATTGCTGGTGCCGGCCCGCCCCTCGAGGTATACAGACGCCATTTTGTCTGCTTGGTCGGCTTATGCGTGACGGACCTCTACCTACCGTGGTCCGTAAGTGCCCTCGCGGGCGGCTTTATTACCACCTTTTTATTACTGTCTGCTTACGGCTCATTTGATTGTGTCTTTCAGACGGGTGAATCCATTGGCTTCTCCCGGCCCTCTATTAGTTGGTTAACTTGTGAGGCCTAGTGTAATTACTCCCACTTCCCTAGTGGATTATTGGGGCATCCCAGGTTGCTGTAAAGCGTTAATCCCTATCGGTCTATAGTACCGCTATAATCACCATATGGAGGCATCTCAGGATAATGTGACCGGGGTTCCTTCGGGACAAGCCCGGCTGTGTGTAGCGTGTGGGGAATCTCATGTTGACGCTGACAAGGCACGGGTCTGTGTACCATGTGCTGAGCAGGTGCTTGCGCTGCAATCTGGCCTTCCAGTGGCTGGGCCTGCACCTCGTTTCACTTCACTTACCCCCCCAAGCTTAAATCTCACTCCTACTGAGTTGCATACGAGTGGGGATTCTCAGCCTGATGTGTCTTCTAGACTGGCTACTGTTGAGAAGTTGATTGCTAATACCTTGGCGCGTAAGGCCCTGCTAAAAAGGTACTTAACACCTAATGTCACTCTTTTCCCTATGGAAACTGAGGAATTTTGGAATTTTTGTGGCTATACCCCTTCGGACGAAGGGGAGCTTTTCTCTGACTCGGGGTCATCTGATGAGAGGCCAAGGGGTCATGACGATTCTGGCTCTGACCCCTGGGCCCCGGGTGACACTGACAGATTGCTGACCCAGATTTTTGAGGTTCTGTCCATTTCTCCCCCTGTTGCGGCTCTCAGGCAAAGGGGGGAACTTTTCCAAACCGCTAAGTCACTGTCAGGACTGTACCGAACACCTGTCTGTCTTGAGCTGGTAACCCCCAATCTCCACCGCCTCTTCTGCCTATAGACAAGCCCCCGCTTGTAGGAGACACGGGTAATGCCTCTCCCAGTCGGTTGCCCCCAGGTCTTATAGGGCGCAAAGGATACCAGCTTAAGGTGCAGACTGATGAACAGCAGGGAGTCCCGAATGAGGATGCCGGATGGCAGAAGTCCAAATACAGGCCGAGGTCAAACCAGGAGGTCACAGGGCGAGGTATCCGAAGGAGGTAACGAAGAGTAGTCAAACGAGCCGAGGTCAAATCCAGGAGGTCACGGTGCGAGGTATCAGAGGGGTCAGGCAGAATCGTGGTCAGGCAAGCGAAAGGTCAGGGCTGGCAGCAAGCAAGGGAAGTCGAGGTCCAAAAGCCGAATAATAAAAGGAGACACTATAACACACATCCAGAACCCAGAGACTATAACGGGCACTGGGATGAAGGAGCAGTAATACTTTATAGGGAATACTGGCCACTAAGGAAGGGGGCAATTGGAGGGAAGGACAGTGATTGGTGCATACATAAATAATGGGATCGGTCCCAGGAGCTGGACGGCCCAGGCCAGAGGGGCCTACCAGTCCCTGGGTCCGATCCCAGGATCCAGCCGCAGATTGGCCACTTTAAACTCGCCCCCGGCGGGCTCCCTGGGGAAAGCGCCGCCGGGAGGCATAAGAGAGACGTGCTCGCGCACGCGCGCGAGCACGATGCGAGACAGGCGCGCCCCCGCCTGGAGGAGGCAGCGCCACGCCACCCGGAAGACCAGCAGGCCGGCGCAGCCGCGCGGCCACCAGCAGCGTCCTGCGCCGCCAGCCCCTGGACCCCACGGCGGTGCCGAGGGGACGGAAGACCCGGGGACCGCCGAGCAGCAGCCCGCTGGGGCCCACCCGACAGCGCGCCGCGGGACCCGGAACGGCGACAAGGTAAGTGTCTAACAGTCACGTTTGGAATTTCCTGAGCAAGCACATTTCAATAACCTTGTGCTCAAGGAATGGGAGCGCCCCAGTAGACTTCCCGGGGTTCCTAAAAGTTGGCATAGGAAGTATCCCTTTCCTGCTGATGTTGTAAAATGTTGGTCATCCCCCCCCCCCCCAGGTGGATGCCCCGGTCCTAGGGCTATCTAACACCTCTGCCATGCATTCCCCTGACTCTACTACCCTGCGGGATGTTGAAGACCGGCACATTGACCAGCTGGCGTCCCATGCTTTTGCATGTGCGGGGACGGCACTGCACCCGGTCTGTGCCTCTGCCATTACCGCTGTGGCCACTGGGACCCTGATCAGAAGTATCCTTGATAGTGCCCCTGATGAATTGCCTTGTGAGGTGTTTAATGCACTCTCTAGTTGTGATGTTTTTGTAAATTTTGTCCTCTCTGCCTTGAATGACACCATTAGAATGTGTGCCAGGACATCTGCCCTTGTGTTGGCTATACGCCGCTCGGTTTGGCTACGCCAGTGGGCTGTTGACAACGCTGCCAAGAAGGCCCTCACTGGTTTTCCCTTCAAAGGACTACGCCTGTTTGGGGACCGCCTGGACCTTTTTGCTAAGGGAGGCAGGTTACCCCAGCGCAGGCGGCAGTCTCGGCCCTTTCGGGGTCAGAGCTCATTCTCCTCCCCCTACCGTGGTGCTAGACAAGGGAGGGGGGTTTCCTTTACTGGGGCCCGGGGAGATTTCTGGGGTAGTGGCAGAGGACGTGGACATCCCCAAATCCAGAGGATTTAGGGGTCCCAAGGCTAAATCCTCTCCCAAGCCCCCTCAGGCATGAAGGGGCGCCCTCACCCATCCGGGTGGGGGGACGGCTTCAGCACTTCGCTCACGTCTGGAGGCTTCATGTCTCAGACCGATGGATTCAGGAGGTAGTGTCCTCTGGTAACAAGTTAGAGTTTGCTGCCTAGCGGCCCCCCAAGATTCATCAGATCCCGGATTCCTCTGGACCCTGTGTTAGCTCAGGAACTAGTGCAGGCAGTGCAAGGCCTCCTGGAGCTGGGGGTCATCTGCAAGGTCCCTTTAAGAGAAATAGGCAAGGACTTCTATTCCAACCTCTTCACAGTCCCCAAAAAAGATGGTTCAGTCAGGCCCATCCTGGACTTAAAGATCCTCAACAAATTTGTCAGGAGCAGGCGCTTTCGCATGGAAACTCTGCGCTCTCAGTTCCAGTTCCCTACGCCCAGGGGATTTCATGACTTCTGTGGACATCAAGGATGCTTACCTTCATATTCCTGTATTTCCAGGTCATCAAAGGTTCCTCAGGTTCGCCCTGGAGGATCAACACTACCAGTTTGTGGCATTGCCCTTTGGTCTCACCTCAGCTCCCAGGGTGTTCACCAAGGTGCTGGATGGCGTGATGTCTCTGCTCAGGTATCAGGGTGTCCGCGTGCTGCCTTATCTGGACGACATTCTCATCACCTTCCAATCTCTACATCAGGCAGAATTGGATACTCAGCTGGTGGCGTCCACTGTGGAGTCATTTGGATGGGTGATCAACCTCCCCAAGTCCTCACTGTCCCCCCTCCTTGGTGACTCCATTCCTAGGAATGAATCTGGATACAGTTCAGGCAAGGATTCTCCTTCCTCAACAGAAGGTGGACAGTCTGATTGCACAAGTCCAGTTCCTGCTATCTTGTCGTCATCCCTCCATCAGGCAGGGAATGCAGCTGGTGGGCCTGATGGTGGCGTGCTTCGAGGCGGTCCCTTATGCTCAGTTCCACTTGAGGCCTCTGCAACTCCACCTCTTGTCAGTGTGGGACAAGGATCCAGCGTCCCTGGACAGGGTCTGTGTGCCCTCCCCCCTGGTCAGGAGGTCCCTCTTGTGGTGGTTGGACTGAAGGAACCTGTTGGGGGGCAGATCCTTTCTTACCCTTTCCTGGGAGACGGTCACCACGGATGCCAGTCTGTCAGGTTGGGGGGGGGGGTTCCAGGGGAGGTGGGGCCCTTAGGAGGCCCACACACCTATCAATGTCTTAGAACTGCGGGCGATCAGGTTAGTTCTGGCTCACTTGACTACTCCCCTTCCGGGCCTGCCTGTTCAGGTGTGCTCGGACAACCAGACGGCAGTTGCCTACATCAATCATCAGGGAGGGACCCGGAGCAAGGGGGCCCTCCAGGAAGTGTCTCTGATCCTGACCTGGGCGGAGACCAATGTTCCCTGCATATCAGCTGTGTACATCCCGGGGGTGGAAAATCTCCTGGCAGACACTCTCTCGCCAGGGAGAATTGTCCCTATGCAGCAGGGTGTTCCAATCTCTCTCTCTCGCCAGGGAGAATGGTCCCTATGCAGCAGGGTGTTCCAATCTCTGTGTCACCGTTGGGGCCAACCAGATGTGGATCTGTTTGCGTCCCATCACAAGCTACCGGCCTTTGTCTCCCTGTCCCAGGATCTTCTGGCCTTGACCACGGATGCTCTAGCAATGTCATGGCAGGACTTTCAGTTTCTGTAGGTCTTCCCTCCATTCCCCCTGCTGGGCAGGGTTCTGCGCAAGATTGCTCTGGAAGGGGTGCCAGCAATTCTGGTGGCCCCCAGGTGACCAAGAAGAGTGTGGTTCGCAGACGTGGTGCAGCTGGCAGTAGATCAGTACACTCTGCCCATGGTGCCAAATCTGCTCACTCAGGGCTCACTACGCCATTCCAATTTACAAACTCTGGCTTTGACGGCCTGGCTGCTGAAACCTCCATCTTGATGGAGAAGGGGCTTTCTTCCTCGGTTGTGGATACCTTGATAAAGGCTAGGAAGAAGTCTTCTTCTTCTATTTATTACAGGGTTTGGCATGCCTACATTGACTGGTGTGAGTCTAAATCTCTTCCCCGTCGTGTGTTCTATATTCCCAGGATTCTGGAGTTCCTACAGCATGGGTTGGAGATGGGGCCCCAACTTAGTACTCTAAAAGGTCAGGTTTCTGCCCTGGCTGTTTTCTTCCAGAAGTCCTTTGCTCAGCATTCTCTGATTAGGACTTTTTTCCAGGGGGTGACTCATGTGCGTCCCCCACGTAAGCCTATGATGCCTGTTTGGGATTTGAACTTGGTTTTGTCAGCCTTGCAGGGTGCTCCTTTTGAACCTGTGCAGGATGCTTCCCTGGCCATTCTTACTCTCAAGGTTGTCTTTCTGGTGGCTATCACCTCTGTTAGGCGTGTGTCTGAGTTGGCGGCGCTTTCCATTCAGCCCCCCTACTATGAGAGACACCAGGACAAGGTGGTGTTTCGCTTCAAGCCTGTCAGAGAACCAGGACTGTTACCTCTGTAGTCCAGCAGAGGGCGCCTGTTCGCTTATGTCGGAGAACCAGGACTGTTCCTCCTGTTGACCAGCAGAGGCCGCCTGTGAGTCCTCTCTACTGAGCATGTGCAGGGGCCTATAAAAACAGACAAGGCCTGTCCTCAATTACCAGGTTGGTCCTTAGACTCCAGGCTTCCCAGTCGAGAGGTGAGCAGAGTTGCAGTCTCCGCAATCAGGGTTCACACCCGGTGTTATGACAGTACCAACTGGCCAATAATGAGCTCTGGCGGAGATCACCCGGCTTTTGATGCTTTGATTCAGCAGATGACCGCTCTGACTCAGGCGGTGGGCAATCTTCATGGTGGATTTTTACAGCTGGAGTCCCGCCTGGATACGCTGCAAGCCAGCCTTCCTGCCGCTACTAACCCTGTCCCGCCATCAGCCTCTGTTATGCCTGCAGCTGCCGACTGCCAGCTCTACACCCAGTACCTTTGAACCTCGCATTTTGCCTGAACGTTTTTCTGGAGATTGCAACCGTTTTTGATTGTTTAAAAATAGTTGCCAGTTGCTGTTCGATCTCCAACCCCGGACTTGCCCCACAGAGGTCATCAGGGTCAAGACTGTTATCTCCTTGCTGCTGGGGAACCCTCAGATTTGGGCTCATCTCTTACTTGAACAATCAGACCCTATCATATCCTCTCTGGAGTCTTTCTTTAATGCTGTGGCGACTATGTATGACGACCCTGGGCGTATAGCTTCAGCTGAGGCTGTGCTTCGGACCCTTCTCCAGGGATGCCATCCTGTCGAGGAGTATGTGGCAGAATTCCGTTGCTGGAGTACAGAGCCTCTTTGGAATGACCCTGCTCTTTGTCATCAGTTCCGTTTTGGTCTGGCCGATTCTGTCAAAGATGAACTGGCTCATTCAGATCTGCCCGCATCTCTGGAGGAGATCAAACTCTCCATCAAGATTGATAGGAGACTAAGGGAACGTCGTCTTGAGAAAAGTAATCCTCAGTCGCTCCATTTGGATCCTCCTCGGGCTGATGCTCCCAGCTCCTGTCCACCCTCCACTGCTGTTAACAGTGGTTCGGAGCCAATGCAACTCGGGGTTTCTCGCCCCTCATTGACATTTGAGGAACGCCTTCGCAGACGCCAGCACAATCTGTGCCTTTATTGCGGGGAGGCCGGCCACTTCCTCTACAGATGCCCAGTCCGTCCTCCGGGTAGGAGGTTACTTACTAGACATTATTCGGGCTCCCTCCTGCTTTCTGGTGCTAATCATGTTTCTGTTTTGCTCTATCTCCAGTTACCCGGCAGAAAAATTGAGGTGGCAACCATTATCGACTCTGGAGCCTGCAGCTGCTTTATGGACCTAGAATTTGCCAGGACCCATGACATTCCTTCCAGACAACGCCCCTTTCCACTTACCATATTCTAAGTATGTCACACACCCCACTTCAATCATTAATTATTACACTTGGGTAACTCCACCAGCAGGTGGCGACGTGCAGAGAAGTCATGAAAAACAAGCCCCTCCTGGTCTATACATTCCTGGTACCTCTCACTCATTCCTGCGTTTCTGTGGGCCCGCCCCTCGTCTCCCCTTCGCTCCTTGGCGGTGCTGCTCGGGTCTGGTCGGGGCTTCCATCTAGCTGCGGGGCTAAGGAGGCCTTCGTTATCTCTGCGGGGTCTTTGCTATGCAGGGCTTGAGGTCGGCTGTTGTTTAAAGTGGACCAACACCCAGGGGGGATCGGCCCGGAAATCTATAAGATTCCCGGACCGATCAGATCCCTCCCCGCGGGGCATCTGAAATCGGGATGTCCCGCGGGGAGGAACCCCCCAGGAGGCCCACAATCCTCACCTTACCGGCGATCCAACGGCGCATGCGCGAGACGCGGCCGCGTCTCTCGCTTCCCTCTAGCAGGGCGCGCTCCCGCGCCGGCCGTTTTGTGAATGGCCGGCGCAGGAGCGCTCCCTGTTAGAGGGAAGCGAGAGACGCGGCCAATGACAGCGCTCTGGTATGCGCGTCCAAGCAGCTTTGGACGCGCATACCAGAGCTGCTCTGAGCGCTGTCATTGGCCGGACGAGGTCACGTGGGAGCTGGGAGAGGTGAGTTTTTGCGGCGATCGGGGTGCCCCACCTAAGTGGACCAACACCCAGGATAGTCAAAATCCTGGGTGTTGGTCCACTTTAAGGTAGCCCTGCAGATTGATTATTATTATTATGCTTGGATTGCGCCCCCCCTCCCCCCACCTCTGTGGGGGTGATGGCAGGGGTATTTAGCCAGTGTTCTGGCATGTGGGCTCTTTATTTATTGTACGGTATTTCCCCTGTGTGTGTTGTGCTGGAATGTTTGTTGTCTTTTTTGTTTTACAGATCTTGGGATCCCATCCTTCAGGGCTCTCCCGGTCTTATATACCTGGCTAGTTTGGGCTTTTTAGGTTATCACATTCCTTATTTGGTCCCATGATCAGGACTTTTAAATTTATATCTGTATATTGAATTATAAAGGGGCATCCCGGGTCGCTTACGGCGTAAATCCCTGGGTTCAGTAAATAACCATAAATTCACCATAGGGAGGCTACCTCAGATATTGGGAATGGTCCTGCGGGGCGTGTGGGACTCCGCTCCCAGGGGATGATGTCATTATTTGCATTCCATGTGCTCGGCGGAACATTGAGCGCCAGTCCGGCACCCTGGTGCCCGGTACTTCGTCATCCGCGCCATCCTCCTCTCCTCCTCGCCTGTTCAGGACCCCGTGTGACGTGGTCACCGGGGGTGATCCGCATTCGGACGTATGTGCCCGATTGGCCGTCCTGAGTGGCACAGGACAAGTGTAAGTTGCCCACCATGCCACACGTTTTAAGTCTTGAGAAGATGTTCTCCGCTGTGGTCGCTCAGAAGGCTTCGGCTAAACGGAAGCACCTGTCTCCGCCTACGCCGGAGTCCGATGAGGAGGTTATTGAAGTTCTGGATTGGCCAGATCGTCCTCTTGAAGAAGGTGAGCTGGTCAGCAGTTGCTGGGCGATGAAGGTGGCCCAACCGAGGGGTCCGTTTCTGATACGTCGTCCATTCTGGCCCAGATGTTTGAAGTTTTGGATTTGGTTCCTCCTGAAGCTGCTCCTCGACCTAAGAGTCAGCTTTTTGGAGTGTCCAAGCCGCGCTTGGAGTTTCCCAGTCAACAGCATTTCGAGGATGTTATCCTTAAGGAATGGGAGCAGCCTACGCGTCTCGTTAGGGTGTCTCCTAGCTGGGATAGGATGTATCCCTTTCCGGCGGACATGGTGAAGTGTTGGTCTGTCCCTCCCGAGGTTGATGCCCCGGTTTTGGGACTATCTAATACGGCGGTTGTACATTCTCCTGACACAACTTCGCTTAAGGACGGCGAGGATCGCCGGATTGATCAGCTGGCCCGCCATGGTCTTGTCTGTGCGGGTTCGGTATTGAGGCCTGTTTGTGCTTCGGCACTTTTATCATTGGCGGTTAGGTCTAGTGTCAGGGATTTATGTGTGGATCTTGATCCTACTTGTATTGAGTTTCTTGCCCTTAAGCGTTGTGAATCCTTCGTTTCATTTATTCTTGCCGCTCAGGATGATGCCATGTTAATGTGTGGCAGGGCTACGGCTCTGTTGGTAGCTATCCGCCGCTCAGTGTGGTTGAGGCAGTGGATTGCTGATTTTAATTCCAAGAGATCGCTCACGGCTCTTCCCTTTCTGGGTTTGAGACTTTTCAGGAGAGGAGCTTGATTCTGTTGCCAAGGGAGGTAAGTTTCCTCAGCGCAAGAAATTTTGTCGTTCCTTTCGGGGAGCCAGAGCCGGCAGGGGTGCGGGCTTCTCGGCTTCCAGGGGTGCCAGCTGGAACAGGGGTAAAAGGCCGTGGCCGTCCCGTTCACGTCTGGGGCGCCAAGCCCAAGCCAGCTGCCAAGCCCGCTCAGCAAAGAGGGGGCGCCCTCACCCTTACGGGTGGGGGGACGGCTACAACTCTTCTCCCGGGTATGGGACCAGGAGGTTTTGGACAGATGGATCCGGGAGGGGGTGTCGGCCGGTTTCAAGCTGGAGTTCGAGTTCCGCCCTCCTCCATGGTTTCTTCAGGTATCGTGTCCCTTCAGATCCTTTGGTCGCGCAGGGGCTCCTGGCGGCGGTAAGGAATGTTCTGGAATTGGCAGTCATCTGCCCGCTCCCTCCTTCGGAGGTGGGGCGCGGGTATTATTCCAATCTCTTCACTGTACCCATAAAGGATGGGTCGTTCCGCCCCATCCTGGATTTGAAGTTTGCTCATCCGGTTTATTCGTCCCCGGAGGTTTCGCATTGAAAATCTGCGGTCTGCGATCAGTTCTCTTCGGCAGGGGGACTTTATGACGTCCACAGACATCAAGGATGCATACCTTCACATTCCGATTTTTCCGGCTCACCAGAGGTTGCTTCGCTTTGTGGTGGAGGATCGGAGTTTTCAGTTTGTAGCTCTTCCATTCGGCCTCACCTCGGCTCCGAGAGTGTTCACCAAGGTGTTGGCGGGCGTGATGGCTCTGCTCTGAGGTCAGGGAATTCGCATTGTGCCTTATTTGGACGATCTTCTCATCATGGCTCCGTCATTCGGTAAAAGCGGAAGTGGACACCAGCACGGTGGTGTCTATGCTGGAGAGGTTCGGGTGGGTGATCAGTTTCCCCAAGTCCTCTCTGGTTCCGGCCAGGGTGGTGACCTTTCTGGGGATGTCCTTGGACTCTTGCCAGCACAGAGTTTTCTACCTCAGGCCAAGGTTCTTTTGATTCAGGAATTGGTTCAGCTTGTGGTGGATGGTCTTCTTTTCAATCCTCGCCCGTCCATCCGGCTAGGGATGAGATTGGTGGGGTTGATGGTAGCTTCTTTCAAGGCAGTTCCATTCGCGCAGTTTCACACGCGGGCACTTCAGCTTCATCTGTTGGCGTCTTGGGACCGGCGACCGCGGTCGTTGGATCGGTCCTTCCGGATGTCCCCCCGGGTTCGGCAGTCTCTTCTGTGGTGGATGGTCTCAGACAATCTTCTGACGGGCAGGTCATTTCTGACCCCGCTTTGGGAAACTGGCTCCACGGACGCCAGTTTGTCAGGATGGGGAGGTTTCTGGAAGGATCTTTGGTTCCGGGGGCGGTGGGGTCCTCAGGAAGCCCACTTGCCCATCAATGTTCTGAAGTTGAGAGCCATCAGGTTGGTTCTGTCTCACTTGACGCAGCATTTGCAGGGCCTGCCGGTTCAGGTTCGTTCGGACAATCGGACGGCGGTTGCTTACATCACTCACCAAGGAGGGACTCGCAGTCTGGGTGCCCTCAGGGAGGTGTCTCTGATCCTGGTTTGGGCAGAGTCTCATGTCCTTTGCATCTCGGCAGTGTACATTCCAGGAGTGGAAAACACGGAGGCGGACTTTCTGAGCCGGTGTTCTTCCCGCCGGGGGGAAGGGTCTCTCCACCCCCAGGTTCGGTCGCTTTGTCTCCGGTGGGGGACGCCGGAGGTGGATCTGTTGGCCTCTCGTCACAATCACAAGCTTCCGACATTCGTGTCGCTTTCTCAGGATCCTCTGGCTCTGGCGGCGGATGCCATGGCTCTGAGCTGGGGGGACCTGGGGTTTCTTTTTCTGTTTCCTCCGATTCCCATGCTAGGCAGGGTGTTGCGAAAGTTGGTTCTGGAAGGGGTTCCCGCCATTCTCGTGGCTCCAAGGTGGCCAAGGCGGGTGTGGTTCGCAGACATCGTTCGTCTGGCAGTGGATCAGTTCGATCTGCCTCTTCGGCCGGATCTTCTCACTCAGGGTCAACTATGTTACCCTAATTTACCAACGCTGGCTTTGACGGCTTGGCTGCTGAAACCTCCATCTTAAAGGAGGAAGGTCTTTCGGATTCGGTCATTCAGACTCTTAATCGTGCCAGGAAGAGGTCCTCTTCTACCATCTATTATAGGGCTTGGAGATCTTATATTGATTGGTGTGAGGCTAGATTTTTGCCCTGTCAGGTCTTTTCTGTTTCTAGGATTTTGGAATTTCTTCAATCTGGGCTGGACTCTTGTCTTCAGCTGAGTACTTTGAAGGGGCAGGTTTCTGCCTTGTCTATCTTTTTTCAAAAGGTCATTTGCACTCCATCCTTTGGTCAAGACTTTTTTTCCAGGGGGTTTCGCATATGCGGCCCCCTAGGAAGCCTTTGCTCCCTGTTTGGGATTTGAATTTGGTTCTCTCTGCTCTTCCGGCTTCTCCTTGAGCCTTTGCAGGTTATTGTTCTTCCTACTCTGACTCAGAAGGTTGCCTTTGTTGGTGGCCATCACTTCTTTTCTGCTTGTCTCGAAGTTGGCAGCCTTGTTGGTTCAGGCTCTTCACTTTGAGAAACATCAGGTCAAGGTGGTTTTCCGCTTCAAACCGGACTTCCTTCTAAGGTGGTCTTCATTTTAACCAGGACATTGTTCTTCCTTCCTTGTGTCCTAAGCCTAGGAATGACAAGGAGAGGGTTTGCACTGTTTGGATGTGGTACGCTGGGTGAAGTACTGTTTGTTTACTTCTCTTTTTTTTTGTAAGACTGATGTCTTTTTCTTGGTGCCCTGTTGGGCCTAGTAAGGGTTTGGCTCCCGCTAAGTCTTCCATTAGCAAATGGATTCGTCAGGCTGTTGTTGGGGCCTATTCTACCAAGGGGAAGGTTTCCCCTTTTTTCGTATCACTGCTCATTCTACTCGTGTTGTTGGAGTGCCTTAAGTTTTTCAGCACCAGGCCTATGTTGAACAAGTTTGTAAGGCTGCTACCTGGTCTTCTGTTCACACTTTCTAAGTTTTTACTAGGTGATGTGCGGGCTTCAGCGGATGCTGTGTATGGCCGCAAGGCTCTACAGGCTGCAGTGGTTTGAGTTTTACGTTATGGCCTTGTTGGATACCCGCCCTTTTCTGGACACTGCTGTTGGATGTCCCAAGTGTAATAATTAATGATTGAAGTGGGGTGTGTGACATACTTAGAATAATACCATTTTGTGAATACTCACCTGTAAAATGGGTATTATAAGTATGTCACACACCCCACTTCACCCGCCCTTTTGGTATCTTGGATTCTTTATAGGGTGAAGTTTTCGTTTACAGTTTGAGGGTTTTTTTCCTGGTACCTTGTCTTTACTGCTGTTTGAATACAGGGGAATGAGTGAGAGGTACCAGGAATGTATAGACCAGGAGGGGCTTGTTTTTCATGACTTCTCTGCACGTCGCCACCTGCTGGTGGAGTTGCCCAAGTGTAATAATTAATGATTGAAGTGGGGTGTGTGACATACTTATAATACCCATTTTACAGGTGAGTATTCACAAAATGGTATTTTCCTTGGCTGATGGTTCCCTGCTCAAGACCGGTCCTATTACTTTACAAACTTTGTCCTTATCAGCATGTATTAATCCTGATCATTTTGAATGGCTAAGTTTTGATCTTATACCATCCCCTGCTTTTCCTGTCATTTTGGGTTTACCATGGTTATTGGCACATAACCCTTCAATTAATTGGTCCACGGGTACAGTGCTTCGAGTCTCCTTATTGTCTTCGTGCCTGCTTTTCCAATTCTACTACCAGGCACCAACTAGCTCTGACTGATTCTGCCAAGGAACAGAATATTCAAAGCTTACATGAAGCCTATATGGACTTTAGGGATGTCTTTGAAAAAGGGAGCTGACACTCCTTCCTCCCCATCGGTCTTATGATTGCCCAATTGAACTTTTGCCTGGGGCATCCATCCCTTTTGGCAGGATTTACCCGCTATCTGATCCGGAGTTGTTAACCCTTCGTCAGTATCTGGATGAAAATTTGAAGAAAGGTTTTATTCGGCCTTCCACTTCCCCCGCATGTGCGGGTATTTTCTTTGTAGGCAAGAAAGATGGTTCCTTACGGCCCTGTTTTGACTACAGGGAACTGAACAAAGTCACTGTCAAGAATCGCTACCCTCTACCCTTGATTTCAGACCTCTTTCAGCGCCTTAAAACCGGATAGGTTTTTACCAAGCTTGATCTTAGGGGGGCATACAACCTCGTCCGGATAAGAGAAGGGGATGAGTGGAAAACAGCATTTCGAACTCGTTACGGACACTTTGAATTTCTTGTCATGCCTTTCGGTTTGTGCAATGCCTCGGCAACCTTCCAACACTTGGTCAATGACATTTTTATTTTTGTCATTGTGTACTTGGATGACATTCTCGTCTTTTCTGAAAACCTGACTGAACATCGGGAACATGTGCGAACAGTGCTCTCACGACTTCGGGCACATCAACTCTTTGCCAAGTTAGAGAAGTGCGAATTTGAATAATCATCCATCTCTTTTCTGGGGGTCCTCATCTCGGATCAGGGGTTCTCTGTGCACCCTAGTAAAGTTTCGGCTGTACTTGAGTGGCCAGCACCTACCTACCGAAAGGAGGTCCAGAGATTCATTGGTTTCGCCAATTTTTATCGCCGGTTTATCCGTAACTTCTCTGCCATAGTCCGGCCTATCATGGATCTAACAAAGAAAGACAAGACCTTTGAATGTACTGAATCTGCTCAGCAAGCCTTTCAGACCTTAAAGGAATGCTTCACTTCTGCCCCTGTTCTCACGCACCCGGACTCTTCCTTACCATTCATCTTGGAGGTTGATGCCTCGTCCATTGCTGTGGGGGCCGTCCTATCGCAATGTTCAGGGGAGAAGGCCGCTCTGCATGCGGTCGCCTTCTTTTCTCGCAAATTGTCAGCTACTGAACGCCTGTATGAAGTAGGAGACCGAGAACTTCTATCCATTAAATTGGCTCTTGAGGCAGTTCATCCTATTCTGATCCTGACTGATCACAGAAACTTGGAATATCTACGTTCTGCCAAACAATTAAAACCTTGTCAGGCGCGTTGGTCCCTGTTTTTCTCCCGCTTTAATTTTCACGTTACCTATTGGCCGGGCAGCAGTAACACCAAGCCTGACACTCTGTCCCGAATGCCGCTTCCGGACACTTTGGATGAGACTGATTCCTCGGAACTACCAATCCTCCCAGAAGGACATTTCTTGGTATTCGGATCTGAGAGATGAGTTCGGATTCTGAGAGCCTCCTCGGAATTACCACTTGAGGATTGTGAAGACCTGCCTTGCTCTGACGGTTTATTTATCCATCAAGATATTCGTATCTAGGACTACCAGAAGTGTGGTTTTACAGACTTTTCATGACCACCCCTTGGCAGGGCACTTCGGACTACACAAGACCTTGGAGTTGATCCGTCAACACTTTTGTTGGCCTTCCTTGAAGAAAGACTGTGTTTCCTCGATCTCTGCCGGAATTGTGCCCGAAGTAAGGGTTCTTCTCACAAGCCTGTGGGGTTACTTCTTCCCCTGCCAGTGCCTGAAAGACCATGGTCCCACATCTCCATGGACTTCATCGTTGAGTTACCTCCCTCTGAGGGATTTACCACCATCTTGATGGTGGTTGATAGATTTTCTAAAATGTCTAATTTTATTCCCTTAGCGGGTATTCCGTCCGCGTATATACTCGCTCAAGTGTTCATCAGGGAGGTGGTCCGGCTCCATGGTATACCCACCGAAATTGTCTCAGATCGAGGATCTCAGTTTACGTCGCGGTTTTGGTCCAGTCTGTGTGAAGCGCTCCAAATTTCTAATGGGCAATCGGAACGTACCAACCAGACGCTTGAACAATACTTGCGTTGTTATTCTTCTGCCCTGCAAGACAATTGGTATCGGCTCCTACCTCTGGCTGAGTTTGCATACAATAACTCCTGTCACAGTTCCACTGCCAGATCCCCATTCTTCGCAAATTTCGGATTTCATCCCAATATCTTGCCAGACATGCCTAAAGAGGTGAACTTACCCGCTGCCCAGGACTTGGCCTCTTCCTTGGCAGAGACACATCGTGAGTTAAGGGAATGTCTTCTCAAAGTCCAGGAACAGTATAAAAGGAGTGCCGATCGTCATCGTCAGGCCTCCCCAGTATATGCTGTCTGTGACCAAGTCTGGCTGTCCACCCGAAACCCCAAGCTACGTTGTCCTTCTAAGAAGCTGGGCCCTAAATTTTTTGGTCCGTTTCTCATTAAGAGGCTTATTAACGCAGTGGCCGTGGAACTTCGCTTACCGGCCTCGCTTCACATCCATCCAGTGTTCCATGTCTCTTTACTTAAACCTGCACCAGTTTCCGAAATCTTAGATGACGGTTCTGAGGATGAATCAGAGGAATATGAGGTTGAGCAAATTTTGGATGCCCGTCGCAGAGGAATGGGTCTTCAATATTTAATTAAATGGAAGAACTATGGAATCGAAGAGAGTTCTTGGGAGCTGTCTAGGAATGTCCATGCTCCTCGTGTGATTGGGAATTCCATAGGTCCCATCCCGAGAAACCTGGTCCTAGAGTCGGCCGGAGGCCTCCCTTAAGGGGGGGCAATGTCAGAGAACCAGGACCGTTCCCTCTGTAGTCCAGCAGAGGCCGCCTGTGAGTCCTCTCTACTGAGCATGTGCAGGGGCCTATAAAAACAGACAAGGCCTGTCCTCAATTACCAGGTTGGTCCTTAGACTCCAGGCTTCCCGGTCGAGAGGTGAGCAGAGTTGCAGTCTCCGCAATCGGGGTTCACACCCGGTGTTCTGACATAGCCAGATTTTCTGCCTAAGGTAGTGTCTGCTTTTCATTTGAATCAGGACATTGTTCTCCCTTCATTGGGCCCTAATCCTAGTAATGCTAAAGAGAGGGTCTTGCATTCTTTGGATGTGGTTAGGTGTCTGAAGTACTATCTGGTGGCTACTGCACCTTTCAGAAAGACTGATGCTCTTTTTGTGGTCCCTTCTGGTCCTAGGAAGGGTTGGGCTCCTACCAAGTCTACTATCAGCAAATGGATCCGTCAGGCTGTGATTCAGGCCTATTCTGCTAAGGGGAAGAATCCTCCCTTCCGCCTTACTGCTCATTCTACTCGTGCTAGTGGTGCTTCTTGGGGCTTTCAGCACCAGGCTTCTGTTGAACAAGTTTGCAAGGCCGCTACTTGGTTTTATGTTCATGCCTTTTCCAAGTTTTACAAGGTTGATGTTAGGGCCTCAGCTGATGCTGCTTTTGTCCGAAAGGTTCTGCAGACGGCAGTGGTTTAAACTGTCTGCTTTTAACTTTGGGGATCCCACCCTACTTTATGGACACTGCTATTGGATGTCCCGATCGTAAGTACTATATCTGGAGCAGGACGTACTGTATACTAAGAATAATACAATTCTGTGATTACTCACCTGTAGAATTGGTATTATGAGTATACAGTACGTCCTGCTCCGCCCCACCCTTGGTTTTGCATTATCTTGGATCCCCTGTATGGTGATTATCATTGTTATAGTTATTAGTTTGGGTTGTTTTAATTCTCCCGGCTCTGGCTTCTTGTTCACTGCTTTTCAATGCTGGGGATTTGTGGGAGGTCCCTGGGTATTTGAGGGGCCAGGAGGAGCCTATTTTCGATGTCTGTATCTGGAGCAGGACGTACTGTATACTCGTAATATCAATTCTACAGGTGAGTAATCGCAGAATTGTATTTTTGCTACAAGAAAGTATGCCAAGTGCTGAAGATACTTCTCCCTGTCAAGGGAGCGATCCTCTAGCCTGGGGCATGGATGCATTTAGCAGCAACTGGGGAGGTTTCGGGCTTTCCCCCATTTAGACTATTGCCTCTGATGATCTGAAAAATCGAAAAGGACCAGGTCAGAGTTCTGTTCGTAGATCCTCATTGACCAAGATGGTTCTCACTTCTGGCTCAAATGCTGGCAAATCCCTCATGGCTTCTTCCAGTATTTCTAGGTCTGATCTGTCAGGGACCCATTCAGCATCCACTAACCTAATCACTCAACCTAGCATTAAGGACCCTGAATATGACGTTTTATAGAGTAAGGGTCTGTCCAGCAAACCTATCTCTACTTTGTTACAAAGTAGAAAGACTGTCATGTGAAAAAATTATACCGTAACGTCTGGAAGCGGCATTTGTCTTTTTGTACTGCTCAGACGTTACCATCTCTTGCAGTTGCTTCTGGTCTGGAATTCCTACAAGAAGCATTTGACATGGAACAAGCTTTGAGTACTCTGAATGTGCAAGTGTCTACTCTATCTGTTTTACTTGAAGATTGGCTGAGAAATAATGCATTAGTGGACAGATTTTTTTATTGCCTTATCTAGAAAAAGGCTGATGCAGTCAAGGTTCTTTCCTGCTTGGGACTTGAATTTGGTTCTGCATGGGTTAATGTCCTTTCGACCCTCTGAAGAATGTCTTTCTAAAGTTTCTAACAATAAAGTTTGCCCTCATTCTGACCGTCACGTCTGCTAGAAGAGTCAGCGATTTGCTGGCATTGTATGTTAAGGAACCCTATTTGAGAGCCTTTCCAGACAAGATCCTTACTGACCCTGACCCACTTTACTTGCCGAGGAGTCCTACGAAATTTCAGCGAAAAACAAGATATCATGCAACTGGAACTGCTCGATGCTTGGAACAATCTATTATACATAGCTGCTACCAGAGAGTGGAGAAGGTTGGATCATCGGTTAGCCACCTTCACAGGTAAGAATGAGGGCCTTCAAGCCTCCAAAACCTCAATTGCTAGGTAGATTAGGGATGCTATTATAGCGGCATATCCAGCTACATAACCACCTGTTCCACAAGGAATTGGGGCACACTCTACTAGGACAGTCTCGTCTTCCTGGACATAAAATGGCAGCATTGCCCTGGAAGAAATCTGCAGAGCCGCAGCCTGAGCCACGAACAACAGAAATTCGGATGGAAGGTTTTAGAAGCTGTCTGCCCACCCTGAGGTAGGACATGAATGGCTACCTATCTTCGATGGTTAAGCTGTCCTGGTGGAAAACCCATGTTAGACTTACCATTAACAGTATTTCCATTAGTCATCCAGTACAGCATGCTAATTCTCGCCCCACTTTGTTTCATCTTTTGGGCTGGTCGCATATGTGCTTTATCTGATCTTGGGAGGCCAAGTGGATGGGGTAGGCCTATTATTGTCCTTCCAGATTGTGTGAGGAGGAGGTGGCTAAGCCGTCCTGGCGGACTAATGGAAGCTGTTGCCGGTAAGACTAACTGGGGGTTTTCACTTTGGGGGGGGGGTCTCCTGGGTAGGAACAGGTTGCTACGATTATAATATAGAGGAATTGGGCTTTCATATGCATATTGATATTTTGGCAAATTGGTATTTATTCTGCATTTTTTATTCGTTATTTTTTTTTCAATTATTATAGATAATATATAGTTTATGGGGGGGGGGGGGGGGATTTCAATCATTCATTAATTCAGTAATTGTATTTTATTTGAAAATCTCCTAAAGCTATGTTTTATTTATAAAACAAAAAAATTACAAGACATTTCATTTTAAATCCCAAACTCTGATGAAAACAATTTTTAATTTTTCTGGGAGATTCCTGGACATGCCTTCAAAGATCACAGCTAAACTTCTATAGTGCAAAATGCTGAAAAATGGCCTTGCAGCAGAGGGTGACTACCATTCTTTCTTGGACCCCCGAAAGCACTAAAAGTTTCCTTTTAAGAAGCAAACAATTTAGAAACAAGGCCAAGGTCAATCCTAGATCCGCATCACCCTGCCCCTCTATTAGGCAACCTAAGAAGTACTGGGAGCATTACAAGGGTGGTCATAAACCAACCCTATCTGTGTACCCCCACCCAATTCGATAGACCTCTGTCTTGATGCCGAGATACCTGTGGGAGGCAGACTAAATTTCTTTCAGGAAGCCTGGTGGTCGGTTTACACAGAGCCAGTTTATCCTGGACCTAGTTGCTACAGTTTTCCCCTTAGCAGGCTTCCTCACAATACTGAAAGAAAGTTCGCCTTCCCACTAGCTATCTCAGAAATTTGTCAGTCATAGAATCCCCTTCCCTGACAATGTAGTGGGGCTGGCTCTATTTCCACATCTTTTTAATCTTAAAATGATCAGGGGCCTAATGGGTCATTTTTAAATCTGAAGAATCTAAACTTGTATATAACGTACAAAAGTTTTTTTTCAAAGTCTCTTGGCCCAGGATGATTGGATGATCAGGATCAATCTCTCAGACACATACCCAATTTGGCCAGGTCACCGCAGCTTCCTAAGATTTGCGGGGTTACTAGGGAAAGAGACTCACCACTTCCAATACAGGGCGCTGCCCTTTGGCATTTCTTCAGCACCCAGAATTGAAAAGAAAAAACGGAAAAAAGCGGAAGTAATGTGCCCTGGTGAGATCAGTCAGAAACTTCAGCCAGACAATGTCACTGCTGCGGAGTCTGGGTTGGATTATAAACAGGGACAAGTCTGTTCTGTTACCATCCATAACCTGCAAATCCTGGGTTACATACTAGACTACTCTCGGCAGATTTTTTTTTTTTCCAACCGAAAAGCAGGGAAAAACAAACATAAGTTCAGATCTTCATTGGGCAGCATTATGTCTCCTTCAGAAGGATCTTATCAGTGTTAGGGTTAATGACCTCCACAATTCTGGGCCATCTTCGCATGGACACAGCTGCATTCCAGGCCACTACAGGATTTTCTACTTCAGATTTGGGTTAAGACCACCACCCTCCCAGAGGGAATCAAGAACTCTCTGGTGGTGGAGGATCCCTCAATCCTGCAGACAGGACGCCTATGGAGACAACCAAATCCTATAGTTATCACCATTGATGCCAGCAGTTGGGGGTGGGGAGCACACCTAGACTCCCACCACATACAGGCGATCTGGTCCAGAAAATTGAGGCACAGATCCTCAAATTCCAGAGTGTGCAAAGTGATAGGAAGCTCTGAATCACTTCAAACCCCAAAAAACAAGGACAATATGACAACCATAGCTTTTTTAAATCAGGGTGGCACCAAATCAGAAGATTGCATTGTCTCTCCTAGGGCCTCTACATCTCTGGATCAGATCCCTGTCAGCAGTCCACTTAAAGGGACCCCTGAACTCTGTAGCGGATTTTCTAAGCAGGACTCGGGTCAGGCAGTCAGGGTGGAGCCTAAATCCATATATCTATCAAATATTGGTAAACAGTGGGGCAAACCAGAGAGGGATCTCTTTGCCTCCGCAACAAATTCAAAATGCCATCACTTCTTCTTGATGGGACGGGGCCCTGGGAGTACACACCCTGGCCCAACCTTGGAGATTTCAACTCGCCTATGCATTCCCTCCAACTCTGCTCCTGCCACAGATGCTTCGCATAATAGCTTTGGAGCAAAGACTGGTTATGTTAATCGCACCAGCTTGGCCAAGAAGAAGCTGGTTCATGATTCTAACAGCAATGGCTCAAGAAGGCTGTGGGAACTAAAGCATATATTACGCCCTATAAGCCGTACCTCGAATTTGGGGGAGGAAAATTAGAAAAAAATATTCTCAACCAAATGTTGTACTACCTCCCCCAGAACCAAATAATAGACTAGGTGCGGAATGCCCCCCCATTGCAGACAGTGTGCCACCCCCCCTTCTATCCCCTGTTATAGGCAGTGTGGCAACCCCTCTACTTCCATTTCCTATTATAGGCAGGGTGGCATCCCCCCCCTTTCATTTCCTTTTATAGGCAGTGTGGCATCCTCCCTTCTATTCCCTGTTATAGGCAGAGTTCCCCCCTCCTGTTCCCCATTATAGGCAGTGTGGCATTTTCCCCTTTCTTATTCCCTACAACAGAGAATGTGGCATTTTTATGAGGGAAAAAATACAGTACTTTTGCAAGGCATTGTCAATTGTTTTCTATGCATGCAGCCGGTTGTCTTTTTTTATTTGTAAGTTGTAAGTTTTCCTGGGGGAGGCATACCTGGTGTCACAAAATGGTTCAGCCATATATAGACAGACCTCTGCTTTAAGTTAAGAATTAAATGAGGCACATATTCATAATCTATTATGCAAAGGTAATCCATTGTGACAGACCCACTTGGAAGGGTCATTACTCATTCACCTTACATTCTATTTCTCTCATTTATTTCGCAGCACTAAAATTAATTAAATAGAACTTTTCTCTTCATATGCTCCAGTTAATTTGTTTTGTTCATTTTCCCACAGCTATGGAAATCGCGGTCATAAGCAGGGCTTGGCATTTCCCAAGAGCCAGTTTAGCCTATTATGATTGGGCCTGATGGCTAGAAGTGTTTCTTGGCTCTTAGATTAGTTTGACTTGTATTTCTACTCTTTAAGCTACATGGGCAGATGTTAATTTATGCGGCCAAAACCTTGAAAGGTTGTCTGTGACTTAGACACTTTTAGCCAAAAGACTCCAAATGTAACTACTTAAATAACCCCTGCGATTGTCATCTTCGGTAGTTTGAACAGGACACAGAACTTACCTGGAAGAGGGGGGGGGGCTTATTTGCATTTTAATGAGTTGCTTATGAGTTTGCATCTTTAAATTAGAATATTACTAGAAAGTAATTCAGTTCATAAAGGGAAACTCATATTTACTCGATAAATTGCGCATTTATTTAATTGTCGCATTGCTTGTGTCAAACCATTCCTGACCCAGAGGCCACATCAAAAGCATCTTACTGGGTTAAGGAAAAAGACTAGACTGTTGCTCAGTGGTCAGGTGAAATGAAAGTGGGCCAAAACCCACAGAGACAGCACATGTGCGAGTAGCACCGCATCCCCACTATCCCCTTTTGCAGGGCACATGCCTGCGCCAGGCATTTGTGAATGAGGGGTGTGGGCATGCTACATGTAAGAGTAGAGAGGATGCGTGCTCGGCTAAACTCGCTACTTAGACATGCTAAGTGGAGAATGCATCAGCGCAGTCGAGTGCGCTGATTGGATGGGAGGTCGCGCATGCGCCATAGGACCGGGGAAAAGGTGAGTCAATTCGGGCAACCCGGGGGAGCTTCGCACAGTAGGGCATCCGCAATCAGGGTGTCCCGGGGGCACTTTTGTTCCACTTTAAATTTTGGTCGCAGAATCTGTAGGAAGAGTGGAGAGGCTCGTAATCCAAGTTGCTTAAGGTCCAACTTACTCTATTCACATTCTTCTCGACCTATACTCCTCTTGACACTGTTGACCACTCCCTCCTACTTGATTTACTCGCCTATTTAGTTATCCAAGACCTTGCCATCTCGTGGCTCCTCCTCCCACTTTTCAGATCATACTTTTAGTATATCCCACATCAAAACAGTGTCCTCTCCCCGTCCTTTATGCGTCGTGGTACCACAATGGTTTTGGCCTCGGCTTTCTGTCATCTCCATGGCACATATGTGGGCTCTCTACAATTATATCTTTATGCCATGCATACTGATGCATGTCATAGGGACTGGCGACAGTCACCTCCCTGGTTTCCCTGCTGAGTGTGTGTGTGCACCCAGCCTATCTGCATGGCTCGAAGCGGTAGTGGGCCTCTGCTGCATGGATGCCAGGGATGTGGCCGCTACCTGCGATGATGGGCCAGCAGAAAGGTAAGGGGTTGCAGGCTAGTAGGGGCTCACACAGTTTGACATCCTGACTAAGGATGCCCCAGGCACCTAGTCGGCCAGCTCTGGGGTCTTTTAGACTCCAGGGCCGGGTGAGCCACTTATTGGTCTAATTTAATGTGATTGTTCATGCTTTAACCCTTCTAGTGCCAGCTACGTGAGTCTCACGTAGCTGCCTCTACTCCACTTAAGTGCCAGCTACGTGAGACTCACGTAGCTGAATTTAAACCCCCACAGTAAAAAAAAATATAAAAGTAAAATACTCACCTGACCCCTCACTGGATCCAGCCGGGTCTCCCCTTTAATTTGGTGCCATCCGATCCCCCGTGGGGGCTCGGATGGCTCCAGGAGAGCCCACGGAATAGCACCCCCCCCCCGCTTCTGCAGCTGCTAACTGTAAAAAAAAAAAAAAAAAAAAATTAAAAATGACATTTACTTACCTGCAGTCGCGCTGCCTCCCTCCGGGTCTCCTCTTCACTGGGGGGGCCTCTGACGGCCCCCCCCCGGCTCTTCAGCTTCAGGGGAGAGCCTGAAAGGGCTCTCCCCCTCCTCTCCCGATGGGCGGGGCTTATGTTGTCACTCACCGGGTTTCGTCCTGCTCCCTGCTGCTGTTCTTTCACATGCGATCATGCTGGCCACAGGAGCAGAGGGGCAGGTGATCAGATCATCACCTGCCCCTCTGCTACTGTAGCCAGCATGATCACATCTGTCATCACATCGAGGGACAAAGGAGCTGACGATCGGAGGTAAGTAAAGTAAAAAAAAGTTTTTATTTTTTAATAAAAGTCATTTTTTTCTTATGCCTAACCCTTAAAATTAAAAAAAAAAAATGGGTCCCCCCCCCTCTGGGAGGGGGGATCCTATGTCATTTTTTTGGGGATTTTTAAGGGTTAGGGGGGGGGGGGGACCATATGTCATTTTTCTTTTAATTAACCCCTTGTTTATAGTGTGGATAGTAGTTGTATTTTATTTGTAAATGTTATAAAGTTTCAGTTTGGGGGGTCTCCAGGGCAAGAATGCGGGGGCTACCGATACATATGTGGTACCGTTGTATTCGGGAGAAATGGGGCTATCACATGCAATATGGTTTTCATTAATAAAACAAATGTTTTATTTAAAATAATGGAGACAATTGTCTAAAAAAATATTATTTTTATTTATTTTTTTGTTTTTTTACGCAAAAATATTCCAAAAACAGTAGAAAAATTACAAACAAGACATTTCACGTTAAAGCCTAAACTCTGCTGCAAAAAATTTGTATATAATTTTTCTGGAAATTCCAGCAAAAATCACGGTTAAACATGGCGCAAAATGGGGAAAATGACCTGTCAACAGAGGGTGACAAAACTTCAAGTAGGCTGGCAATTAAAAGGGTTAATAGTACCTATGCATGTTGGGTATTGTTCTGCTCGGGGGACCTTGCACTTTTAGATTTAGCTTGCTTTTTCTTGTTTGCATATTGATATTCTAGGAAAACATGGTTTTTATTCTGCTTTTTTATAATTTTTCTTAGGGAAACCCTGTGCAACCTAAGAATTCTTCAATGGATTACTTCCAGAAAGATGAGCCCACTACAACATGCTCAGTTCGCTTAGAAAGCTTAACATGTGTACTTTCAGGAAATATATGGTTTATGGGGGATATTCCAAATGTAAAGGGTTGTTTTGGTTGAAAAATTGCAAGGTGCGCACTTTGTCAGCAGAGTTGAAAATTTCAAGTTAAATTACCGTTATGCACATGCTTTACTTTGGGGTGTTTGGCAACTCTTCCCTTGACACTACCTATGCATGTTGGGTATCGTTCTGTTCGGGGGATGTTGCTTTTTCAGATTTTCCTTGTTTTTTCTTGTTTGCATATCGTTTTTGTTTAGGAAAATGTGGCTTTGATTCTTTCTTTTTATTCTTTTTTTAGGGAAACTCTGTGCAACCAAAGAATTGATTGAGGGATTACTTCCAGAAAACTGCGCCCATG